>WBMW01001399.1:70635-89441 GCA_013396635.1 Penelope pileata
CCCCCCCCGGGGCCCCTGGGGGGGGGGGAGGGGGAGGGAAATGCTGTCTTCACGCTGGGTTGTCACCTGCCTGTCCCTGTCCCTGCCCCTGTCCCTGTCCCTGTGCCTGCCCTGAGCCACTCCGAGTGCTGGCACATTGCTCAGTACTTTGGCAAGGATGGGTGCATGGGGATTGCTGCAGTCAGCACTGGGGCAGCGGCAGGGGAGAGCCTGGAAGGAGGTTCTGCAGGGGCAGGGATGTACGGAAGGGATGGAGGCATTAAGCCCAGGGCTGAGCGGGTGGGAGAGGCTGTGCTGACGGCCTCACAGAAGTGGGAAAGCTCCAAAGCACAGCTCCAGGTGGGGGGTGGCAGGTGCCAGGACAGACTGCAGAGCTGCACCACAGGCAAAGAGACCCCTGTGCCACCCAGGATGCCCACAGACACTGACATGGGGCTCACAGGCCCTGCAGGCTCACAGACCCAGGGCTCACAGACCCTGCAGGGAGGCAGCAGCTCACCCTGTGCACCGGGCTGGGCTGCCAGGTGCCAGAGGTACCTGCTCACCTCGATGAGACAAACCACCGTGACGTTAATGACGATGATGAGAGACACAGAGAGTGCCAGCAGCACCCTGTTGCCAGAGGTGTGTGCTGGTTTCCCCTGGGACAAAAAGGAGAAAAAAATCAGGGAGGGAGAGACTGTCGCTCCTTCCCCTCTGCACCCCGCCAGCAGCCCCCAGCTCTGCCCTACCTCCCCGGTGAGGTTGCTGCCTGCTGTGCTGCCCCGGGCCATGGCCGCGTTCTCTGGCAGCAGGCAGCGACCTGCAGGAGAAGGGGACCGGTGCAGGCCCAGCAGCTCCACCAGCAGCCTGGTCTGTGCCAGCAGCTTGCTGCAGGAGGGCTGCAGCGGGGGCCGCAGGCAGTCCACCCGCAGCGCTCGTCCCACCCGGGCGATGAACGCCCGCAGCGCTTCGTTAGGGACCGGCGAGAGCAGGTGCTGCTTCACGTTGCTTTCAAAGAGATCTCCTTGGAGCAGTGCATCCTCCGGGCTGCCTGAGCTGCTCGGGGCACTGGGGACATCGGGTCCTTTCTTGGGATGCTCGCTGCGTGCGATCGTGGTGTGCAGCGAGGCAGTGCCTGCAGGGGCAGCAGCCGTGCTGCTGGCAGTGGGGCGGCTGCTGGAGGAAGAACGTCCCGTGGTCGGCCTCTGCTCTGCTGCACTTTTTGTTGGCGGGGGTTCTTTGTCTGGATTCACTTTGTGAAGCACCTGGGAGGACAGCTGTTTGGCTTTGTTCAACTGCGGGCTGCCCTGCTGCCGGTGCCCTTCGGAAGCCCTGGCATCGCCCTGCCTTGGAGACGGCGCGGCCCTCACACCTGCCTCCCCCGCACCGCCCACCCCATGGGTTTCCTTGGGCTGTGCCGCAGCCCGGGAGGAATTTGGAATCTCAACAGACCCAGCCAAACGAGAGGCCTCTGCTGGGGACTGCTGAAGGGAACGTCCTGCAGGAATGGAGGATCTTTTGTGAGGTCTGAACGTGGCGGGGCTGTCAGTGGGGCTGTAGCTCCCAGCTGCACCCCGGGGGCTCAGTGCTGCGTGGGGCAGGGCCACGTCACGCTGCTCCCGCGCCCGCCCGGGGGCTGTCTGCTGCTCTGGAGTTTTGTGCACAGCAGATTCAGGGGTGGGTGAGACGGTGCTTTCTGCAGTCACACCGCTCGGAGCCATGTGCAGCTTCTTCCCCAGCTCAGCCACCAGCGCTTTCGCAAGGAAATAGAGCTTTCTCCTTTCACCGTCTCTCGTCCAGCGCGTGTGCTGAAGGCTGCTCAGCTCCTGCCCGGGTGGGTGCTGGGGGAAATAGGGGAGCGTTCTGGAAGTGTGATTTCTTGAGTTACTGAGATCCCCACTGCTGCTGCCCGGGCGCAGGATGACTGCGAGCATGATGGTTCCTTGGTCCCCTAATGAAGAATACTTGGGCCGGAGGCTCAGCACCGTGTGGGCAGTAGTCAGTTTGCTGGGTCGAGCTGCTCTCATGATTGCTGCTTGCTTCTCTGCCAGGGAATCCGTGCGAGCTGCTGAACACCAAGAGAGCACATCAGTGCCTCCCACATCCCAAGGAACCTTCTGCCAAAACGCGGGGTCAGAGGTCGACCCCGAACAGCAGGAGCTCATCTCTAGGACAAAGGAGCGTGTGCACGGGGTGCAGGACGTGTTACAGATGGGAGAGGTCGGGGGACATCAATCCAATGACCTCATCGGGGCACCACACAGTGATGGTTTCTTTCTGGCTTGGATCACGTCCCAGGGGGTGGGTTTGCTGCGGGAGGGTTTCCCATAGCTTTGGGAACAGTGTTGAGTTGCTAAGATCACCATAAAGCGTTTAAACTGGGAGGGAGCCTGGAAAGCAGAACACCCAAAGGCACGGTGTGTGTCCCTGCTTGGTTATCCCAAACACTGCTCCTCCCTGCAGCAGAAAAACCCGAAGTGTTCCACATTCCAGTGCTGCTGGGTTGCTGTCCAGCTCCCAACAGCAGCACTGGGGCTGCAGGCAGAGCCAGCCCCCGACTGCAGCGAGCTGCATCTCTGCTGATGGCTGCAGCTCCCTTCAACCCGGCCTAGAAGAAGTGGAAGGTTTGGGCTTTTGGTGCAGAGTGATGCAAAAAGCCCAGGAGGGCAGGAGAGCCCCTGCCCTGGCACGTGAAGGAAACTTGCGGGGTCTGCAGCTGGGAGAAGCCTTCATGAGTCCTGCACCAAGGGTGCAAGCACAGCCTTATCTCTAACCCTGCTCTGCAGATAGCTTAAAGCCAGACACAGAGTGACATGGTCAAGAATATTTACAAATTACAAAGGTATTTAGGCCTTTTTTCCTGTTACAATGATAGGAAATGGGACACGTGAGCGTCTCTGAGCCCTGCATGCACTGAGCACTCTGTTCTCCCTGGTCATGCAGTGAGGGTAGGTTCACTTGTCCTCGCCTTAGGAAATGAGTTACCTGAGGACCTTGGAAACATCTCTCTGTCTATTTGCAGAAGTGCAGCTTGTCTCTGCTCTGCACAGGATGGTATTAGCCCTGTGCAAGGACTGAGCAGTGCACTGCTCTGCACAGACCCACAACACAATACCCAGTCCCCCACGCACTACAGGGGGTTCCAGCAGAGCCTGCCAAGGGCTCAGGGCTGGGTCTGGGGGTTCCCAGTGTCGGTGCTGGGTGTGAGGTGCAGCTCAGCACATCCCACCTGGGGTCCATGCATGCTGCAGGGCCCTTTGGCTGTGTCTGTGGTGTGTCTGGGACTGCTGGGCTGTGACAAGCCGAGGTGTGGTGCCACTGGAAAGGCGCAGGAGGCTTTTGGTGAAAATTTGGGGGGTTTACGAGCAGACTGTGCTTTCCAGCACTTGGGAACGGGGCACAGATGATTTAGTTGGCTGGATGCTCTGTGTGGATTGGAAGCTCGTGTGTTTGCTTAGCCCAGCAAGCTATTTCTGCTCAAGATAGTGCTTGACACACAAGATATGTGCAATCGCTGGTAACTTTTCAACCCTTGTTTTTTCCAAGTATTGTTCTCAAAAGGGAAAATTTTGTGCCTGTGGCTCAGGGAGCCCATTCAGAGCCCCCCAGGTCTCACCTGAGCTGCCTGCACTGCCCTGGGGGCTGACTGAAGGCTTTGCATGGACAAAGCTCCTCGAGCTGTGCCCAGCAAGCTGTGCAGAGCCCACCCAGGTTTAGTGTCCCTGGGACAGGAGCCACCAGGCTGGAGCGATGCTCTTCCAGCGCTGGCTGGGAACTCACCCAGTGTGGGGCTCTGCTACAGCATCCTCTAAAGCTAGAGGAAAACAGGGGGAACAGGAACAGATCTACATCACCAGGGGCACATCCCCGGTGAGCTTACCGCACTGGGGAGCGCTGGAGCTGCACAGATCCTTGCAGCGGAGCCGGATGGTCCTGCACAGGTTTGCAGAGGTGTGCTGCTCCTGGCAGAGACAGCAGGCTGCATCCCTGGGCACTTTGCTAAAGAGAAGAGGTTACTGGAGAAAGCCCCAGCTTCTCAATCCTGAGTCCAGCTCAGGTGACACACAGTGCATCCCAGTTCTACTTGGATTCCTTCTACAGCTCTGGAAAGCTTCCCCCCAGCCCACAAATCCCAATGGGCAAATATGTAATCCAGATTTCTAAGTGAGGTTTCAAACAGCACACAGCTTCCTCTTATCAAAATGTTCATTTCACCTCTGAAAGTGGAACCAATCCCAAAGTGCAATTTGAAACAGAGACAAACCTCACATTGACTTCAAACTTCCCTTTGAAAAACCTGAATAGTGAGATTCTGATTCTTAGCAGGTGAGCTTGGGGGTTCTCAGAAGTAAATGCTGAAGCAATACCAAACTATTACTATTTAGTAAATATTAAATACTAAACCTTAGGCTTATGGGGGATTAGGGATATTCTGACTCAGTGGTGAGCTGATTCCTATCCCTCATTTCAGCAGCTGCAATCTGCTGGCAGCTGGGACTGGCCCCTGCACACTCACAGCGTCTCCAGGCGTGCTGTGGTCAGGAGGAGCGTGAGCAGCGTCAGCTGAGTCACTTGTGTTGCACCCAGGTCTCTGCAAGGATTTGAAAAGCTACGTTAAATTTTCAAGCCACGTTACGGGAACTCTGCTCTGAGCACAAGCCCAGGTCCCTTATAGTCGTGGTGTTGCTCTCAGAGGGACCCGCTTCTGCTAATCAGAAGGAATTCAAATCCTCTTTGCCCTTCTGCTTTGCCCTTCTGCTTTGACTTGCTCCTAAACACAGGGCCTGGGGCAGGAGGGGTCCTGCAGATCTCGGGGTAGAATGATGCAAACAGAAAGGATTCCCCAGCTCTCCTCCTGCTCTCCCACCAGTGTGAATTCAGTCCTTCCCCCTTGCTTGAAGGGAAACTCTTCTTGCCCAAGGTGATGAATACTCTGTGACCTTGCAAGGAGAGATTACACCAGTGCGAAGTACTGAGCAGAAAGCAAAGACTATCTGTGGGACACCAGGGCTGCAAGCACCTCTGCAAAAAGCATGGACTGCTTCCTCCCTGAGGAGGCATGGGAATGTGAGCAAGAGCCACAGGATGCTCTGACTCATCAGCAACACAGAGCATCATTTGCCCTGGGCTGTGCCAGGGTTTGGGATCTGGGGGGAGCACAGGAGCCCAGGGCTGCTGGCACCACTGTGCTGGTTCCTGGGATCCCGCCCTGCCAGCTTCAGACTCGCCTCTCAGTTCTTCCAGTTGGTGTCCCAGCTCCTGGTTGCTTGGCAGCTGGGTTTGTGCTGGGCTTGTGCCCGGCCTTTGCTTGCTCTGCTGGCACCAGGGTTAATTGCTCCTATGGCAGAACAGGGCTGGGAGAAGGTTTTCTACCAGATCTCCACTGACCTGACAACAGGGCACTCAAGGGAGACAGAGTTATACATTAATCTGCTACAAATGAGTCAGTACTTACAGAGATTTGACTGCAGGCAGCTCAAAGAATGAAGTGTCATCGATAACAGACAGGGGGTTACGGCTTAGGATCCTGGAAAAAACAACAGCACAGTGTGAGCAGGGGTGGGATGGAGCTGCGTGGGCAGGGGCACATGGGGAATGCCTGTCCACATGTCCACACATCCTCTTACACAGAGACCCAGAGGTGTAGAAAACCATGCTCAGCCATGCATTGGAGACATGGGAGATGGTTACAACACTGATTGCAGAGTCAAAATCCCACTGGTTCCTGCTCTGTATAAACACAGCTAAATCAAAGCGAATTTCCACTAGGTCATCGCAAAGCATTTCTCAGATCAGGGAGTTTTCCTCCTTGCCAGACTTCAAATTTTGACCCTTTGAATATCAGAGAGGCCCAAAGAGAGCCGTGTGTGTTGGATCTGATGCTGAATTACACTGAAATCCCCTTCCAGGCTCCTCTATGCTGTGCGAATGGTGTAAAACGTTTCTTGTCGATGAGGATCCAGCCCGCTTTTATGGATGGCAGATGTGGATTTGGCTGAACAATTTTTACTCAAACCTCCCTGAAGAATTTCCTTTCAAGTGGAGAACAAACATAGGAAATTTCAGCCCGAAGATAAAAAATTGGCTCAGTGCTATGTGTGCGAGGAATGGCCTGGGATGAAGGCAGCAGACAGGAACAGATGCTGATGGGCTGATTCACAAAATACAGCAGGTCCTGATTATCTCCAGCTAAAAGAGAAAAGGCTCAGAAGTGTTTCTTCTGGAAAACACAACATCCCTTTCTTTCCTCTTCAGCTCACACCTTCTCTTCGCTTCCCTCCACCAGGACTTTGATGTTAGTTTGAACTTTTACTTTCCATCTTTTCTTACATTTTCAGGGTCCATAAACTTTTACTCTGTGACTGCGCCCAGACAGGCAGAGCTGTGGCCTGGCCCTATGGGAACTGCTATTCATCATTTCTTCTCCTGCCTTCTTTGGTGTATCACGCAAGAAGTATTGTGATTTTCAGGAGATCAGGGAGATTGTGGCCTCTGCTTTGCGTGTATGAACCCTTGGTGGGCAAAGTGCCCTGGCTTCCTTCAGGTCCAGATGGAAACTGTGATCCTGTCCTTGGAGGGGCTTCTTGACAGAACTCTATGGATTAAGCCATGCTTTCTTAGACACCAAAAGAATAATATTTCCCTTTTGTGGATGTTTTTGAGCACCTGTGCTTTTCAATGCAAATAAGCAAAGTGAAATTTCTGGCTAGAAATCTGGGTCACATCCCATACCTCCATCTCCATGCCTCTTCTCCCTTCCCACCAGCCCTCCTTACTTATCCATCTCCGTCTCCATCTCCATTTCTTACTCATCCATCTCCCATAGCTGTCTGAACCTGACGCTGGCTCGAGGGAGCCCCAGAGAAGAGGGGCAGGCCATGAGCAATTGCCTTTCAGGATGCAGCCTCCTGGAGGACCACGGATGACATTAAAGCAGGATCCAGCTCTTTACAGACAGCAGATCTGTTCTTCCTCCCGTCACCATGGAGTCCCATTCCCAGCTACCTCCAGTTACACTTACACTTTCCGTAAAAACTGCATCCCATGCCATGCCTGGAAAGTGTTGTTGTGGATCTGTGTGATGAGATTTCCACTGAGGTTTCTGGGGAAAAAGAAACAAATCTGGTGTGTCCTACGGGAAGCTGGAGAGGAGGAGTATTGATCTGTAGGAAATATGCAAATCCAGGGCAGAATAGGGAGGAAACTGCTGCTTTCTCATTCTTTTAACCTGTCAAGGAGAGGAAATGAGCTGCACATGTGCTTAATCTATTTCTGTCCCAGGATACAGTAAGCCTTCAAGAAGGGGCTGCTGTCATGGCTGCATTTGGACAGCCACACCGATCTCTCATCCTGTTGTGGGTCACCCAGCCACCTGCACTGACCTCTGTAGCTCGAGCTCAGCTACTCTTTTAGCAGAAGAAATCGTCATTATTCTAAAAATAAAAGGAACATTTTCTAGTATTATAAATACAAACAGACTTCAGCAAATACACCAGAAAGAAATTTTTACAACTCACATAAACTGCAAGAAAGGAAGTGGCTCAAAAGCATGCTCCTCCATCGACAGGATTTCATTGCTGGATAAATCCCTGTTAAAATTAGAACATGAAATGTTGATTACATTTGCGCTGCCGTGTTTACTTTCTCTTGCTCTGACAGCATGTGTGTTTCATGGCTCTGATTTCACATCGTGTTTGCATCTGACACAGCTTGCAGAGTGTGTAACCTCTGATAACCCTCACGACTGGAGGGGGCTTTCATCTCAGCGATTTTTTCTAGCTCTGGTCTCTCCAGAATTGTTTCAGGGCTCGATTTTCCCCTATAACAGAAAAGGTTCTTCAGACAGCTACAGTTTAGCCTCCCTCGTACATTGTATTTTGTGAAAAAGTTATATTAAAGGGAATGTGCTAAAGATGCAGAATCAGTAACGTGGAAGTTTGGAAATGGCACAGAGAAGGGATAACCTAAACTTTCCTTAACAGTTCTGCTGTGAGAGGTGTGTAGAGACTCTGCTGCTGCAGGATTCACCTGGCCTAGAAACAAAAAGGTTCCCTGTCTCAGCCTGAACCAGCTGCCCAGGCTTGTTCTGCAGCAAACAGCAGGAGAGAAATACTTCTGGGGAGTGATTCACCCGTGTCAGACAGGTTCCTAAGATCACCGGGTGAATGGGAAGTGCCTGTTCCTCTTCATGGAGAACAAAGACAGCCTGAACAATTAGCTCAACCCCAGGTGATTATTAGGCATCTAAAATTAGATGAGACGAATGCACAATGCCCTTCTGTAGGACACGGCCCCACTGCTCGAGAGTGCTAAGAGCATCGGGGGTGACCGCAGCCTGCGGGACCGGAGCTCAGGGGGGCAGCTCCAGGGCAGGGGCCTGGCACATGCAACCTCCGGAGTGTTCTGCAAAGTTCAGTTCTCAGCCCTGTGGAAGGGGAGCGTGGCTGGAAGCCTATTTGTTCCCAACCTGACTGATTTAGCCTGAAAACCACATCCTGCAGAACATGCTTTCTGCTTTTAAGCTCTTGGCTCCTTCTTTGCCAAGATGCAGGGCATGGGGACTGCTGGGAACAGGGAGGGACGCTACCTGGGTTTCCATTCATTCCCCAGCGCTGAGACGTGGCCCAGACGCACCCTGGGGCTGGCTCACTGCAGGAGCTGCCCCAGAAAGGCCAAGACCACCCTGTACTTGCCTCCTTCCAAGCCAGTGTGAGCACTAGAAAACAGAAAACCTCCCTTTTTGTGGGAAAAATGCTATCACGTAAGAGCCACGCTCCGTAACTGACACCACAAATGCAAACAGCAGTGGGGCTGAGGTTCTTGCAGTGATCTACAGATGGGAGCAGCAGAGGGATTTTTGGGATGTGTCTCTCATTTCAGCTCCTCTGGTAGCAGTCAGAGCCCAAAACATGACCCAGCTCCAAGCCAGGGCTCCCCTTGTTGTCTGGGCTCCGAGCCTTCACAGGGGGATTTATTTCTGCCTTTTACCCTTCTCTAAGTTGTCTGGGAATGAGAACAGAGAGCATGACTGTGGCCAAGCAGAAAGCAGAGAAGAGGACAATGTTTTGCTGCTCTTTTTTCACACTTCCTTCGCATATATCACACAGGAAAACCCCAAATACGTAAAAAACTGAACTTCATGGAGAACAAAACCTAGTGCTCCTCTGCTGCTTTTCAGACAGCGTGAAAGCATTTGTTGCAATTTCATGTGGCATTGTGCTGACTTAGCTGCACATTTGCTTCTCCTCCAAGAAGAGAGGGGACTCAGCAGGACGCGGCCTCCAACAACGTGTGCTGACTCTGGGGTTAGCCAGGAGGCTGCAGCACAGACCTCCCAGCCTCAGCCTGTCTGGGATTTTAGCACAGGAAGGGACACAGGCAGCCAGGGGAATTTCAGGAATACAGTCTGCAAGCAGAGACTGTTTCAAGAGTGATCAACGCTCTGGGGATCTGCCTTTACTGCAGCAGAGATCTTTCCATCCAAACCTTGGCAGAAGCAAGGCATGTATGGGTTTTGCCTTGTTCTAGGTGCTTGCCCAACCTAAAAAGTTAGTCCTGAGATAAACAAAGCTAGAGGCAGGTTTGAGGCAACTAGAGGCTATGGCTCCCAGGTCACAGGAGGCCACAGTCAGGTTGGCACTGACTGCAAGTCACCCAGTGTCCTGTGGGAAAGGGCAGCAGCCTCCTCATCTTTGGTGAGTTTGGGGAAATGAAAGTTGCACCATGTCCCAGTGTGGATCCTCCCACTGGCCACTGTTGCAGGACTGTGACACTCAGTTTTGCTGGGGCTGTTGTCTGAAACAAGGGAGGAAGAAAGCACACATGCTTGGGGGTGGGAAGAGCAACAGGGGCCCAAGGGAGGGTGAGCTGCTGCCTCTTCCTGCAGGGTCTGGGCCTCCTGCCCTCGGGGAGGGGGACAGGGCCGTACGCACGTACAGGTGCCTCAGCAGGAGCAAACCATCGAGCGAATGCCTCTTCACTGTGCTCAAATGATTGTCCCGGAGAACTCTGAAATGAAACAAACAGTTGTTTACTGCTACGCCAGGAGGAAATAACATCTTGAGGGGAAAACAGCCTGCAACTAAAAGACCTCTTTGAGTCCCCACAGGGGCTGTTGCCACTTATCTCGGGAGCAGGCACTTTCTCCTGAGCTGCTGAAGCTAACTGTAGCCTGGATGTTGATTCATTAGGCACAGGGATGGTCCCTAGGACAGAGACCATTACCCTTCCCCACAGGGGCACAGCTCACAGCATTTCTCACTGTTCCAGGAAGCACAGGGGCTCCTCGCCCCTCCTTGCTGAGCAGCTCAGCTTTGAATTCACACGGAAATGGTTTGTGTGGGTGCTTGTGCTCTTCATACCCTCAGCTCAGAAAAACAGACTGTCTGGGTTGAAAATATCTGAACTCCTGGCATTTACAATGCTAGAGAATACTTACAAGTACTCAGCCCACGGGTATTCCCTCCACACTTGTTTTTCGATGGAAGAAATAGAGTTGCCATTGAGATTTCTGCAAAGAAACGATTGCCACGTCACTAGGAACGTTATTGTGCTGTGTCTGAAAGGTCTGCAAAAACACTGCTTGCCAGCACACGCTCAGTGCCCAGAGCTGCTGCTTTCCTTTAGCACAAGGATTTTGGTCAATGCTTTTGTAACATTATATAGAAATTCCTTGTTTTCACTGTGTTTCACTGCTTCCTTGGGAACCAGCGGGGTCCCGGAGAGTGAGGGATGGAACACAAAAGCCTGTTCCCCTGCAAACTCAGTTGCTAGGGTTGGCCTGGAGATGCAAACAGCTCGGCCAGCGTGGCTTCACCCCTTTGCAGAGCTGCATGAACCCTCAGAAAGCACCAACACCTGCACCCAGCCGTGCCCCTCAGGGTGAGGCCTGCGCTGCCGGCCTGCTGGGTGGATTTCAGCCATCACTCCACACCAGGGCTGGACCAGCAGGGGCCAGACACCGGGGAAGGGAGGGGTCTGGCCTGGACACGAGGGAGCAGCACCCCGGCCCCGTCACCCCGCTGTACTCACAGCACGGAGACGGCCCAGCGGCGTGCAGCCCGCGGCACGGCGGTCAGGTTGGCCCGGCTGCAGCCCAGCAGCCGCTGGCGGCAGCGGCACGAGGCCGGGCACGGGGCCCTGGCCTGCCCTGGGACCAGCTGCAGCACCAGGAGGAGCAGGAGCAGGTGGCAGGGCCGGGGCAGAACCATGGCGCTGCCCCACGCCCGGCCCGGGTCGCCGGGCAACCAGGCCGCAGGCTTGGGGCCTGCGCAGGCCTCGCCTCACAGCTCCCGGGGTGGTTTGGGTTAAATTGGGTGGTTTCGTCCTGCTGTGAGTTGTGCCCCTCAACAACACTATGCTGAGATGTCCCTGTGTACTGGTGTCCCCGTGGGGAGGGCAGGCCCCACAGCCACATGCTGCAATGGGGCCCTTCCGCCGGGCTGCTGCTCACAATTAGAAGACAAATTATTGAACATGCCCACAGGAAGCAGAGAAACGGGTTTTAATTTCACATCAGCAACAAATATTTCCAGTGTGAATAGTAAGAAAGAGGAAGCTCAGTAATTTGCAGCCAGTGTCTTGTTTTATACATACAATCTCCTGAGATCGCCACGATGGAGGTTTTACCACATCCCTCTGAGGTCTGCTCTCGTGCTTAATGATTTCCACTTGTAACACATTGCATCTTACTTCCCATTTCCATTTCTCTAGATTCAGTTCCCAGCCACTGGATCTCATTCCACCTTTGCCTTCCAGGTTAAAAAGCTCACCTGGGATCAGGTGTCCCCTTGCAGAGCTCTAGAGTCCGGGATCAAATCCCCTTTCCCTTTTTTGTTAAATTAAATATGCCACAATCCCCTCGTTTCACCCTTTGTATTCCAGATCCTGGTCATTCCCATGGTTCTTCCCTGAGCTCTCCCATTTTTCGGTCATCTTTTTGCCAAAGACACGAGACAAGGAATCTGAGTGGAGGTTTGCTATCTAATAAGCATTCCCTCCCCTCTATGTACCCCTGCAAACTGTGGAGCTGGATGCACCTTCCCACGCAACACGCTGCCTCAGAGATCCATGCACCACACAAGAGTTACAAAAAAAGACTTTACTTCATTTAATGAAAAACGTGTTCTAAGTTAAAAAGAATCTTTACATCATAATGACGTCCCAACTGCTTGGTTCAATACATCAGCACACGACTTAGGCTTATCTCTTTCAGAGAAATTTCACCCAGAGAAGTATTATTTTGTTTTATATTCACGCATGTGTAAGCACCACAGCTACTCCTGCTGGTAAGACATCTCTCCCTGCCACTGGCTTTCTCCTGCAGATCAGAGCTAACCTGAACTGCAGGCTCTTGCATGGAGGGCTTGTTCCTTTTATTTTTCCCTAAGTGCCATGCACATCTGTTATGCTGTCTAAATAATAACCACGTAGGTAAGCTGCCTTCCATATATAGCTGACCTGGATAAGCTGACAGGAAAACACTTCCTCTCCAGAAACAGCATACATTTTTGGACTTAATTTTAGTAACAATAGGTTTATTGCCCATTTCTTTTACTGTTCTGTACTTGGAGAAAAATAAAACTCTGGTTATGATGTACACATCATTGCACAGATTTGGACTTTCATTCCTAATCAGACACTACAGAACTTTTGGAAATGATCTGAAGACAGATCTGCACTAATTAGGTGGCATCTCCCACACAGGGAGCTCATCATCAAGAGTCAGATCAGACAAAACTTCTTCTTCAAGGTCAAATTGTTCCAAGGGCAATTCATTAACCTGGGAAGAGAAATCCAAGAGTAAATTTCTTTCTCTACAACATATTTTAGCTGCTTCTGTTTGCACCTGGAAACACAGTGTATATTTATCACGTATAAGAGACTGCCTCCATGGAATTTACAAACTAAGGAACATTTCTGTTTTGGAAAGACTGAGCAGCACGACAAGAAAAGGAACCAAAAGGACACTCAGCAAGTCCTTCCGAATCCCTGTCTGTGAGCTACCCTCATCAGCCTGGTAGGCACCGTGTAGAGAGAGAAATTAACTCTCCTACACCACGACCAGGGAAGTGAGATGGGAGTAGGGGTGAGGGATGACTCTTTTGTTCAAAGAGAGGTTAGAGAAGCAGCAGGCTTTCTCTGCACACTTCTCTTAAGGTCACTGCATGTTAGCTCACCTCACTGTGGGTTTAAAAGAAGTCTGATAGAAGAGGCAGTTACAGAGCAAAATGCAGAGCGAGATCAGAACTACAGGAATTTCATCTTCTCAAGTGATAAAACAAATCGGGTGGACATCAGTTACTTCACACACAAGAATAACTTTTATTTTAGTGACGCTTCAGTGAGAAAGGAAGATAGTTCTGCCTGTGGACACTAGGTGACTCAGTGTCATCAAATGGAGAAATGTGTCACAAGGTTTGTTAAACACTGCGTGCAAACTGCAGGAGGAGTGAGGCACTGTGCTGTGTGCTGCTGATGCATCACGTGAGTGATTCTTGCTTTCAAAAGAGCACACACTGTCTCTGGTAAGCAGCAGTGTTTTCAAATGAAGGGAGATGAAAATCTGCTCAGGGCTGGCTGTGAGAAAAAGCTGGTGTTCAGAATTCATCTCACTGAGTACAGTGATAAAAATTTTACTGCACCTGGGCATTTTTGTTTGGTGCCTGCTAACAGATGTCGCAATTACCTGCAGAGATGTCACCACAGCTTTTAGCAGCCATTCCCTGGGGTAGGGATAAGTTTATGAAGTGCATTTCTAGATGGGGAGTTTTATTTATTTAAGAACTTACCAAAGAATCATTTATTTAACCTACTGTAACTTTACTGGGATTTCCACTTTCACAGGTTCTGTGAAGAGCAGGCCTGAATAATGTCATGTGTCAGACCTGTCAACCTGCACTGTCCCACAGCCTGACTGCTCACCTTCCTGTACTGTCTAAAATAGACATGCACTTCTGCACAAAGGTGCCCAGGAAAAAAAAGAGTTTTAAAACCTTAGGGTGCTGTGCAATTCCCAGATGTGATTATTTTCTCAGATTTGAACATAAAAAGAGGATGTGAGAGGTTGTAGTAGTTGACAGCTGGATCTCTGACCTCTAGATGCAACATACAGATCCTGTGCAAAAGTTGGACACCAGTTGGTCTTACCTGAACAAGCCCCTTCAGCTCCTCTTCTGTTAAGGAGTCTGTGGGCTCCTCTTGGGTGTGGTTGTACTCCACGGCCACTTTACCATTCTCTGAAACAGGCACACAGAATAAACAGCCAGAGACGTGGTTACTGTGTGCAATGACAACAAGCCTCCAACTCCAAATGGGACAATTCTACTTCAGAAATGTGGGTTGGATGAAATGAGTGTGGAAAGGTCATTTTATTGTCCCACAGCAGACTGTGGGGCTCTAACTTATTTATTCTCTTAAGCAATATAACCATTTTACTGTGAAATATTAGTCTCTCAGTAATGGTTTAAGTGGCTCTTGCTGGCTGCAGTGTTACTGTGGATGTGGACAGAGCTTCTGACTCCTGCTGCCATGCCAAGGCACAGAAATAAAGGGGCTGATTTTGCTTCTAGTACAAAGCAGGCTTCAGCACTAGCAGGACTGGGCTGTGCCACTTCCAGAAGTGCTGTAATGCTAAGAGTTGAGGAAGGAAAGAGCTGAAGGATTTGTCATGTTAATTATGAGGTACAGAAGAAAAGGGTGGTAGTTACTGCATTGTGTAATGTGAATCTGCAGAGCTGCTTCTCTCTCTGGCCTACCTGCCTGCCTTCTCTGCAGAAAACCAAAAGGCTCTGGCTAGATGGAGTGGAAATTGAAAATGAGGAAGATGGAGCATGTTAATTACCAGTCTCTGTAGACGTGATGGTCTGGAAGGCAGAAAACACCACAAAACATCTGAGCTCAGAGATCCAACTTTCTAAGGAATATCTTAGAGAACCCAGGGGAGGAAGCTGGCAGATTACTTAAATCCTGTTGAATTCAACAAAGTTCCTGCTCAAATGGTTTTCTGTATCAATAATACAGCATGAGATGTGAGGAGAGGCACTGACCTGATCACACGAGGGTCTCTCCTGAAGCTGAATGCATTAAAGTAAAGACTGAAGTACTCAGTTACCACATAAACAAATGTGTGGCATCTAAAAGCTCAGAAAGATGGAATCCAGAGAAGGCAGATCTAGCAGTTTCTGGGTAGGCACAGAGCCAGCTTCTATAATTAAAATCTCAAAGGAGACAGCAGCCCTGAAGACACAGTACTGAAGACAACAGTGGGGCAGGGACCACTGACAGCACCTGGCTGGCAGCACCAGGTCAGGAACGTGCAAAGTGCCACGATTCAGTTCGTGTCACCCTGGAATCAGAACTTCTTCACATCCCTATTCAGCATGCACATGCAGAGTGCTAATAAGCTCTCCCTTAAGCCCAGGCTTAAGTATAAAGCCAGTGTTTACACTTCCAGCATTTGCATTTTAAAAAAGTTTCAATTCTTCTTTGTCACAAAAAGCGTCTGGCTCCCTGTCAGGTGTTCCTTTCACTCTCATAGCTCACATGGTGAAACCCCTCTCCAGTGTTACATCACTTGTGTCTGAGACACCCCAAGCCACGCTGATCCCAAGAACTCACATCAGTTATCATGGAAGTAATATCGTCAGCCTAAACACCCCAGTGTTTAACACAAAAACAGGCCTTACCCAAAACGATGAGGAGTATCTTCTGAAAGGCACTAGACAAAGCTTTCCCAACTGCAAGTTTCTGAACTCTTCTTGTGGCTGTCACAAACTCGAGAGGATCTACACCCAAGAAACAGCACGTTACAGAAATCAAGGTGACAGGCTGCATATGAAGCACGCCAGCTGCGTCGTACTAGGAAACCAAACAGCCTTACTGAGGTGTTAAGAAAGCTGCCTGTGTTGCAGGAGTCGCCAGCTGTGTGGCAGCACCCTCACAGGGCCAGCCCAAAGCAGCACACGATCCTCAGCCCTGTGTCAGGAAGGGCAGCAGGCAATGGGGAGCCCAGCTGGCACCAGAGCTGCGCCACAGAAACAAAATCACCTAAGAACCACATGGTATGTTCACATCAGGACTGTTTGTGATGGGGAATGAATAGCCCTGCAGGTGAGAGGGACGGAGCAGAAGGCAGGTAAGAGGCATTGGTGTGAAGCAGGGAGGGAAGAGACATTCTCAGGTTCCCTGGCAGTACAGCACAGCAGCGCACAAGGCTCTGCACAGGTCCTTGTCTCCAGCTAAATTCAGATACATCAGACCCAGAAACTGTGCAAACAAGACTGACCAGTGTCTGTGACAGCTGCTAGGAGAGAATTTCAGCTGCACCCACATACATACCTTCACTGTTTTCGATGTCTGCCTCGCTGAGGCCAACTCCCCTGGAGCGTACCCCGTGGCTGGGCAGCGTTACTTCCACAGCACACAGGTATTTCACAGATCGCTTCAGTAACGTCCCTCCCAGTTCCCCATTCTCGTCATCAAAGCCAGATACATTCTGCAGCTGTTGGGAAGATCACAAATAATTAACTGAGATTGGAGAGGAAGGGGATGTTGTGAGCACTTGAGCCTCAGCTTGCATAGCACAGAGCTTCTCTGCACAGTGTGTGACTCAGGGTGGCAGAATGTGGTGGAGACAAAGCAGGGATGCTTACTGCTTTGACCCTATTTTAGAAATGCCTCATAGCCCCCATCCTCTGGGGGTCTCAGTCATCTCAGACACCTTCAGCACATGAATACAAGTGCTGGCACTGCTTCAGTCACCGCTGCATGAAAACCTGATGCCCTCATCCATACAACAAACCCCTCACCCACAGCAATCTTATCTCCCCAAGCTTTCGAAATATCCCCAAAATGCAGCTCCTGTAGCTGTCTTCATTATTTGCTGATTTGAGGACAACTCTGTTCATTCCACCAACTGCTCTAATTCAGAATATGGGATGGAAAGAGAATGGGGGGAAGAATGATGGATGAATACAAAGGGCCCCTTACTGTGATGACGTGGCTGGACCAGCCGTTAAAGCCGAGGTAGTGGTTGGCCAATTCCTGGCACTTGCTGCTGTTGAGAGCAAGGACTTGTTGCTGAAATCCCTTCTGCTTGGTGCAAACACAAACCTACCCAGGAAAGAAGAAACCTGGTTAGCCAAGCTTTTCTTGCAGGGTTTCCACCATAGTGGCTCCAGGAGAGATATCTGTAGGTAATCTGACAGCGTATTTCTGAGATGCATTAAGTATACCCAGGAATGATTCCAGAGGAGGGATGCTGCCATTTTATTCCTCAAATGCTGCCTGGGAGCCAGCAACGGGGGATGCACAGGGAGCATCACTGAGACCAACAGCTATTTCCAGTGATTCTCCCCTACTGCTGGGGGTCACGGTGCTGAGTGCTGCAGGGGGCACATTTGGGGCCATTCTGCTCACCTTCAGGGGAGAGTTCTGGAACAGCCTCTGCCCATTGCACGCGTGCTGGGCTCTGCTGGCATCTGTGGCTGAGTAGAACTTGATGACAGCGTAACAGCCAGGCCCTGCCACGGCGGCGTTTCTGTGCACCCGCACAGAGTACAGCAGCCCAAATTTTGAAAACACTGAATACAGGGAATGCTGAGGAAAAAACAGAAAAGAAAGGAAGTGTCTTCCGCAGAACATCCATGGGTACGCCAGGGGCTGACCACCTCCTGCCCTCTGAAACCCAGTTTTGTTGGAGCTCTCAGTTACACACACATATAGCAACCTGCAAGCAGGATAACGGGGCTTTATTGCAGCTCTTGGACACTTTGTCAGACTCAGGAGATTTGCTTTGCAGACTCCAGGGGCTGAAATCTCCCTGCTGCAGCCTGCCACCCCCCTCGGGGTAGCCCAGAATGTCTCAGAGAGGCTAAAAGACGATAAAGACAAATAAAACAGAGGGGTGGGGCTAAGAATTCCATTAGCACATAGGGATGGCGGTGGGAGGAGGGGCAGATGGGGGCACCGGGGCCTTGGTTCTGGGCTNCGCCGGCTCCAGCCCCCAGACCAGCAGCGTCTGCTCGCTCCCCGCGGGCACCCGGAACTCCAGCACCTCCGCCATGCCCGGGGCCCTCCCCGGGCCCGCCCCGGCCCGCCCCGCTCCCCGCCCTCAGCGCTCCGTTCTGCGGGGGAGCAGCGCCCCGAGCCCCCCCGGCCCCAGCAGCAGGCAGCAGGCAGAGCTCAGCGGTAGCGGTTTATTCCTCGGGCCGGAGCTGGTGACACGGGGACGGGGCAGCCCGCGGGCAGGGCTGGAGGCCGGGGCTGCCTCAGATGGTGCAGTTGCTCTCCCCGAAGCGGCGGCACTTCATCACCTTCAGGTAGGTCTCCACCTTGTGCAGGTCCTTCTTGAAGCAGGAGAGCAGGCCGTAGTTCTTCAGCAGGGCGTCCTCGTTGCGCAGGTGGATGTCGAACTTGTCGTAGGTGGGCCGGAGCAGCTGAGGGCCCCGCGGGCTGCGGTCCTCCAGCTCCTGCGGGATGGAGAGGGCCGGGCCATGGGTGCATCAGGTGGGGATATCGGGCAGATAACGCTCTCTTTGCTCTCACTTTTCCAGTGGACACAGCTGGAAGCTGTGCCCGTGCCACCTGAGGCTACGGTCTGCTGCTCCTCCCGCTGTGCTCGGAGTGGTTTTGTCAGGTAAACAGTGTGAAAAGGATGCAGTGAGGTTATCAGCATGGTTTCTGGGTGGGGGTTCCCAGCATGCTGTCAGGTGGAGGGCAAAGTCTGGAAGTGGTACCGCCACACAGAGCTGAACTGGGAGTGGGACCGCCACACAGAGCTGAACTGGGAGTGGGACCGCCACACAGAGCTGAACTGGGAGTGG
>WBMW01001399.1:91182-131053 GCA_013396635.1 Penelope pileata
CCAACCCAGCTGCTCAGCCCCAAGGGGGGCACTGAAGGGAGGGGAGTCTCAGTCCCACTCCCCCACACCAGGCCTAGGCCCAACCACAGCCCCAGGCACAGCACCACCTCCAGGCCCAAGCCCAAGCCCAAGCCCACCCTCAGGCCCAGGCCCAGGCCCAGGCCCAGGCCCGGCCTCACCTCCAGGCCCAGGCCCAAGCCCAAGCCCACCCTCAGGCTCAGGCTCAGGCTCAGGCTCAGGCCCAGGCCCAGGCCCAAGCCCGGCCTCACCTCCAGGCCCAGCGCCGGCTCCAGCCCCCAGACCAGCAGCGTCTGCTCGCTCCCCGCGGGCACCCGGAACTCCAGCACCTCCGCCATGCCCGGGGCCCTCCCCGGGCCCGCCCCGGCCCGCCCCGCTCCCCGCCCTCAGCGCTCCGTTCTGCGGGGGAGCAGCGCCCCGAGCCCCCCCGGCCCCAGCAGCAGGCAGCAGGCAGAGCTCAGCGGTAGCGGTTTATTCCTCGGGCCGGAGCTGGTGACACGGGGACGGGGCAGCCCGCGGGCAGGGCTGGAGGCCGGGGCTGCCTCAGATGGTGCAGTTGCTCTCCCCGAAGCGGCGGCACTTCATCACCTTCAGGTAGGTCTCCACCTTGTGCAGGTCCTTCTTGAAGCAGGAGAGCAGGCCGTAGTTCTTCAGCAGGGCGTCCTCGTTGCGCAGGTGGATGTCGAACTTGTCGTAGGTGGGCCGGAGCAGCTGAGGGCCCCGCGGGCTGCGGTCCTCCAGCTCCTGCGGGATGGAGAGGGCCGGGCCATGGGTGCATCAGGTGGGGATATCGGGCAGATAACGCTCTCTTTGCTCTCACTTTTCCAGTGGACACAGCTGGAAGCTGTGCCCGTGCCACCTGAGGCTACGGTCTGCTGCTCCTCCCGCTGTGCTCGGAGTGGTTTTGTCAGGTAAACAGTGTGAAAAGGATGCAGTGAGGTTATCAGCATGGTTTCTGGGTGGGGGTTCCCAGCATGCTGTCAGGTGGAGGGCAAAGTCTGGAAGTGGTACCGCCACACAGAGCTGAACTGGGAGTGGGACCGCCACACAGAGCTGAACTGGGAGTGGGACCGCCACACAGAGCTGAACTGGGAGTGGGACCGCCACACAGAGCTGAACTGGGAGTGGGACCGCCACACAGAGCTGAACTGGGAGTGGGACCGCCACACAGAGCTGAACTGGGAGTGGGACCGCCACACAGAGCTGAACTGGGAGTGGGACCGCCACACAGAGCTGAACTGGGAGTGGGACCGCCACACAGAGCTGAACTGGGAGTGGGACCGCCACACAGAGCTGAACTGGGAGTGGGACCGCCACACAGAGCTGAACTGGGAGTGGGACCGCCACACAGAGCTGAACTGGGAGTGGGACCGCCACACAGAGCTGAACTGGGAGTGGGACCGCCACACAGAGCTGAACTGGGAGTGGGACCGCCACACAGAGCTGAACTGGGAGTGGGACCGCCACACAGAGCTGAACTGGGAGTGGGACCGCCACACAGAGCTGAACTGGGAGTGGGACCGCCACACAGAGCTGAACTGGGAGTGGGACCGCCACACAGAGCTGAACTGGGAGTGGGACCGCCACACAGAGCTGAACTGGGAGTGGGACCGCCACACAGAGCTGAACTGGGAGTGGGACCGCCACACAGAGCTGAACTGGGAGTGGGACCGCCACACAGAGCTGAACTGGGAGTGGGACCGCCACACAGAGCTGAACTGGGAGTGGGACTGCACGCGCCTACAGCTGAGGTGTTGGGACAGAGGGTCTCTGTGCCCCCAGGGTCTGGCTTTGTGCTTATCTGGGTCTGTGAGATGTAAATAATTGTCCACACTCGTGGCACAGACACAGGTCTGTAGCTGTGGTGGTGTTGAGCGCATCTAAGAAGGGATCCTGACAATAACCTGTGTTGGCGGTTGGACTTGGTGATCTTAGAGGTCTTTTCCAACCTTAATGATTCTATGAAATAAAGAAAAAATTAAGAGTGATCTTTCAGAAGAACTCTGCAGCTGTCTGTTGGGTGCTGTGTTAATCTGGATGTCGTGTAAGAGGAGCATCGGAGCACAGGGTTCTGTCAGCACACAGAGGTAAATGGGCTGTTCTTGTAAAACAGCGTGAGCCTTGAGCATCAGGCTGCAGAGCTCAGCAAAACTCCCTTCACTACAAAGTGATTTGTGTGGAGATGGAGCAAACAGCCTTTCATTCATTGTGCTTGTACAGCGGGTTGAACCGACGGAGTGCTCTCTGGTGCTGCGTTCAGAAAGACCTGAGTCTGGGCTGCTGTGATCTTCCTGGCCTGTGCTGCTATCTGAGGGCTATGGCAGTGCTGTTGGTGTCTGCGATGTCTTTTCATGCACCCAGTGAAGGAGTGTGTGCAATGGAGTGTTGTGATCTGGTTTTGTTAAGGTAAGCAAAATCCAAGGGATGCTAGTGATCTTCAGAGAGTGGAAAATGGGGATTTGTCATGGATCAGAGGGTTGGAACTTGATGATCCTTGGGGTCGCTTCCAACCCAGGCCATTCTATGATTCTGTGAAGACCCAGAGGGCTCAGTGCCCTGTGTCTGGGAGATCTCTGTTACCGTGCAATCACGCTGCCTGCTGCAACTTACCCTCATCAGAGCTTGGATCCCTTCTTCCAGGTCCTTTAGTTTTTCATACACTCTGTCTGAGGTGCCAAAAACCAGATTGTTTGTGAACACCTTGCTTAGGTATTGCACCGGGGTCAACCAGGACTGGATGAGAACCAGTGAAAACCGAAGAAGCTCCATGTCCTGAAATTGAAAAAGGATGTCAAAGCTGTGCAGGTGAGGTGTTCTGTAGTGTTACCTGTGTGTCCTTCTCCCTCTGAAATACCCCAGACGTGACCCAGGGGTGTGCCCCTCCTCCTGCAGCTGTGGCAGGTGTATGTAAGCAGAGGAACACCACGCAGACATAAGTCCTGTGCAGACAACAGTGACTGTCCTTAGGGTGAGAATATGGTTTATTGTCTAGCCCAGAAGTGTCTTTCTTTCTGGATGCAGGGTGTAAATAGTAAAAAGGGAGAGAAGGAGTGATACCTCAGGAAGCATCGAGGTGCTCACAGATGGAAACCCTCTTTCTTAAAGCAGTGCTGTGCTTGCCCAGGGGAGACAACTTACTGATTTCTGCTGGGCGTCATCCTTCCCTGTGGGAGCTGGGATGGTTTCTGAGTAGCAAAATGCTCCCTGGGAGTTTTTGTTGGCATGCCTCTGGTCCTCTGGAATATAGGTGCGTTCCTGTGGAGACATCCCAAATACACTCAGATCTGTTGCCTGTGTACTGGGAGAACAGCATAGCCTCTTTCCTCAGTCTTTCCTGACAGATTCCTCTTTGCAAGAAAGAAATATGGCGCATGAGGTGTATCTCTGGACAGGACTGGCAGGTGGGAAGCTCGAGTTCTCATGTTGGCACAGTGACTATTGGACCTACAAGTCTGCTCTCACTAAGGCAAAGTGCTAAGGTGAGCACAAAACACACGGTCAGGATTCTCCTGAGGAGCAGATGACCCTTTTGGGCAGTTCTCCCCAAAGGAGACAGCTCATGCCAGCTGCTGGCAACAGCAGAAACTGGATAAGCAGTCAGCATAAGTCAGTGCCATAGATTATTGTCACAGGAAAGTCTTGCAAAACGCCTTCCCCTTCCTGCTCCCAGAACTGGGTTTCTCTTTGAGGCAGGTTTGGACATGGTAGGTTTGCATGTGGACAGCTGTGGACCTGAGGAGGATCAGAGATGGAGGCAGAGAGCTGTGAGGAGGATGCAGGGTCTGGGCTCCTAGGACGTAACCTGTCCTATCCCATTAAGACCCTTTCTCCTCCTCAGGAGCTGGCAGAAGATGCCAATAGTTGAAAAGTCTCTGCTTCTAGGAATTTATGCTGGGTGGGAAGCCATGGCATGGTCCTGAAAACATCAAGCTAATGAGGAGATGCCCGGAGGCCCCAGCACTTACGAACTCTTTGTATGTCTCAGCAGCCAGGAGGTGAAGGTGCTGAGCCCTCAGCACAGCGTTGGCAAACAGGTTGGAAAGGGGCATGGCCGGGTAGGTGGCAGCTTCCTGTGACCTCTGCAATCCCAGCGCCATCACAGCAAGGAAGAGAGGAGAAAACCACGAGCCTGCAGCAAAGTGGAGAGGAGAGGTGTTATCTGTCCTGATGCCCGAAGGCTGGCACCTGTGGATTTCTTCTCAGCCTCTTCTGCCCGTGCTGGCTGAGGGCTTACCCTGCTGAATGTCAGTCCATGTGTGAGCTTAGCCCTTCATAAAACCCTGTTCCCTTTCTCTAGATGTGTCCTCGATGCTTGTACTGCTCCAGTATTACAAGCCATGTTTTTCTGGCTGAAATATAATTGTTGCTCCATGAAAACTGGAGTCCATTCCTATGATTTTCCCTAATGTGCTCATGTTTTTCAGTAGGTTTTACCTTCCTGAGTAGAGCATGATATGCTCTTTGTTGCATGAGCGAACGAGATGTTGAGTACCGGATGGGGGACTGGGAGTAGCTCTCTTTAGCCTTGGTTTGCACCATGCTGCTGACATGGAACTGCCTGCCTGCCTTCACCAGGATGAGAAGGGGTTGGTTGCGTTACCTGTGTTGTGGCTGGCACCTTTTGCTCTCTAGGACACACCTGTGGAATCTGGAGGTCACTGTCAAGCCTAAAGGTAATTATCACTTGACATCCAACTCACACAAGTGTCCATCTGTACTTACAGAGACCACAAAGTTTGTCTCAGATAAACACTCTTCAGTGGAGGAGTGCCCTGGAGCCTGCAGGACCTGGACAAATGCGTTAGACATCATCCTGATCCCTGTCTTAAGCCCTGAATGTGAGTTTTAATATCCCTGCCAACATATTTGTTAGTAATAACTATTACAATTCTGGCTTGCCTTGTTCTTCACATTCTCTGTCTTTTTCTTGCCCCTCGTCAAGTTTAGGTTAACAATTAGCTGAGTCAATTAGCTTAAAGTCGTGCTGTAGGGAAAGATAGCCTTTTTCATTGGTGTATAAGTTGCCACATTTTAATTCAGGGCTGGCACTGTGTGTGTACAGCCCACCGCAGTACCACCCTTCCATCATATCCCGCCTCCCAAAGCATGCAGCAGCACTGGCAGTCCTTTAAAACTGAAATAAAGAAAAGTACCTGGAGCCATTTCTGCCCAGAGAGTTGCTCAGGTGTTGCTTGAAAGTGAATGTTTCCTCCTTTCATCTATGTTGGTAGTGGTAACAGTTGAGACACCCCTTATATAGTAGGGGACCTGTTTAAAATGTGTATGTGTTCATGATCACAACAACCTCTCTATATCTCCTCCATGCATAAATGCACGTGTGTTCGCAATGGTGCTGCCTAATTGTAGTCATTTATACATAGATGGAAAGGTTGAGGAGGATGTTTGCCTGGGGATAAAATTTGTGCTGAACTTTTTCTCCATATTCTGCTGTTCATTGCAAACAAAGGTTTTATCATCATTGGAAGACCCATCCCAAATCAGCTCTGTGCTTACGTGGAGGAATTTCCTACGCAGGTAGAAAATCCATCTGGCTTTCCTGCCTGCTCCAGGCAGGCTCTGGCCCACAGTTAAGAAGGCTGACAGGCCGATGTAGAAGACTTCTTAATGCAAGTGAGATGGTCTCCCATTTAGTGTTAGTAGGGATGGAGCTAGATAGATGTTGTCAGATGAATCCCATTTCTGCCACATAACTTTCATGCGACCAACATTTCAAAAATTCAGAAAATAGTTTTGATAGGAAAGGGGAGCTTTGAATAAGCTGTTTTGGTTGCTGTTGTTTTTTAAATAGCGATTTTTGTTCTTTGAGGCAATAGTTTGATTCACATTTTCAGCCAATGCATTAGTTTACTTACATAAGATATTAAAAGCACCTGAGAAGAAATGCGTTTTTTCCCTGTGCATCAACTTAGGCATTGAACTGAAAAAGTAATTTTCAAAACCCTGCTTTGGGAGAGGAAATGTCAAAATGTCTCTATCCAAAAACGCAGAGCGTGGCTGTTCCCAAGCAGAGACAGAATGAGGGCTCTGGAGTGGGCTGGGCTGTCTGGCACAGGTTTGGCAGCAGTGCCAGCCTGCCTGCTGCACACCCAGTGGCTGGAGCTGTGGGAGCTTCCTCCCATCCTCAGCTGGACAAAGCCGTGGGATCTGGGGA
The DNA here is from genome assembly GCA_013396635.1 of Penelope pileata. Lineage (NCBI taxonomy): Eukaryota > Metazoa > Chordata > Aves > Galliformes > Cracidae > Penelope > Penelope pileata. The sequence continues at coordinate 97,373 of WBMW01001399.1, forward strand.
TCCGCAGCTTTCTGCTTTTGCCTGATACGAGTGAGAAATGTCTCTGGTTTAAGCAGAGGTCTGGTGTTGAAAGGAGCGAGATGGGGAAGAGCAGAGTTCCCAGCACACCTATCCCTGCTTTGGAGCCAAACAAGGCAGCACTGGGGATGGACAACTGCAGGGGGGGCTTCAGGGACCTTTCCTCCTCATAAGGCACCATTTGTCCCAGTGTTTGTCCAGGGCTCAGGGACTGCTCCCAGGTCAGGGCAGTGCCATGGGCCTGCCCTGCCCCTGCTTTGGCTCTGGTTTCCAAGAGGCAGCATCATCACTGGAGCACAGGGTGCAAGAGCTCGTGAATAAACACGCTGGAGAGAGCGGGATCTGTTCCGAGAAGCCCCTCGGTGTTTGTGCGCTGGGGACACGGTGGTGTCACGGCGTAAATGTCAGTCCCAGAGGAGAGGGAACAGTGGGTCCTGCAGCTATCAGGTATCCAGTCACCCAATAGCCAGCAACATCTGGGTGTGTTTTTCTGCTCCAGATTGTGTTTAAATATGTCAATATTTGTCACAGATGAGCAGAGAAGAGGCACCCCAGCCTGGCACAGCTCTGCTGCCTGTTAGTGACGATGCTGTGCCACTGCAGCAGGGCTGGGAGCACAGAGTGCTGCCCCGCTGCCCCTCCAGCTCTGTTAGCAAAAGCACGCTGCCAGACCAACAATTTTTATCTTGCAGCCAAGCATGGAGATGCCAGCGTTTTCCAGACTGTGCACTGCCCCTGGGGCCTGTTTTTTCCCTGCTCCTGTATCATTTCTGGGCGTTCAGTGAGGCAGAGGGCGGTGTGTGACAGCCCCTGCGCTGGGCACGCTGCTGGCATGGTGACAGTAGCATAAGCAGCTCTCAGGTATCAGCTTGGCATTCTTCTGGCCTTCACACGCCCACGTGTGCAACCCAGAGGAGCATGTCACAAAGCAGCTCAGGAACTTCCAAGATCCTTTTCTTATTTGAAAGAGGAAAAACTCCCAGTTCCTTTCAGGGCGGTCTCATGTCCACTTGCTCTGCCCTGAGCACCACCAGCAACATTTGGGCAAATGGAACACCTTTCCTTGCAGGTGTGTGTGCTCTTTGGCTCCTCCTGAACCAGCGGTGTTATGGGATGGCTGACTGCCTCTGCGAGCTCACTGCTTACTGCTCTGGAGGTAAATAGTCCTTGTTGAACTGATGGGTTTTATTTTCTGAGCTAAAACTGCTCAGTTTCACTCAGGCTATTTCTAAATGACAGAGATGGAGTGATGTTCTCCAGAGGTCCCTTCCAACCCCTATGATTCTGTGAGGTGAGGAGGATGAGGAGACCCAAGGCTGCAGCCCAGTGGGGCTTAAAAACAGCTGTGTGCCTGATCGTCCTCCGAGGGTGGGACACAAATCAGGTAATAACCCAGTGCCCACACTGTGTATGCTGGAACCCATTTATTTACATTGTCTGCATTTTAAATACAAACCTATTTCAATACAAAAGGAAAACTATCTCTCTGCTTCCTGGAAACTAATCTAAGCATTTAAAAGAACACCATGCCAGTACAGAAATATTTACTTTTGGCATTTTAAAGGAAGCTGAGGCCCTGGGCTGAGAGTGGCCAGGCGGCAGAGTGGAACTGGGGACATTGAAACTGCTGTTAACATCGCTGGTTTCCTCTCCAGGTGCAAGCAGCAGACTCTGCTCATGTGGCTCGGTGCAGTCAGCTGAGGGAGTTGTTTACACAGAGCAGAGAAAGCAGTTGGGAATTGGGAAGGCTGGAAAGCTTTCCTTCCTCTCCCATTTGGTGGCTGAAAACACGGCACAGAGGGATGAGCCCTGCTCATCCTGAAGTCCTGGCAGACATGGAAACCAGGAGCTCACTTCTCTTGCTGTGAGTACTCCTTTATCTAATTAATTAATCAATTTTACAAGCAAAGCATGTTTAAATAAATTTTATATACATGTGCATGTGGCTAGATTAGGATAGCTTTAACTAATAAAAGTGGACCTTAAAATGCTGGTTCTGTGCTATTTAGATGGAATTCCAGTTTTCCATTAAGCTGAACTACCAGTAACCAAGAACAGCCAGTTCCCTGCCCTGCTCGCTCCTGGTTTTACCCCCGCTTTTTTGCTGGCTGTCTCAGGAAGTGGGGCAGCCCCACTGACTGCTCCTTGGGGCGCAGAGCGCAGCGAGCCGTGCTCTGGGAGGGTCTTCTAGCCCCGCAGTCACTGTCACCCCTCCGACACCCTTGTCACCCCAGTGTCCTGTCAAACCCACCACACTGGGGTCACCCCATGCCTCTCAGACCCCTGCCTTTGCAAGCCCTGGTGCTGCATGCGCAGCCACCTGCGTGCCTGCTGCTGCCATGCAAAAGTACTTTTTTTTGACAAAAGCAATCAGCACTGTGCTGCTGCTCTGTAGATGTTTTTTAGCTTCTCCTGTGAGAGCTCAGCTCTGTGCTCCTCTTGCTGGGCCCTGGTCCTCCTGCCTGGCTCCTAGGGGAGTTTTGTCTCATCCCAAGCTCAGTGCTTGGCCCCCCCATGTGAGCTCAGCTGGTGCCTGCAGCACAGCCCGCAGCTGCTCTTGGCTTTGTGTCCCTGCTCGGGGCCCTGAAGGGGTGACATCTGTCCAGCTAACTGAGCAGGTCCACGGCAAGCTGCTCCTTGTTCCCAGGGCATCCCAGAGACCCTGGCACCAGGGTTATGGGGCACCCCATGTTTGGGCATGGCATGACACAGCTCAGATGCCTGCAGAAGCAGGATGGGAATTTACCCATTACCTTTATTAGGACTTGAAAAAGCAATTGGACATTTGTGTCCCACTATTTACATCCTTCCCATAGGTTCTCAAGTTGCCCACGTCCCTCATGAAGGGAACGTTCTTATGACACAGGCCAGCTCTTGCCTGGAGAGGAGTAAGACCCTGTGAGTGTGAGCTGTCTGCTCAGCCTTTTCTGTAGTCTTTGGGGAAAATGAGGTACTTTTGGAGGATCCTCCATCTTGGATAACTTCCATCTCGGCTAACTTGAGAGATAAGCAGTGGTCCCAAATCTCCTTCTACCAGCCCTGTGGTGCTGCTCACCATGGCTTCCCTGCCAGGAGCATGGGGCTTGCCGTGGGGTCTCACAGCCCAGCAGGGTCCTTGCAGCACAGAGGGAGATTGCTCCTGTCCTCTCCTTCCAGGAGCTGGTGAAGACAGAGCGGTCCCACTGCCCAGCATGGCACCTCGGTGGCATTAACCATGCCAGAGTTCAGCACCGTGATGTGGGGCTGCCTGGGGCTTGGGGCTGCGGGGCTCTGAGGTTGGTTCCTAATATCTACATAGGGTTCAGCAATGGGGGCAGTAGGGGCAGCAGCCAGGGCAGGACAGTCTCGGTGGGCACAGCCTGGATGTGGCCAAATGTGCACTGAGGTGCAGCAGGACCCGAGCTCTGTACAATGCTGCTGGAAATGGCTGGAGGTCCATGGTGGCACCAGGTCCCTGGAGGTCCATGGTGGCACCGGCACGGTGCTGGCAGGAGGTGGTGCCACCGGTTCCATCCTGGTGGTGGGTGCAGGGCCCCTCACTCCTCGCCTGGGTGCTCCCCGACTGTCCATTTGGCCTTCACGTCCCGGAAAGGAGTGATGTCCTCGTAGGTGGCCATCTGCTCCACCTCCAGGCCCTGCACCAAGAAAGAGGGGCTGGGACACAGAGAACCCCAGCAGGGACCCATCCCCGGAGTGTTCTCCCAGAGGTCAGGGCAGCTTCTGGGATGGGAGAAAGTGGGGATAGGTGGATGAATGTGATTCTACAAGCAACTCTGTGTGCAACAAGCACTGGGGATGGACGTGTCCCCTGTGCCCTACAAGGACTGGTGGTACCTGGCAGCCCAGCAGGGGCACAGCTGGCTATTTTAATGGTCAAGATGATATTACAGACTATTTCCATCACTAATGCAGCTTTACCTCATAGGTGTGGTCCTCTTCGGGGCTTTCCTTTCCGTCACCCTATGGAGAGGAGAGTCACAGGTGAGTGTCACTGGCACAGCCTGCAGTGAGGTCCTCCATCCCCTGTCCCAAGGCCACATCCCACAGCTCCTGCAGCTCCCACAGGCACTTCTGCACACCCCATTTTAGATGCTCCCATGCAATGGCCCCAAACCCAGTCCCTGCCTGTCCCCATCCCCAGCAGTGCCCTCTCCACCCTGCCCAGGGCATGGGACACCGCTGGGAGCACTGCAACACCAAAGCCAGGGGCAGTCCCACTGCTGGAGATGCTGTCACCCACCTTATCTAGGAGGACGAGCACAGGGACGCTGATGAAGATGACCAGCAGGATGGACTGGATGATGATGATGGCGTCCTTCAGCGTGTTCCTGTTCTGGATCTGCTGGATGGTGCTGTGACCTGGCAGGAGCAGCACAGGGAGAGCCCCGAGTCCCCTCTCCATGCCATGCTCCTGGGGCATGAGGACGAGATCACCATGGCCACAGGTTCGTGATGCAGAGGAGGGGACCAGGGCAATGTCTCTCGGGGGAGACCAGAGCACTGCAAACCACTGGGCCTGGCATCAGGGCCCAGTATGGGACATCCTGGGCAAGACCAGGAGCAGGAAAAATGTGGTTTGTTAGGGGAATGCAGTCCCTGGGATGTGTTTATATGGGGTGGATGTGCCATGAACTGCATGCAGAGAAACATCTGCCACGTGATGGAGCAGCCACAGCTGTGTCTGGAGAGCTCCCATCAGCACGGGAAGAGCTGGATGCTCAGGTGGGTGATGTGGGATTCATAAGGAGGGGAAAAAGGGTCAGAAAAGGAGAAAAATGGAGTGATGGCTGTAACGGGGGCTCCCACTCACCCACGACTCTGAGCTCAGTCCCACACACGTGTGGCCGCCTGTTCTCCGCCGTGAGGTTCTTGCTGTCGCACACATAGACACCATTGTCCTCGAAGCTGATCTTGGTGATGGTGAAGTTGATGTAGTTTTCTGTCTCCACCACATTGAAGCGGGAGTTGCTGTGGTCCAGCTCGTGGAACTGTTCGCCGTCCACCGACGTCTTGTACCACCGCACGTTGTTGGGCTGGCGGGTGTAGCAGATGAAGTGCACGGGCATGTTCTTCCTGGCAGCCATGTAGCGTGGTTGCTGCCGCACCATTGGGCACCCTTGGCCTGCTGGGGGACATGGGTGGGCACGGCGAGCCAGCGGGATGGGTGCATACTCTTAATTTTCTATGGGGATGACTCCACTGGGATGCTCTCCTGCTCCTCCCACCCCTCTGTGTGTGCCTCATTAGCCCCAGCGTGGCTCCCAACTTGCAGTCTGTGCTGATGTGCAAAGCGTTTTTTTCGCACTTTCTTTGCATTTTGTTTTATTTTCTACTTTTGCCTGTGTTGTGGTCCTAGAGCTGGGGCTTGTTTGGGTGGCAGAGCCCCAAAGCTGGGGTTTGTTTGGGTGGCAGAGCTCATGCTGAACACTGGGGATGGGAATGGCACAAGCATGGCACCCGTAAGCCCATCACCCAGTCCTGATGACACAACATGCTGCAAATGCAGAGTTAAAATGCTCACATCCTTAGGAAAGGCACAGCGGATGCAGCCTTGCAGATGCAGGGCTGGGGACGTGTCACGGAGGAGGGCACAGCCTGGGGAAGGGCTGTGGGTGCTGGGGACACCTCCACCAATGCTGGGGGCAGGCAGCCCCATGGCACAGCCATGGGTGGGAGGGACTCTGAGGACACAAGAAAGAGCCCAATGGGTTGGAGATGTTACCTGTGCTGTTACTGGTGCTGTTCCCATCTGCTGAGGCCCCACCTGCAGGACAGGAGAAGGGGACTGAGATGGCGGCCAAGGGCCCACGTAGGAGAATCCCGTGTAGGAGAATCCTGTGTAGGACAATCCCATGCAGGACAATCCCATGTGGACAAACCCATGTAGGATATCCCAGATGGGATGGCACATACCACGCATCCTTCATGCCCTCCCCACATGGAACAGCGTTGGGAGCATTGACCAGGAGATACAGGTACAAACCTATTTCCATCCCATCCCCTGAATTTTCTCTCAGTAAGCTGCTTTCTGGTTGACGTCCCAGCAAGCCCTGCCCTCCCTATTAACATTGACTGGGGACCCCCAGCGCCTCGGTTCCTCTTGCTGCAGCTGGGCAGGAAGCACCAGCTCTGTTTACCGCGTTGCTTCAGTGCCCAGCTCCATCTGTGAGCATCACCAAACCCTGCTGGGGGGAGCTGACATGGAGGCGGGGGCTGCACCAGCCTGCAGCAGGCTGGGGCCACTGCAAAGCCACCGGAAGAAGAAGATGAAGAAGAATGAGAAGGAGAGCTCAATTCTCCAGCCCAGGCTTTTCTGCCCTGTGCAGACCTTCCATCCCATCCAGCCCCATTTTCTTTGGTTCTTTTGATGGGGAGATGCCCCTTGTCCAGGCTGTGCATTGGGTTCCTGTCCCTGCAGCTGGCACCTGTAGCTGGGGCTTTGCTCTCCCAAGTTTTGCTGGGATTTCTAAACGAAAACCAAGCTGGTTCCTCACCTTGCAGCCCTCAAAGCCTCCAAAGCCAATGTTCCCATTGCAGCGGGTGGGCTGAGCTTCCCTGAAGCCACCCCGGGGTGAAACTTTGTGACCCCAAATCCATGCTTGGCTCAGGTGGGCACCCAGCAGCTGCCCTTTGCAGAGTCCTTCCCCAAGGACAGAGGTTCTCCAGCTTGAGGACAGAGGTGGGAGCTGCTCCAGGACTGGGGGGTGCCCTACCCTGAGCAAGAGGGGGATGAAGGGGGCAGGAACCACATCCTGGGTTGGAGTGCTGCTCCTGCAGGGATGCAAAGCCCCTAAAATCACCCCCCTAAGCCTTTTTGCTCCTGCTTCTCCTCCTCTCCCTGGCACTCAACCCCATGGAGCAGAGGGAGGTGGCTTGGCCATGGACCCAGTGATGTGCTGGCCCCAGCTTGTTCCCATCCTCCCATCTCTGCGGGTCATAAATGGTGAAAAACCCCTTTTTTTGCCCCATGACCACAAAGGCTCCACGCCTGCTCCTGTGGATCCCTGCCGCCCACCAGCTCTCATCCCCACACCCATGGGTTTAAAATAAACCCATTTAAAGCCAGAGCTGGGTGAGGCCCCTCGGTGCACAAAGCAAGGGACGCGTGGCAGCATGCGTGCTTCCTCACCCTTGCAACCCTCCACAGTGCAAAGCCCATGCGGGACACCTACCTGCAGCCAGGGCCACCAGCCAGAGGTTCACCTGCAGCACCCACAGCCTCCTGCCCCAATCCCTCATCTTCTCACTGCGAGCAGCAGGGGAGCATGCAGCCGCCGACCCTCGCTTCTGCACAAGCACCGTGGCCGCTCCGCCCGGCGCACCTAAAAATGGCAAAAAGTGCTGCTGTGCGCCGCGGTGCCTTTCCTGCTCATGTAAATGGGCTGTGGTGGGGACTTTCCCCAGGGGCTGGTTTTGAATGTGGCACAGACACTGGGGTGGCTGTCCCTACACCCATCCCTGCCTTGTCCATCCTTGTGTCCCCGAGCTGTGCACACCGTGGCACTGATATTTGGTGGCAATGACCATGGTTATTTGATGGCAGCAATGGCCATGGTTATTTGATGGTGCTGATCATGGTTGTTTGATGACAGTGACCATGGTTATTTGATGGTGATGACCATGGCTAACTGATGGTGGTGACCATGGTTATTTGATGGCAGTGACCGTGGTTATTTGATGGCAGTGACCATGGTTATTTGACGGCAGCGACTACAGTTGGTGGCTGCACCGAGGTGGATGGGATCCCAGCTGCAAAGTGCTCGGTGATGCCAATCCTGGGCTTGCAAAGTTGCACGGGGACCAATGCCAGCTGTCGTCACGAGGACCCCAGCTGAGGCAGGATGGCACCCCAGCCCTGTGACATCCACCCCACAGCAGGTGGGATGTCTGAGGCTCTGGGTGGTGCTCGGTGCTGATGGGTTGTGAAGTCAGAGTGGTGGACAAGGCATGGGAAGCAGGGGTTTGTGGGTTTCTCATGGTGGTGTTTGGTGGCATCGGTGTGCAGCTCCTGTCCCAAGCACCCCAAGAGTGTGCCGCCTGCCCAGGGAAGGGTGAAGTCTGGACAATATGTCCAACACAAAGTGCCACCTCCCACCATGCCACATCCCCACCATGACTGTCACCCTTCCTTGTGTATCTCTTGGACCTCGCCACCCAAGCTGGCACCCAGGCTGTCCCTGTACCTTGGCTCTGGCACAGCACTGTGGTTCCCTGTCCAAGTGCCACACTCTGCAGGTGGGCACTGAGCTGTGACTCCCTGTGAAAAACACCTTGGGGTACTTTTGCCAGCTGGGTTGGTCCCCAGAGCCTGGCGCTTCCTTCTGGGGGCCTCCCCAAACCTCCACCTTCTGCAGGTTGTGTCTTTTCTGCCGTTTCTGAGCATCCGGTGGCTGCTGGCAGCCAGCCTGGGTGTGAGGGAAGCAGAAATAAAGGGTTTCTGTAGAAATTCTGGCCCCAGGAGAGACAGAGATGGTGGGAAAGGTGCCTTCTCCCAGCAGAGCAGTGGGGTTGTGCCATGCACTTTCAGCACCCCTGGGCTTGCTGCAAAAGCACAGCCTGGCCATGGTGTCCTGGCAGGGCAGAGGTGATGGAGATGCATGTGTCCCCATGGTGGGTGGTGGGATGAGCCATGCTGTGACCAGGGCAGAGCTGCACGCTCCCCAGCCCATTCCTATTCATAGTGGCTTTGGGTTTCACTGCTTGTGCCACCCCTCTGTGCAGTCATCTGCCTGCATTGGGGCCATGATGCTCCTGCTTGAATTACAGCAGCCCCCGCACGAGCTGTTCCAGCAAAGAGAAAACAGTGGTGAGGCCATGCCGTGGCCCCTGGGGACGTCAGCAGGTCCTGGAGGTAGCTCAGCCTCAGCCATGCATTGACGCAGGAACGTCCTTCACGCGCTGTTGCCTCCTTGCCATGATGCTGAGCTGCTCTCGTGCAGTCTGTGGGGCAGGTTTGGCCCTATAGAGTCTGGTATGGGGCAGCTCAGGGGGCCTGCACCTCCTCTGAGCCCACCTTTCTCCTTGGCTGGACACACAACAGCACTGGAACAGGCTGCCCGGGGAGGTGGGGGAGTCACCGTTCCTGGAACTGTGGAGATGTGGCACTGAGGGACATGGTTCTGTGGACATGGTGGGGATAGGTTGGATTTGGTGATCTTGGAGGTCTTCTCCAACCTTAACAATTCTAGGAGTGGGCATGGTGGGGTTGGGTTGACTGTTGGACTGGATCATCTTGGAGGTCTTTTCCAACCTTTGTGGTGCTATGATTCTATCTCCTCTAGCAGAGTTGGCAGGGCACCCAACAGCCCATGGTCTCATCCATAAGCAGCTCTGGGGGTGCTTCAGCCCAATGGGGTTGGATGAGGCTCTACTGGGGGTCCTGCAGAGGATGGTGTGTCCAGAGGGACCCCAGGTCCCCCAGCAGAGGGAGGGATGTTTGTGACCGGGGAGGTGGTTTCCCCCTCCCAGCAGTGTGGAGAACACTTCCTCCTCTAACACACACCAACACATTTGGTGTCGTAATCATAGATCGTTTATGGTTGTTTATTTTAAGAAATGTACAAAGAAAAATGGCTTTAGCTCACACAAACTCTGCTCTTTGGCATTTTCCCGTCACCGACGACACGTACGTACAAGCAGCATTGACTGTGAACCTCAACCCAGGCTGGAAGGCACCGTGCCATGGATGCTTCCCACGCAGAGGCAATATTCAAAGGGTGGTGCCACGCCGCAGGAAGCCCGGGTTCCTGCTCCAGGGAGCATCACCCCATGCACATGGACATGGAAGCACATGGGGACACGAGAGCTCCACGGGGCACCACTGGGCACCATTGTGGCTCGGAGCCAAAACCAACCCGAGGAAGAAGAAAGAATAATAATAATAATAAAAAACAGAAAAGAAGAAGGAAGAAAGACAGACTCTTTGGCTTCAAGCAGCAGCCCTTGTTTTAAGTGGAAGAGGTTTTGGTTCATGCTTGTTTTGATGTCAAGAGTTTTTCCATTTTGGAGACAGATGGAGGATGTCCAGAGCACTTTTCCTCATTTTCTCAATTTTCTTTCCTTTTGGCCACCTGTGCAAGGGGTGGCAGAACCCTTTCCCTGGGAGAACCTCTCTCCATGGGACACATCCTGGCCCCGGGGCTCTGGAAGACCCCATGCCACATGCCACCAGGCATAGAGTCATTGCCAGAGCCCCAGCTCTGCCCGAGTGTTTGGGGGTTTGCACCTACCTCCTGCCCCCGAGCAGTGCTGGGTGGGAGCAGTCACTGCATTAAGGCCCCAGTGCTTGGTGGCTGATGGAGGAGCCCCATTGGAGCAACTCAATGCAAAGACCATTCCCAAGTCCCTGGGGATGCATCTCATTAATTAACACCAATTTCTGCTTGCTATGGGGCTTCAAGAAAGGCTCAAGGTGGTTTTGTTACAGGGAATTCCCAGAGGATGTTCTCCAAACGCTACCTCTGTCCATCACTTCCCTGCCACAAAATCTGGATGGAAGGGGAAAACAGAAGAGAAGCATGAATAGAAATAGAGTTTACGTTCATACCACGGAGACCTGAATGATTTATGATTTTGATGCATATTCAGAGACCTTTAAAACCTGATATTTAACCCTGAGAACATATCTGCAGATGCTTTGTTTTGGCTAAACAAATGTTTAAGACATAACTGTACTTTCTCTGTGTATAACAAAAATTCATAAAGCTTATTAAAATATCCAAAAGAAAGGTGCTATTTTAAGACATTGGAGATTTTTGTTCACAAAACCTTTTTGTAATTATTCTTAATGTTATTTCAGTTGGCTCATCACTGGCTCCATATGCAAGAAAATGTCTTCATTGTGAAATAACATTAATAAACAATTACTTTACGTAAAAAGAGCCATACTCGTTTGTTAATGTCTGAAAAACATCGTTACCATGATTCGATCATTTCAAAACTAAAATGTTTCTCTTCCACCAACAATAGAGAGATTTCACATTTCAATCACATAAGAAAAATATTGAACTCTTTGCGAGTGCAGTGAGCTATAAAAAACAGGATCAGGAACAGATCCCGCTCGGAGATGAAGGTGTCAGCCTGAAATATCTGAAATTAGCTCAACATCTAAGACCTAGTGATCTGAACATGGAAGATTTCTTGAAGAGGAGATACAAATGGAGTCTTTCCAGGTGGGGCGATGCCACGAGGTGGGAATCGCTCTCTGTTACACAAGCGACTCTTTCACCACGCGCTTCCCATCCTGTGTTTTTGCTTCACTGGGAGCACTTTGAGTCTCTGAGCTCGGGACGGGTGTGAGATCAATGGCAGGGGCTGTGTCCGCATCTGTCCCACTGTTCCCATACATCTCTTGCATTTTGGTTGCGATCAGACCTTCCCTTTCGGGCGCGTCCCCGATGAGGTCTTCTTCATGCTGGCTGTGCCGGTACATGTAGGACGCCTGCTTCACCGAGCGCCTCAGCAGGTACCTCCGGAACGCCCGCTGGATTTTCGTAGCGCACACCTCCTCGTGTTTCCTTTTCAGAGTGGTGGTGATGGGTTCGTAGGAGACCTTGGAGGGGTTGGCCGCCATGAACTTCTCCTCCATGGTGTCCTTCAAGGCGTCCATCTCTCCTGAGTCTCCCAGCACTTCCTTAGTCAGGGCGAAGAGGATGTCCAGGCAGTGGATTTTGTCCCCGGCAACCATCGGTAGATCCATGGTGATCAGCTTGATCTTGTTGGGCTTGGGAATTTTGAGTGGCTCCTGTAAGGTGTCTACAAAGTCAGACAAGGTGCTGTACGCAATGAACTGGGTGGCATCCGGGTCAAACTTCTCCCAGATTTCATAAAACATCTCAAAATCGTCTTCGCAGAGGGGCTCGCTGCTCTCCTCCGTGGCCACGTTGAAGTTCTCCAGGATAATGGCAATGTACATGTTGACCACGATGAGGAAGGAAATGATGATGTAGCTGCAGAAGAAGAAGATGCCGATGGATGGGTTGCCGCAGTCGCCTTTTATCGAGCTGCCGGGGTTCTCCAGGTTGGGGTCGCAGTCGGGGGGGCCGCTGTTCAGGATGGGGCTGAGGAGCCCGTCCCACCCAGCTGACGTGGTGATCTGGAAGAGGCAGATGATGCTGTTCCCGAAAGTCTCAAAGTTGAAGATGTCATCGATCCCTGCCTCCTTCTTCACGTAGGCGAAGTTGGACATCCCGAAGATGGAGTAGATGAACATGACGAGGAAGAGGAGCAGGCCGATGTTGAACAGGGCAGGCAGGGACATCATGAGGGCAAAGAGCAGGGTCCGGATGCCTTTTGCCCCTCGGATCAGCCGGAGGACGCGGCCGATCCTCGCCAGCCTGATGACCCTGAAGAGCGTGGGCGACACGAAGTACTTCTCTATGATGTCTGAGAGGACAATGCCTGTGGAGGGATGTAAAAGAGGGGAGTTTGTCATGCTCTGCACATGAAGTAGGGAAGAGAGGTGGAGCTGCTCCATTCCATCTGCCAGGGCTGGGCAGGTGCAGGGGGATGAGGCCAGTTCTCTCTGCTCCTCTGGTGGCAAAGGGAACACGTTCAAAAACCTCTCTGAGTGCAGATCCAAAGGTTAAACACTGCCTGCTCTGTTTCAGCAGTGCATCCATGCAACATGGAGACGAGCAGAGCCCAGCACCCAGGAGGAGTGCATCAGGCTAGCGGGCTCTGAGCACCCTGATCGAGCTGTGGGTGTCCCTGTTCATTGCAGGGGAGTTGGACCAGATGGCCTTTAAAAGTCCCTTCCAACCCAAATGATTCTATGGTTCTATCATCTCCAGCCTTCGTGCTTGGTGGCACAATGTGACCTTGCATCCTTCTTGACTCAGGGTCCCATTGGCTTCCCCCTGCCCAGACCACTTCTGCTCTTCATAATCCAGTGGAGTCCCAGAGGAACCATTGGAGCCCACAGGACTTACCTGCAATGGAGAGGATGACCACCACGAAGTCGAAGATGTTCCAGCCAATAGTGAAGTAGTAGTAGCGCAAGGCGAACATTTTTAGCACGCACTCTCCGGTGAAGATGACGATGAAGACCAGGTTGATTTTGTAGAGAATGTCTGTTTTGAACTCACTTTGATCATCTGTTTCGACCATCATGGTCACCATGTTAAGACAAATCAGGATCATGATGGTTATGTCAAACACTTGCTTGGTAACAAAGTCAAACACCATCCCTTGAAACTTGTTCTGCCATAGGGGCCGCGTGGGTGATGATGGAGAGCCAGAGGTGAGGTGGGAACACGTGACAGACACACACGATACAAAGACACAACAGAAAGAGAAGAAGGAACCATGTTTAGGAACATGCAGGAAACACCAGGGCTGTGGCCAGTACACTGCTCGAGCTGTGGGAGGAGGAGACCCAGCACCTTGTAGGACAAAGCCAGCCTGGAAACGCCATGGCCAGGAGATGTGGGCACAGGAGATGGTTGTTTTCTCAGTGTACCCACTGCTAATGCATCAGGGCAAAAATGAATCCATGGGAAAAGACCTCACTTGAGCTGGGCCATCAAGAACAAGCCTGAGACAGTACTGTGTGTGTGGTAAGCTGAGGTTTCCCTGAGTCTGACCCCTCTCTGAGAGGAGCTGGGAGAAAAAAACCCTACAGAAGGGATCTCCACCTTGCCCTTGCCAGCAGACCTAGATCAGAACAGAACAAAACGGGGTCACCACGTGGGAACCTCCTCTGATGCTCCAGCTCTTAGCAAGGTCCTGTCCGAGAGGGAGAGATTTGGCTCTTGGTGCTGGCAAACGCTCTTCCCCACACCCCTCACATTCACTTTGGGACAGTTGGTGGCTCGAAGTGCTCTCCACCTGCTTCACACCAGGGTGATCACCCCAACATACCGATGGTCTGGGGATGGGCTTCTGAGGTTTCTTGGAGCCGAGCTTCTTCATGGCATTATAGTATTTCTTCTGCTCTTCCGTCATGAAGATGTCTTTGCCTCCAAAGTATAAAGGGAATGGCCACAGTTAGCCTTAGGAACTCCCCTCTTCCTCCCAAGCATCCCAACCACGCTGCGACCAGATGCTGCTCAGTGAAACTCAGTGAAACCTGCAGCCTGCCCTTGGGTGCTAACCCCAGAGCTGAGGCTTCCTCCTGCTGAGGTGAGGCGATGCCTCTGGGGACAAGCATGATGCAGCAAGTAGGGCACCCACACTGCATCACACACCCTCCACCCACGTCTTTGTCCCATGCTCTGCTTCAAAACCGAAGTTCCACCTTTCCCCGAAGCATGGAAAAATGATGAGAAAGGGTCACAATAGGGAAAAGAAAGGTCATGCTGTGTCCTGGGCCAGTGAATCAGCAGGCTGCGGGACCCAGAAAATACTTATCTTTTTCTTCTGCTGGTTGAAGTTGTCAATGATGACACCAATGAAGAGGTTCAGGGTGAAGAAGGCACCGAAGATGATGAAGATGACAAAGTAGATGTACATGTAGAGGTTGATCTCGTACACTGGCTGCTCTTCAATCTGATTGGGAGAGATGGGAAATATGGGACAATGCCATGACGCTGACCCTCTCCCAGAAGTGTGTCCCCAACCCCAGACAAGGGGTCACCATATCCAGACAGGGCTGGGGTGGCTGCTCCTGTGGGAGCAGGGACCAATGGGACAAAGATGTCCTTTACCCATCTGTAGGACTGGGGAATAGTGGGGTGCCTGAGGCAGGGCTGTTATCAACGTGCAGCTGAGCTTCTTCCCAATAGTAACTTTCCAGTGGATGAAATAGAGCCAAGAGAGAGGAAATGTGGATTAATTCACACCACGCCAGCAGCCGGGGTGGCACAGCCTCAGGAGCCCTCATCTCAATGGGTGCCATTCCGTTCTCCTCCATATTTCGGCTGGGGCATCCCGAAGAATCCCAGCTGGCTTCCCCAATTTCAAGGGAAGTTCCTGGCAGAGGAGTGCACGTTTTCTCCCCAAACAGCTTTCTGGCTGGGTGCTCAGCACCTGCAGCCGGGGTGAGCAGAGTGGCTGTTTCTGAAGCTAAAAAAAGGCAACGAAAACAGCACAGCCGGGGTGTGGGTGCGCGAGGCTGACCCCAGCGGGGCACGGGCAAAGCTGCTGCGCTCCGTAGGGAAGGGGGGAAGTCCCATGGCCATGCTCCAGGCTGTGGGGACACGTTCTGGGATGGATCACAGGGAACTTTTTAAAACATAAATCTCTTCAAAACACTTAAAAGATAAAAATAATGAAAAAATACGTGTGAATAATGCATTGCTTTGGTGCTGTAGGCATTTTCTTCAGGACGAGATAAGTTCCTTGAGCTGGAGGAGCACCTGGAGGACATCACACAGAGCTGTGGATGCAGTGTGGGGTTTTAGCCCACAAAGATGAAGCCAAGAGGCTCAGCCCCAGCTGCAGGGTGGGTGCAGGGACTGGGGTGCAGCTGGGACAATGGCTTGTGTGCAGGTGACAGTGACATGGGCGGCAGGAGGGACACGACCCACTGCCCTCTTTGAGGCTGTGCATGTTGGCAGGGGACTTGTGGGGGTTTTCTCCACTCTTTGTCCCATGTCCTGGTTGGGTGGGATGCAGACAGCCCCCAGCCCTGGGCAGATGTGGGGAGCAGCGTGGTGCTGGGACAGGTGGCACGTGGTGCAGAGATGTCCCTGTTTGTCCCCTCACCTCACGTGAATCCACAGCAGCGTACATGATGTCCATCCAGCCTTTGAAGGTCGCCTGTGGGGACAGCAGAGGGGAACGGGATCACCGGGGGCATCTGGGGCTGCGTGGGGAGCAGAAGGCACTGGGGATGCGTTTGGGGTTTGGGTAGGGGCTCAGCTCCTGCCCAGCCTGGAGCTGCTCTGATGCAGAAACAGAGATTTACACGTGTGCACACCTGTGCACTGCAAGCTCCATTCTGAGGCTGGGGTTACCAGTGAAATCCTAAAACACTGATGCAAACCAAGCAGGGAAAAAGCAGCAATGGATTATTTTCTCCCCCAAGCAAAGAGCATTTTCCTGGCTGCTTCCTTCCTGTTCCCCTGGCCCATGCCACCTCTGTAGCCCTTCTGTCCCACTGGCTATGTTGGCTGGTGGACCCCCATCGCAGGGAGTGGGGGTACATTGCATCCTTTATGGGCTTTCGCTGCTGATTTGTTAAGCAAAAAGCCTGTACATCTTGTTTCCTAAATCTGATGGAACAACAAACCTTGAAGAGGAAGCTAAGTTTACAGCTGGTTAATCACTTTGGGTATTCTGCAACCATCAGTTCCCCTGGAAGCAGTGGGAGTAACCCAGCCCACCCCATAACGGAGCCCACAGCTGTATTTTCATTGCAGTTGTGGTGAGCAGTTCCCCTTCTGCTTGCCTCGCTCCACTGCAGGGGGTTTGGTGGAAGCACGGCTGCCTTCGCCCCCTGCCCTGCAGCCACCACTCACATGCTCTTTTTCCAGCTGTCATCTCACCCATGCAAAACTCTTGCAGCCTGTGACAATAGCAGACCTGGCTGTAGCAAGGACCCCTCCATGCAGGGAATCTGTTGGGCTGCCAAATGGGGATGGGAGTTTGGATTGGGCAGATGGGAGGAGTAAGTGACTCTGACTCCCCTGGGTCATAACGTATTCCTTTTCCAATTAACACATATTCATTTTCCAGTTCCTCCTTGCTCCTGCATGCCATGCCATGCTGTGGAGGACTTCCCACAGCTCCAAGCTTGGTGCTGTGCATACTCATCCACAACAGTTCCCTCGTGACGCTTCTCTCTCCCCTTCCCATCTTCCATCTTGTCCCTTTCCTTCTTGACTCTGCAGGGTTTTTGGGTTAAATCCCAATTTTGGAGCTAAGCAGCAGCCTAGAAGCCAGGTCTGTGCATCAGAGGAGCATCTCCTTTAGCCCTGGTGCTATTCGCTGCGGTCAGTACGCACCACCTGCAGCAAGGAGAGGTATCCCAAGCCCACGTTGTCGAAGTTGACCTTGACGTTGACCCATCGGACCTCGTTGGTGTGGAGGAGAGCCATGCAGTCACTCTTGTTATTCACCACGCTGATGTCAAAGAGTTCCCCCGTGGTGGTGTTGACGCATCGGTAGTACTTCCCCGCAAAGAGGTTCACCCCCATGATGCTGAATATCAGCCAGAAGATGAGGCAGACCAGCAAGACGTTCATGATGGAAGGGATGGCGCCCAGCAAGGCGTTCACCACCACCTGCAAGGAGAGGAAACCACAGAATCACGGCATATCCTGAGTTGGAATCATATCCATGGGGATCATCGAGCCCAGCATCAGAGCAGGGCAGAGGCACCTACCCTCATGCCTTCAAATCTGGACAGGGCACGCAGAGGTCTCAGGGCCCTCAGTGTACGCAGAGATTTGATGGCCCCCAGCTCGGAGTATCCCAGCCAGTTTGCTGTCAGGCTGATGAGGGAAACCTGCAAGGAGCAGCCCGAGGAATTAGCAGCACCTCAAGTGGAAAATACAGAGGACTGAACCACATCCCAGCACCTCCTGCCCGTCTCTCTTCCCGGCACGTCCCCCAGGCTGGTGGGCATCGTGTTGCCTTGGGACACAGTGACTGGCATTGAGTCTTTGGGTCTGCAGTGACCTTCAGGAGGTCCCTGCTTCTTGGGTGGGAGGGTGGAAGTGATGGGGAACGTGGAAATGGAACCATAGAATGGCTTGGGTTGGAAGAGACCTCGAAGATCGTCCGGTTCCAAGCCCCAGTACTGCACAGGCAAACAGCCCGCTGTGTCCCAGAGCATCTGGGAGACCCTGCATCCCTTCACATCTCTGCTGAGGTCTGGTGGAGCATGGTGGGCTTGTGCTTGGTGCATGCATAAAACACAGAAAGGGCTTAAAGTGTTTCTGCAACCAGGAAAAGAGGTGGCCCTTCCTGCAGAGCACCATTATCTTAAACAACTGTCTAAGCCCTCATTCCACAGCAACCCCATTGTCCTTTGAAGTAGAAGCATGGCTGGTTTGCAACAACCTACTGCAGCCCCCGAGCGCTCCCTTGGCTGAGCACGATGCCGTAGGTGCTCACCCAACAGCACTTACATCGACGATGAGGAAGTCGAGCCAGCACCACGCATTGGTGAAGTACACCTTGAAGCCGTAGGCCACCCACTTGAGCAGCATCTCAATGACAAAGACGTAGGAGAAGACCTTGTCAGCGTACTCCAGGATGGTGCGTATCACCTTTCGCTGCTCTATGTAGATGTCCTCAAAAGCCTGGAAGAGGCATGGAGCTACATGACAGTCATTCTTCCATTAGAATGTCTCCATGGCTCGGTGCAGCCATGGCCCTACATCACCCCTACGTTCCTGGGGCAGCTTGAAGAGCTGAGAGCCTTGCTACAGGTGGCACTTACAAGGATGTCCCCCCTCTTTCTCTCTACCCCCAGGCTTGCAGAGAGGTTGATCTCCCCATTAGCTCTGCACATTCGTAGCTCATCTATACCCAGCCCAAAAACTCAGACAGGACCAAAGTGCTGATGCACAGCTTCTTCATGAGGTCGACGTGAACGGAGACCCAGGCTCTGGGACAGAGCACCTGTCAGCAGCTGAAAGTGCTGAATGGCAAAATAGTAACACAAATTATCCATAATGCATCTCCCACTGGTTGTGGAGGCAGTGATGAACCACCCACATCAAACTCAGTAGGTGGTGCACATGGTTCACAGCTGAGATTAAGAGTGGGAGAAGAAAGTGGGGAGCTGCCTCCCCTGGAGCCCATGGACCACAGCCCACGGCGGAGGCTGGGGAGGGCTGTACAAGGTTGTATCAATGCAAGGCTCTTGGAGGACACCTAGATCCCCTTGTGGGGTTGTATGTTGAGCAGACCTGACCCAAATGGAGCTTTATTTAACCCAAACATCTGCCCACATCTGTATTGTTTTGATTGGGACACAACCAGGTGATGCCCAGCTCCGGTGCTGCCTCCTGGCTCTGCCCAGGCTCCCAGGGAACTGCCACAGAGCAAAGGGGATGGGGAAAAGGAGGGCTGGGACCTACCAGTGCCCCACTGCTAAGCAGGATCATGAAGACGATGAAGGTCTCGAACCAGTCGTGCTCCACGATGCGGAAGCAGGTCTTCCGGATGTTCCACCAGATCTTCCCTCTGTCGCTGGTGATGTCCACGTAGAGGCAGGGAAACCTCTTCACGCAGGCTGGGCATGGACAGAGAGCCAAGGAACCATTTGTGCTTTACTGACATTTTAACCCCATTTGGGGACGTCCGCCCAAGAGTGGAGCCCCGTGGAACCACCTCCATGGAGATGCAGCATTTGGACCTTGGGCTGAGTGAGCCCAAGGCTGTTACACCACAAGCATTGGTTTGCAAAAGCCCCTCCATGCCCACCCCCCCCTTCCCACGGTGTTCCCAGCTCTGCCCGGTCCCTCACCCTCGGTGAAGCACTCCTCGGGCTCGTTGCTCTCCTCAGCCTCCTCAGCCACCACCTCCTCCTCCAGCAGCGGTGGTTTGTAGTCCACGGTGCTGCACAGGGATGAGGCGTTGTCGCTGGAGAGGGGGTTCTGCAACGGGAGAGGAGGGTTCAGGATGGTTGGGGCAGTGATGCTGAACCAGGGGATGCTCCACGAGGTGAGAACAGAGTTTTTGGAGCTGCAGGGAATGCCCTGATAGGACTTTGCACCTTTCTCCCATGGGGAGGATGCATCTCGACTTTCTCTGTGGGAAGAAGAAATCTGATGGATCCCTCTGGCATGGAAACAACCACGCTGTGGCCTGTGTCGGCCACTGGACTTTTTGTTTTTGGCCACCTCCAGCCAACACACCGTGCTGTCAGTGCAGACATCAGCCTTCTCGCTGCGGGCAAACCACAACGTGGCTCCTGGTGTGATGCGATGAGCAGAACCACAGCCCCAGTGGCAGCAGGTCCCCAGCTGCGTGTCACTGCCACCGCCTGCAGTGACAACGTGGGGACAGCTCGTCCTCCCCCAGGAATGGCGAGGATCCTCCCAGGGCTGGCCCAGCCAGAGCAGAAATTTGGGGAGAATGGGGTGCTTTTAAGGAGAAACAGCAGAGCTCTCCCAACAGAGCTCACCCATGCTACTGTGAGCTGTTAATTCTCAGGCATCTTCAATTCCTTTTCTACAAATTTCATCTTTATCATGGCAACATTTCTAAAGCTTTCTTGGCTGGCTCCCCAAACCACAGGTCTCCAGCTTTTGTGAGGCACTTGTGGTAGATTTAAATCCAGCATGAAGAGAAAGGAGGTATCTGACATTTTATGAGAGGGGGATGGATTTGTCCACCCGAGCGTTGGTGCGGTGCCAGGAGCCTCACCCAAGGGTTTGGGAGCCCTTTAGTCAGGGGCTGCTCCGAGCCTCTTTCCTATGAAAACATCCTCGAGCACTGGATAACCAGAGCTGCAGACCTTGGAGCATCACCAATGTGAGCACTTGTGAATGTGAATGGGGATGTGAATCACGATATGTGAGCACTTTCCATCCGGGTGCAGAGGATCCAGGAGCTCTGTCCCCAGCCTTGCTCCCAGCACAGAGCACCTCCCATCCTGGGCTGCTCTCCACCACCCCTCCTGCCGTGCCCTAACCAACGCTCTGCCATCACCCTTGGGTATAATTAGCCCCGCAGAAGCCTGGTTGGCCACCGTGGCCCTTTGCTCCAGCCCCGCTGGCTTGAAGGGCTTTGGAGGCTGAGGTTCACCCAAGTTCAAAGCCTGTGTCCCAAATAGCTCCATCGTCTTGGCTGCCTTCCCAGACACCACTCAGCAGAGCGTGGAGGGCTGATAACAAGAGAAAACCTTGGCAAGCCCCTGAGGCTCTTTATTCCTCTTTATTTTTTATTTGTTTTTTTTTTGGCTTTTGGAGAAGGAGGAGCAAATCCCCAGATCCTGCCTGGGTGCAGCTGGGACCCGGGAGAATTTGGATGGGGCTGTCCTAGGGAGGAACGCAGGGTGGTGTCACCTTGCATGGAAGGGGACCCTATTCCTGCCCTGAGGCCGGGAGGTTGGTAGTGCTTCCAGCAGCACAGGAGGAGCTGCCCCATCCTCCAAGGAGACCTTGGATGGCACTGGGGTAACGTGAGGCACCTGCAGCCCCAGGGACTGCAGGCACAGTGCTGGGCGATGCACCTCTTCGGGGGACCCTTGGGTGCTGCGTGCTGCGGACGGCAGGGCACGGCCTCGGGGAGCACCAGGGGTCGGTTGGTGGCTTTGCAGCTCCCAGCGCCCTGCTGGGAGGAGAGGAGGGGCAGGGGATTAGGAGGCCTCGGCAGGGAGCCCGGCAAACTGTGACCGCAGGGAAGGGCGGATGGAAAGCACCTGCCTCTGGGACACAGCGTGCAAGGGCACGAGGCGGGCAGGGAGAGCGCGGCAGCTCCAGGGGTCGGGAAAAGGTGCCCGGGAGGCTCCTGTGAGCCTGGGGCCCCGTGGCTGCTGGTGGGACCCCTGTGCTGGGTCATCCCCAAACCCAGCCCTGGGGCTCCCAGGTCACCGCGTGCATGCACCACGTCACTCGGGGGCAACAGGTGTACGTGCTCGAGGGGAGCAGCTGCCGCAGTCCTGCTGCTGCCGCTCCGCCATGAAGAGCAGCTTTGTCTCGGAAACGAGTGGGGAGCGTTCATCGGGGCTTTCTGAGCGGCCCATCCGGAGAAACCCGCCCCGCTCGGCATCGCGGCAGCGGCCGGGTCCCAGCGCGGGGCTCTGGCTCCATCTGGAGCTAATTGCCGGCATGTGAGCACGCCGAGCTGCCGGCAGGCTTCCCGAGGCCCCGAGCTGCGATCAATTAGCACCTCGTTTCTAATTACCGGGTGGACATCTGAAGTGATGGCCGCCAGCCCGTCCCATCCTCCCCGTTGGGGCTGGGATGCTCCTACATCCCCTGGGCTGCACCTTGGCCGTCGCTGCATGGAAGTTTTCTGCCCAAAGCAGCACAGACAATGGGATGAGCTGGCACTGGGTGGCTGCAGGTGTGCTTTGTGCCCTGCACACATCGGGGTGGCTCTCAGAACCCCAGATGTTGGAGCAGGATGCAGCCCCACGATGCTGCAGCTGTGCTAGGACACCAGTGGCAGCCACACACGGGGGATTTCCCCCGGCTCCTGGTTGTCACATTGTGGTGGGAAGGGACTGAGGTCACACAGACCCCACGGACCCCGTTAGAGGTGTCCTCTCATGGTGGCCACATTGGTGTCAGTGTCACCTCTGTGCAATGAGACCGCACACCTGAGGTGCATGGTCTGCATGTGCAGGGGGATTTCTGTTGCTGCAATGGACTCAACGTAGGAAAAATGCGGGGAAAAACACCAATTCTCAGCCCTCCTGCCCACAGCATGAATGGGAACAGCAGCAGCTCCCTTGCCCAAGGAGCTCTGTGCAGGTTTACCCCCTCTGAGTGCACCACAGCAATGGGTTTGCAGCAGCTTACAGCCAGGCACAGCCCTTCCTGCCGCCCTCCTCCTGCTGCCCAGGCTGCTGCGAACACCCCATCTTCCCCAACAACATGGAGCAACCAGCATTCTCCCCTTCATACAGTCCCTTTCCCTTCCTGGATTGATGCACTGTGCCACCCCCATCACTTCCCCAGGTCCTTGGTGCACCCTCACTGCAAGCATCAATTTCCCACCAGACCACGAGTCTCGCTGCTGTGCCTGCTGCTTTTTCCAAATTTCTTGTCTCATCTCCCTGTCTGTGTCCCAGGAGCCCTGACAGCCCTCGCTGCACCCTGATGCAGCCAGCATCAGCTGCCCTGTCAGCTCTGGATCCGAAATGCATCGCTCCGTGGTCACTTGTGCTAAGCTCCCCATCTGGTTTCATGCCCTCCCGGTGCTGCTTTCGGAGGCATTAGCAGTGGATCCAATGTTAGTGCCATCAGCAGATTTCCTGGCATCAAGTTCCTCTGGGGCACATCTTTAACCCCAAAGGGAGCGCTTTGACCCTGCGGTGCAGGAGGTTCCACAGGCAATAGCAAAAACCCCACATCCTGACCCACAGCATCACAGAGCCACAGAATCATGGGGGCTGGAAGGGACCCTGGAGAGCATCCAGCCCAACGCCTGTGCTAAAAGCAGGTTATAACAGGTTCCCTACAGCACAGAACTCAAACCTCTTCTTGGATGCCCATCTCATGCTGGGAAATGGAGAGCCACCCGGGTGTGATGCAAGGAGGAAGAGCTATTTTTTTGCTGGAACACCCCAAATTTGGCCCAGACATCACATTTTGAAAAAGATGAAAATAACCAAAAATTGCGTTGTTCTGTAGGCAGCAGAAACACCCACTGGGGGCTGAAGCCCCGCCACCCCCTGCTCACCTTGGTGTCCTCGGTGTCAGACTGCGTGCTCGTCTCCTCGTAGAGGTCAGACTCCTCGGAGGCAATGGGCACCTGCACCGTCAGGTTGGGGTTGTTGATGAAATTCATGTGGTCCAGCTCGTCCATGAGCAAATACTCCTTCCCGGCCACTCTATCCATGTAATCTGGCTTGGGCTCCTGCCCGGCATCCACGTGGTTCAGCACGGAGTTGTCCCTCTTGCTGGGCTCCTGCTCTTCCTCCGGGGCCACCTTTTTCCCCTTCCACAGCCGGTGGAGCAGCGTGAGGACAGAGGCCTTGAGGAAGTCAATGCCGCGTGTGATCCTGCCGATGGCGATCTGCAGGTTGTTCATCTCGCCGTCGTCGTCAGAGGCTGCCAGGCTGTCGGCGCTGAAGGAGCTCAGCAGCAAAGCCAAGAACAGGTTCAGCACCTGGAGAGGGGACAGAGTGGTGACATCCATCCCTGGAGACCGGAGAACCGTGGAGAAGACCCTCAGCTGTGGGGAGTGCAGAGATGCTGACCCCATCCCCTGCAGGACGTGGGCATGGAGCAGCTCCTTGCTCCACCTGGGCTGCACGATCCCTCCAGCCCTTCCCAAAGGACATCTCCTGGGGGTCCCCCGCTGTGTCCCACCCTTTGCTCTGGGCCTGGCTGCTCCTCATGGGAGCTCCGAGCCCATGGCTCTTCCCCCACCACCTGCAGGGATGCAGCTCAGGCCCTGCCTGTGGCAGGGGGTTGGAACTTGACGGTCCTTGGGATCCCTTCCAACCCAAACCATTCTATGATTCTGTGATTCTGTTCTTGGGCACAAACCTTCTGCTCATTGCCTTCACAGCTGCAATTCTTCCTCTGCTCTTTGCTGCTCTGTTGCTTGGATGCCCAGCAAGATGCTGAGGTCTCCAACAGCCTGGAGCCACGTCCCTGAGCTCATCCCTTCCTTCCACACTGCTCCATGGAGAGCAGAACTTCATTCCTGCCCATCAGGAATGCAATGCACAACCTCTCCCCAAGCACTCCTCTCCCCACTGTGCCGTGCCCAAAACGTGCCTGGACCCCCAGGCAGCCCCAGCGCTTGGCACGGGGCATCTCACGCTGTGCCAGGAGCCCGGAGCAGTGCGTGGGGACGGAGCACCAGCAGGACCCAGGGACACGGGGCCAAGCCCACAGCTGTTGGTGTTTGTGCCTCTTTGTGCCAGCAGCGCATCTGAGAAGGGAATTAGTTGCTATTCAAGGTCACTGCTGTTTTTGCATGGCTCATGCCATATGACTTAAACCGCATCTTTAAATAAATCCCCAGTATCCCTCAGTTCCATGCTCACGTTAGGTACCAATTACAGCTAATGGCTTCTGTTGGCGCTGCCTTTTGGGACAGGCAGCCGTCGCCGCGTACCCGACAGACTTCCTCCCTTTTCCCTTAATAACTCCAAAGGAAATGCTCAAAGTGTCATTAACAGCAAAGGACAAGCAGGGCTGCCTCAGTGCTCCGGAGGGGAAAGGGGGGAAGAAGCCAGGATGCTGCAAGGGACGGGCTCCAGCTCCTGGAAATGCCCACCCCCAGCCCCCATCTCCTCCAGGAGAGCCTCCTGGGGTGGGGATGCTCCAAAATCTGCTCTGGAGTGGGAGATGTCTCCAGGACCCCTTTGGGGCGGGTCACCATGGAGCGTTGGATGGGATTCCAGCTCCTTGTCAGTTGTCATAGAGATGATCCCGAGCGATGTTCAGCACTGCAACCCAAACAAAGGGCTCCCCATAGAGGTCAGGAAGGGCTGCAGGTGGAGCTGCTCCTCCCTGCAGGGCCACGTATCCACCCGGCATCACCAGACCCAGCACTCCCAGTGCTGCTGCAGGGCTGACTCAAAGCCCCAAAGCCCCATATCCCAACTTTCTATCCTCAAATTTCCACACTCCATGCTGCCCTTCCCTGATCCAAGCCCCGAGGTGCTCTGGGCTCTCCCCTGCTACTTTCACCCATGCAGGATCAGGGCAGCGTGCGCCGTGCGGAGCGAGGCGTCAGCAGCTCCCGGGGCAGATAGTTTTTCAAAGCAAATTCCAAAGGGCTTACACAACCCCGGCAAGGAATAGGAGCGATGCCGCGAGCCGCCGCGCTCCCCTCCCCTGCCTTGCTCCTTCAGAAGGGAGCGCGGGGCCCACGCCGCCTGCAAAACAGCCTCAGAGCTGCCAGCGAGCGGGTGACCAAGTTTAGAAAGGATTTCGTGCTCACCTGGAACTCGTGGGCAGTGGCGAGCGGCTCTGGTTAGTGCGGGGCAAATGGGGCCCAGCAGCATTGGGGGAGGGAGCAGAGGGGTCGGGCACCCCTGGAATGCCACCTGGAGCAGGGTGACACTGGGGAGCTGCTCCAAAAAAGGGACAGCCCCAGGCGTGCTGAGCACATGTGGTTATTGCGTTGACTCCATCCTTCAGGAGAGGGGGAAATGAGGTGAAACCCCAAAGAGCCACGTGGAGAGGGAAGGGCAGCTTGAAACGAGCCTCTCCTGCCCCAGAGTTGCTCCCAGAGCTGCCTAAAGTCTGTCACAAAGTATTCTGTGCCTCAGTTTCCCCTTCTGCTCCTGATCCGGTTTCAGCTGAAGGTTCCTCAGATAGAAATCGTATCTAATCCTACTTTAATGTGAGCACACAGCACATCCTCCAGGTGTACAGGAGTGAGGCCAAGCCCTGCGTCCTGTACAGCTCCAACATCACCAACCCCACAGGGACAGCCCTACAGGTGAGCTGAGCTGCACAGCATCAGCCGGAGCACGAAGGGTGCAGGTGGGGACGTGTCCACCCCAAGACACCCTCCATCCTCCTCACTGAGGGCCTACCCCACCCTACCACTCACCACCAGGTTCCCGATGACCATGACCATCATGAAGACGATGAGGCACATGGTCTGCCCGGCCACCTCCATGCAGTCCCACATGGTCTCGATCCACTCCCCGCAGAGGATGCGGAAGACGATGAGGAAGGAGTGGAAGAAGTCATGCATGTGCCAGCGGGGCAGCGTGCAGTCGAGGGAGATCTTGCACACGCACTCGCTGTAGCTCTTCCCAAAGAGCTGCATCCCCACCACGGCAAAGATGAAGACGATGATGGCCAGCACCAGCGTCAGGTTCCCCAGCGCGCCCACTGAGTTGCCGATGATCTTGATGAGCATGTTGAGCGTGGGCCAGGACTTGGCGAGCTTGAAAACCCTCAGCTGCGAGGAGGAAGGAGACAAGGCAGTGAGTTGCCTGGGGCCTTCGTTGCCACCAGGTGCCAGCAAGGCCGTGAGGCTAGGGTTAGACCTTCACACGGCAGTTTTGGGAAGGCAGGATGGATTAAACACCCAACAGCTTTGCAAAGAGCTGCGTTCCTCAAAGCTTAGCTCAACTGGCAGTGTTATCTTTAACTGGGGACAAGCTGGTGACCGCCACGAAAGACCTTGAACAAACCATTCCCCACCCAATGGTGATGACGTCCCAAACCCACAGATTTCAGCCCCATGGCACGTACCA
Organism: Penelope pileata; assembly: GCA_013396635.1. Lineage (NCBI taxonomy): Eukaryota > Metazoa > Chordata > Aves > Galliformes > Cracidae > Penelope > Penelope pileata. The sequence goes on from WBMW01001399.1 coordinate 124,131, forward strand.
AGCGGAAAGAGCGGAGCACAGAGAGACCCTGCACATTGGCCAGCCCCAGCTCCACCAGGCTCAGGGTGACGATGATGCTGTCGAAGATGTTCCAGCCCTGCTGGAAATACTCGTAGGGGTCCAGAGCGATGAGCTTCAGCACCATCTCCGCTGTGAAGATCCCTGTGAAGACCTGCGGGGAACATCACGCTCTCAGTTTGCTTGAAAGTCAGTGCCAAGCTTCTGCACGGGGTGGGCAGCACCTCGTTTTGGGGGTATTTCCAGAACATTTCATCCCATTGAATCCATTGGGAACATCTCCCACCAGGAGCGGTGGGAGCACTGCTGACTGACTGTTTCTGCAAAGGTGGGTGGGAATTAAACCCAAGAAGTCTTGTTGGCACATGGACCCCCTTCTATTGGAGAGATTCCCAGCCCCAGGAACTGGGATGATACGGGGCTGTGAAAAGCTGACCCAGCTCTTACACATCACATTTCCTGGGACTCCAACAGCTCTGCACATTATCGCATTGCTCCAGGGTGGGATCAACGATGTGACAGTTCTTGATGTAACTGCACGGCATGGCATGCACAGAGGGGGCTCGGTGACAAATTTTGCTCTGGATGGGGGTTGTGTTGGGGGGGGGATGCCGGAGGGTGACTTCTGCACCAGCATTCCAGGGGCTGCTGCCCAGCACATCCCTCTGCACGCAGCAGAGCTGCTCCTCCTGCTCCCAGCCTCACTGGATTCCCCAGCATCCCCCGGTCCCACTGGCTCTGTACACATCCAGGAATCACCACCGTCCCCAAGGAGAGGCTGGAGCTGTTTTTTTGCACCGTGACCGTGCTTCGAGCAACAGCCAATTAATCCCCTTTTATTTCCTGAATGAAACCAGAGACAAAGCAGTTATGTGCTGAGCGTCATCCTGCTTGGGTCCTGGCATGTGTCACCAGCGTGCCTGCACACAGAGAGGTCCTGGCAGGTGCTGGAGTGGGGCAAGGTGGCAGGAGAGGAGATGCAGCCCTTCCTCCTCTCTTCCCCAGCCCTTGGCTGTGTTTCATGGAGCAGCTGGGGGCCTCCTGGAGCCGTCCCACCAGCACACTGCACCCAGCTGGAAGCTGTTTACCCTGAGCCCCAGGGAGGGGCTTGGTGCTACACACAGCCTTGAAATCAGGACAGCCCAGATCTGCAGTGATTTCACTGGGAAAAAGTCTTAATTATTTTTATACATTTTTCAGAGCTGCTAGCAGCATTGCCTGATGCTTAGCAGAGATGTGGCTGCTTCAGCGTCCACGTGGGCCACCCAGCACCATGAGCACATCAGGGTGCTGGCAGCAGCTCCTGCCCAATGTAGCTGTCTCAGGACTGCTCTGCAAAGCCATGCCCACATGGGCATCACCGAGATGCACCAAGTGAAGTGGACACCTGCCCAAAGCTGCAGCAGAAGGGGAGCAGGGGATGATGGATCTCATCACCACATCACCTCCGCTGCTCTGCCCTCATCTGAGAAATCCCAAGGCCTCTCCCATCATAGGGAGGCTGTGATCAGACCCACCAGGCACCTTCTCAGCAGCTGGGAAGGGTTTCCAGCATGCTGTTCTGGTGATATGGGGACGGTTGATGATACGGTGATGGTTGGGGTGCTATGGCTCAAAGCAAGGAAGGACGGGGTGCTGGAATCTGCCTACCAAGTTCCCCACAGTCAGCACGTTCTCAAACTCCTCTGTCATGGGGTAGTGCTCCATGGCCATGAAGAGCGTGTTGAGCACGATGCAGATAGTGATGCCCAGGTCCACGAAGGGGTCCATCACCACGAGCTTGACAAACTCCTTCAGCTTCAGCCACGGAAGGCAGCAGTTCCAGATCAGGAACGTGTGGGCAAATTTGTACCACCAGGACGGGCACTTCTGATGAGCTTCCTCCAGCTCTGAGGGCAGGAAGGAAAACTGATGTCAGTGTGGGCTTCTCCTGTCCTCCCCTGGGTGGGAAAACTGCTGCCCCCTAGAAGAGACCTCCCCTGAGGTTCTGATCCAGCCCCCAGGGGTGGGGCTGGGTGGGCAGTAAGGTCCAACCCAACCATGCTGTGGTTCAATGATCTTTAAGGACCCTTTCAACCCAACCCATTCTATCATACTGTGGTTCTGTGATCTTTAAGGTCCCTCCCAACCCAGCCATCCTATGGTTCTATGATGATTTCGTGATTGGTGAGCCCATGGTAGTTAACATATGAGCTTGTGGGAAGCCACTCAGCAGCTCTCTGCTCACTCTGTAATCAATTGCAATCCCTCTCTTTTGTACAAGATGTTGTGTTATTGCCTCTGGGCACCACCCTAACGAGTCAGGACCAAAAGCCCTGCTCGAACACCGCTGCAGTGCATCCACCATATATGGAGACCCTGTGTCTAGAGTCACTCTTCATGGGGCTGGAGATGTGGAGCAGCTTGTGCTGAGCACCCCCAGCCCATCAATGGGGCTGAAGCAGCCAGGCCATACCTTCCATGGTGCTGGAGATGACACTGATGGCACTTCCCACCCTCTTTTCGAGCCCTGGCCCATCTTGGTTGCCCACAGTGAGGTGGTTGGGGTCCGATTTCTCTGCCTCGTTGGCTGGGCTGAACTAGAAGAAGAGGAGCCACAGGGGTGAACATGCATTGAATGCAAGCAGAGGTTGAAAAGAGAGAAGGGGCATGGTTTAGAGAGACCTTGAGGCAGAGAGCTGTGGGAAGGCTGGTAGGATCGTCCCTGGAGGTGTTCAAGAAAGGTGGAGATGTGGTCCTTAGGGACATGGCTTAGTGGGCAATATTGGTGGTAGGTGGATGGTTGGACAGGATGATCTTGGAGGTCTTTTCCAACCTTAATGAATCTGTGATTCTGAGTGGACATGGTGGGGATGGGTTGATGGCTGGACTGGATGATCTTAGAGGTCTTTTCCAACCTTAATGATTCTATGATGCTATAAATGGGCACTTGTAAGGGTTTGGGGGGTTCGCTGGGTCATGGCACAGCCTGCCCCTAGGCTGGGGTCTGTTGGGGTGGGAGGCAGGGGCAGAGCACGTACCTCAACCACGGTGGCAGAGCGCTGCAGCACGACCTTGGGGACCACCTGCCCGTTGCAGTCCTTTGCCTTGTCCTGGTCGCTGTTCAGATCCGAGTCACTCTTCTTCTCGGCCATGCTGCTGCGCATGGAACCGCTGCTGGACTGCCTGTCCTGCAACTGCAGCCCCCACACCTCCATCACCGCGTGTGCACGGCGGGTGGGAGCTCCCCCAAACCTCCCACCGTGCTGTGGAGGGGGCTGAACTGAGCCCCGCACGTGGCTTTGTGACCCCAAAGCCTGCTGCTGCAGGAACGGGGCAGAGGGGAGCTCACTGCCCAGCTCACACCTCCACTGGCGATGATGAGGAATAACTGTGGGTGATGGCTATGCAGCACGTGCCCGAGGGTGCAAACCCTTCCCTCTCGCTGCATATCGTGCTCCACCAAGCTCTCAGCACGGCAGTTCTGGGTCTGTTCACATTTGGCCAAGGTGAATAATTTATGAGGATGAAACTATGCAAAGCCTCTAATTTCTGCCTTGCGGGGAACTCTAATCTTTGAAATGTGCTTTCATTGCAAATGAGAAGGAGAAGCAATATCTCCCAGAGTCTCAGTGAAATGGGATGTCCAAGATTTTTGGACTTGCACCAGAACTGTGAATGTTTGGGCCAGGATTTTGAAACTGTTTTTCTGAAAGATTTCACCCGTTTTTCATCTGCACAGTCTGTTGTTTCATTCTGTTTTCTCCAACAGTGACGCTAATATTTGCAGTTTACAATGACTGCAGCACCATGTATGCTGGGGCAGAGGGGGACCCTCTCTGTCCTCCCCATGCCTGAGGTTCCCGGGGATTTCCACACCTACTCGCAGGATGGGAATGGATAGTCCAAGCATCCAAGCATCGACTTCTCATAGGTCCCCAGTCTCAGCCCATTCCCACACCTTCTCCTTTTCTCTAAAAACGAGAATCATCCCCTAATGAAGCCTTTGGGCAACTCACTGGTTATCTTGCCCGGGAGATGGGCCGCCAGCTTCGTGCCCAGCCCTGCAGCCCCTGTCCCTGGGGCTGGGCTTGCTCAGACCCATCCTGGGGGCAGCAGTGGCCAGATAAGAACGAGCCACTTCCTCGGAGGATGTGGTGGCTCAGCAAAGATAAGCAGGAAGAGATGGAGGCTCTAGAGAGGAAAACCACTGTTCTGTATCTCTCTCTGCATGCAAGGAAGTTGGTCACCTGCCCAGATCAATGATTGGATTCACAGGGGTGTCTCCTGCAGACATTGCTGACATGAGACTAAGTGATGAGAGACAGAAAATGGTTGGGCAGCAATGTCAGGCACCAGATAAACTCTTGTTCACATTTTGTAGATGTGTTGTGCTGAAGAGCTAAACCCAATGGCCAGAGAGGGGCTAAGATAACACCCAGGACTGCAACGGAGCAAATGGATGGAAACCACTCTTAACACCACCCCGGACAAACACCAGTGAAAACTGCTCTGTCTGTGCATGTGCTGGGGGACAGCAGCAAGTCCAGACCCCCAAAATTGTCTCTTTCCTCTTGCAAGGACTCCAGGACCTGTGCAAGATGCAGGGTCTCTGGATTCCTCTCTTCTTTTTCCCAGTGTTGGCCAAAAGCAAATGGTTTGCTAATTCATTTAACTGCTGCAACCACCCTATCTCCCCTGCGTGCTTTCTTCATACCCTGACTGCAATCTGCCCATAAGGCTCTCTGCCAGGTTTTCTGCTTTTGATGTTCTATAGGGACCTATTACTGCCATGCCTGTCCTGCCTTGTTTCTCACCTCCTTCTCTTGAGCAGGTCTGCACCCCTCTGCTGCCTCCCAGTTGGCCTTTAGATGTGGAAATCAAATCTTTTCAGTCATTTTTCAGGCTTTTCAGCTTTTTNTTCAGCTGCTCCATGAGCTGCTGGAACTCCTCCTCCTTCTGCTGTGCCTCCAGCATCGTGGCATCGTTCTGCTCTGCATAGGCCATGGCCACCACGGCGAGGATGAGGTTGATGAGGTAGAAGGAACCCAGGAATATAACCACCACGAAGAAGATCATGTACGTTTTCCCTGCTGCACGCAGGGTCTGTGCAAAGAGGAGGGACGAGCTGTCACACCTCCTTGGCACCATATTGGTTTGGTGATGCACTGTGGGGCACCCTACATGGGTGCCTACATGGCAAGACGACAAGATTTTGCTCCCACATCCCCAAGGGCTGCCCATTGCCCATCTGACCTTCCTGCAGCCCATGGCATTGGGTTAGGAACGGTGTGAAGAGGCCGCAGCTCTTCTTGGCAAACCCAACCACGCTGCTCGGTGCCACCTGGTGGCCCAAGGGCTGCAAGCGTGCGTGGAGGGGGGACTGATACTTTGTCATAGCCTTGCGCTGCTGGGGCACAGGCCTCACCCTTGGGGCAAGTTCTTCTCTACCTCATTCCAGGGCAATTGTTCTTCCCCCCTACAGTCTCCTTTAGCTCAAGCCAGAGATGCTCTGGGTACTTCTGTAGATCCTCAGTTTCCAGGATGTTCTGACAGCTCTGGGCTTTGGGGACATTCTGGGAGCTAGACAAGATCACACCCCATCCCTAAACCATGGTATGAGGTCCCACAACTTCCCAATCGAGTGCTGTTTTACCAACCCAGGGGCAGCACTGAAATGGCAGCACTTGAATGTGAATCATGAACATAAACAATAAATAAATGAAATAGAAGCCACGGTCAGACCCTGCAGGACGTCTGGCTGGGGCCACACACCCACCCGCCACGGTCCCACCAGCACCTACCAGCTGGAAGAGGTTCTCCCAGAAGTCCTGCGTCATGAGGCGGAAGAGGGAGAGGAAAGCCCAGCTGAAGGTGTCGTAGCTGGTGTAGCCGTAGTTGGGGTTCCTCCCTGCCTTCATGCACGTGTACCCTTCCGGGCACTTCCTGCCAAAGGGCAGCTGCCGTCAGTGCCTGCTACTGCCCCACAATCACCCATGGAACAACTGGGGTTGGAAGAGATCCTCCAGTGGAACACTGTCACGGGATATCTTGCACTAGATCCCATTGCATGAAGCCCCTTCCAACCCAACTTTGAACGCTTCCACTGATGGCATATCCACAACTTTCCCGTTCCAGCCAACAGCTCGTTCCATCCCGCAGGTGGGGTGCGCAGCACACCCAGGGGGATGCAGCTGGGATGCTGTGTTGGCCCTGCAGGGACCCACCCGGGAGTCAGAGGGGACCGTGGCCACCAGTGTGAGCAGCACTTACCCGGCATCGCTGCTGTTCCCGCAGAGCAGGGCATCGAGCGCTCCCTCCAGAAAGTAGTAATTTGCTTCGCAGTTGGGGAAAGACCAAGACATGGGAAAAAAAAAAAAACAAAAAGAAGGGTTTGATTTTCAAGTGCTTGGCAGCTCATCACTGTCAGAGAAAGCGTGCCACGTCCCGGGGTTGGGCTCTGGGCTGTCTCCTCTCTGCTGGCTCTGCTCTCTGCATTGCGCTGCTTGGCTCCAGCTCAGAGACCTCAGGCATTGTTTCACCTGCCCAGCGGGATGGCTGCAAGCCCACAAAGAGCTGTGAGCAGCCAAGTGGGTCAGGCATCTTGGGGAGGTGCGTGAGCACAACGCAGCAGGGCATCCCCTGGGAGCACAGGGATGGCAAAGGACCAAAAACTTGGGAAAGGCTCATGGCCATCATCTTCTTCCTGCTGCTCCCATCCTTACCAGCCCCTTCCTGTTGGAAAAACCCACCCTGCTCATAGACACAAGACTGNGCAAATATGTCAACATTTGGATTCAGCTGGTGAGCCCCAAATAGTTACTCAGTTCTCGTCTTGGCTGGGACCAAGCAGAGCTTATTCCTGGATTTTACAGGAATAGGAATATCACCATGTCTGTCTCTGCCTCTCCTTTTCTCCCCTCATT
>WBMW01001399.1:131217-143500 GCA_013396635.1 Penelope pileata
CTGCTCGGTGCCACCTGGTGGCCCAAGGGCTGCAAGCGTGCGTGGAGGGGGGACTGATACTTTGTCATAGCCTTGCGCTGCTGGGGCACAGGCCTCACCCTTGGGGCAAGTTCTTCTCTACCTCATTCCAGGGCAATTGTTCTTCCCCCCTACAGTCTCCTTTAGCTCAAGCCAGAGATGCTCTGGGTACTTCTGTAGATCCTCAGTTTCCAGGATGTTCTGACAGCTCTGGGCTTTGGGGACATTCTGGGAGCTAGACAAGATCACACCCCATCCCTAAACCATGGTATGAGGTCCCACAACTTCCCAATCGAGTGCTGTTTTACCAACCCAGGGGCAGCACTGAAATGGCAGCACTTGAATGTGAATCATGAACATAAACAATAAATAAATGAAATAGAAGCCACGGTCAGACCCTGCAGGACGTCTGGCTGGGGCCACACACCCACCCGCCACGGTCCCACCAGCACCTACCAGCTGGAAGAGGTTCTCCCAGAAGTCCTGCGTCATGAGGCGGAAGAGGGAGAGGAAAGCCCAGCTGAAGGTGTCGTAGCTGGTGTAGCCGTAGTTGGGGTTCCTCCCTGCCTTCATGCACGTGTACCCTTCCGGGCACTTCCTGCCAAAGGGCAGCTGCCGTCAGTGCCTGCTACTGCCCCACAATCACCCATGGAACAACTGGGGTTGGAAGAGATCCTCCAGTGGAACACTGTCACGGGATATCTTGCACTAGATCCCATTGCATGAAGCCCCTTCCAACCCAACTTTGAACGCTTCCACTGATGGCATATCCACAACTTTCCCGTTCCAGCCAACAGCTCGTTCCATCCCGCAGGTGGGGTGCGCAGCACACCCAGGGGGATGCAGCTGGGATGCTGTGTTGGCCCTGCAGGGACCCACCCGGGAGTCAGAGGGGACCGTGGCCACCAGTGTGAGCAGCACTTACCCGGCATCGCTGCTGTTCCCGCAGAGCAGGGCATCGAGCGCTCCCTCCAGAAAGTAGTAATTTGCTTCGCAGTTGGGGAAAGACCAAGACAGGGAAAAAAAAAAAAACAAAAAGAAGGGTTTGATTTTCAAGTGCTTGGCAGCTCATCACTGTCAGAGAAAGCGTGCCACGTCCCGGGGTTGGGCTCTGGGCTGTCTCCTCTCTGCTGGCTCTGCTCTCTGCATTGCGCTGCTTGGCTCCAGCTCAGAGACCTCAGGCATTGTTTCACCTGCCCAGCGGGATGGCTGCAAGCCCACAAAGAGCTGTGAGCAGCCAAGTGGGTCAGGCATCTTGGGGAGGTGCGTGAGCACAACGCAGCAGGGCATCCCCTGGGAGCACAGGGATGGCAAAGGACCAAAAACTTGGGAAAGGCTCATGGCCATCATCTTCTTCCTGCTGCTCCCATCCTTACCAGCCCCTTCCTGTTGGAAAAACCCACCCTGCTCATAGACACAAGACTGGAATGCCCTAAAGCTCCTCCTTACAGCACAGACCGACAGCCACAGTGCTGGCAAGGAGTGCCATCCTCGGTCACCTTCCCCAGCAACATGGAGATGAGCATCTCTGGACATCCACCCTTGGATCTGGCAGAGGGCAGCTGGATCCCACCTTGGGCATCACCTAATACAGCTTCCAGGACCCACACTGGGATTTCTGGCGCTTCCTCAGAGCATCCCTTGCTGTGCACGCCTTCTTGACACTGGGCTCTTATCTAACCTCCATGGGAAGAGTTGTTCTGCTCAGGAAGCTCCAGGTATGCTTTGGCCTGGCCCCAGGAGCTGCTGACATGTCTGCAGGGTGCTGTTGCTATTTGCACTGCACTCGTTAGATCCCGTGTATTGAATTTGCACTGCTGCAAAGAAGCCTTCCTGTAACTGATGCCAGAGCTGCTTCCACAACGGGGCAAAGCAGCTCAGCCGAGCTGTAACCCGACCTTCTGCTGAGCTCTGAGTGCCCAAAACGGGATGTGAAACATCTCCTTAGAGACCATCCCCGAGGCACAGCTTGCTCTAGGAGAGTCTGCTTTCGATCTGTGACCCCGAGTGGATTTTTCCAAGTGTTTTCCAACGCAATATTGCTTTTGGATGCTGCCTCCTGCTTTGAGTGTTTATGATTGGAGCTGGCTCGTGGTCAGTTTGGTTGTACAAGGCAAGATTTGGTGGGAAGTTCAAAGGCAGAGCCTGCAATTAGGACTGAGCTTTCCCTGGGGTCAGGGACTCAGAGGGTGTTGGTGAAAGAAGAAAAAGAATAAATCCCAATTACTCAGAAGTTCAGTCCCTAAGAAAACATCAATTAAAGGCAAATGGAAACCTTCCTGACAGGTTTTCGAGATCTTTAGGATTACAGGTAGTGTTTGTGGGTGTCTCTGCTCTGATCAGCCAGATGGAGCAGCTGGTCCACCAGCACCCATAGTGATAGGCGGAGTGTGTCCTCACCAGCACGGGGACAGATGGAGACACGGCTTTGTGCCATTGTCTCCCCATGGTGCAACATATCTGGAAGCATCCAGCATACCCAGGAGACTGCTTCTCTCTGGCAAGGAGGATTGAATCCCATCCGCCCATCCTGTGAGTGTGCACAAGCCCTTCTTCGCCCACCAGCTGTGTCTTTTTGCACACCCTGAATCCTATTGAAGCAGCTCGATAGGAAGACCATGGGAACAAACCGTCTTGGTCAGACACGTAGGAAGAATGGGGTAAAACGAAGAGGAAACCGCATCACCCTGGCTGGTGATGTGTCAGTGGAGAAGGGGAGCAGCGAGTGTTTACCTTCGTCATTGATGTAGGCCTCGAAATCGAAGGTGCTGTTGCTGGTGAAGTTGGCGTCGATGTCGGTGAAGTTGCTGTAGAGCGTTGCGTTGGCCAACGTGTCGTTGTCCAGCCCCAAGTCCCCCATCAGGGTGCTGTTGAGGGGAGGCCACCGCACACACTTGTGCCGGAGGTTCCCCATGAAGAGCTGGAGGCCGATGAGGGCGAAGACACTCAGGCAGAAGACAGTGAGGATCATGACATCCGAGAGCTTCTTCACCGACTGGATCAGCGCTCCGACGATCGTCTTCAGCCCTAGGAGGGAGGCAGCGCTACTGAGATGATTGCCCACCTGCTGATCGTGGAGGATATGCTCTGGTGCTTCCCGAAGGCTCTGGAGCTGGTGGGGACATGGGGTGCCACCAGTTTCACCCCATGGACCTGGACCCCACTCATCCCCCTTGCAGGAGAGCAGCCAAATGTCCACAGGAGCCTTAACCTGGGCACCACAGCTCAAAGGCCATCCAGCCTGGCAGCCACACACTCCTTTTGTCTTTACAGTTTTCTTGCCTTTCTCAGCCCCAAACCACCAGAACAGCCCAATTTAACACGGCACATGGGGCAGATATTCACCAGCCCAACTGGATAATGCCGAGCACCACCCCTGGCTCTGGCTGCACAAAACGCCCATGGCCCCAAACCCTGACATGAGCTGTCCTGCAGGCAGCCGGGAGCCAGCTGGACCCTCCCATATAAACCCTCAGGCATCCGAGCAGAGGTGATGGAAGCGACAGTTTGCATTAAGCACTGGGATTAACTCGCTTCCTCTGCAGACGGCGGCGGGGAGGAGGCTGCCTGCAGATTCTCGCTAGGTTTTGATGAGGAATTGTCGGTCCTGTCTGATGGGTGATGCCGGGACATCCTGACGTTGATCTCCAAGCAGCTCGGAGCAATGTGCATGGAGGCACTTCTCCAAAGACACAGGATTTTTAGCCCTGTCATTGCGCCAGTTCCCCTCCTGCCCAGACTGCTTAGGTAGAACCCTGTTCTCCAGAGGCTCGTCTACGTTGGGAAAATGCTCAGGACAGCCGTTAAAACCAGCTTATTTTTTGCAACTGCTATTTCTGCAGAGCCTCTTGGGGGATGTCATTCCAGAAATAAGAGCCCTGGGACTAAGAGCTTGCTTTTTCCAAAATGCAATTTTAGCCTGTTTGATGGAGGAAAAATAAAACTATTTGAAGAGGAACCCTAAGGATCTGGAAGCTGCAGGGACACAAAGTGAAGCAGGATTTATTCACCATGATGAATTATCACTTACAGCTTTATCTCATGCTTTTTCAAGAGGGCTGACCTGTTGTTTCTGTAAGCTTGCGTTAGCTGGTATTGACATGAGGTATTGAAATGCTATCAGATTTGGGAAACAGTCATCAGAGGTATTTGGTAATGTGCTCCTAACAGTGCAGGCTGGATATTTGGGGTGATGCTAAATGCTCACCACTCAGCACTTGTAGTAAAACCCATTAAATATCCCAATCCTGGTACCAGAGTGCTCAGCAGTGGGGACAAAACTGCACTTATGTCTCCAAGGACTAAGCAAATGCATAAGGACCATGTTAATTGGGCCCATAAACCAAACGAAACATCTCCAAGAGGTCCTAAAAACACTGTGTCTGGTTTGACAGGAGCTTTTTCTGATCAAACAATGAGTGAGCACTGCTAATTTAAAGGTGTAAAATCAGCTGAATCCAGCCCGAAGGCTGAATTATGGGCTGGTGATTTAGAAGTACTGAATATGTTTTCTTTCCCTCTCTTCTTAGAGCTTTGAGCTGTAGAAAGCCCTGACCTCAAGGAAGGAAAAAGCACAGGGAGGAGAACCCCTCTGTAAGCCCCACCTGGGATCACTGTGATGGTTTTCAAGGCACGGAGGACACGGAAGGTTCTGAGAGCAGAGATGTTCCCCAGGTCCACAAACTCAGTGATGTAGCTGCAAGATGGGAGAGGAGAAGACATGAAGGCCACCCCACATGGTCCCTGCAGTCCCCAGGGTCGGGTGGGCGGCCCTCCCATCCTCCCATCCTGCTGCACTCACGCCATGGAGATGACCATGAAGTCCAGCCAGTTCCACGGGTCGCGCAGGAATGTAAAGTCATCGATGCAGAAGCCTCTTGACAGTATCTTGATGAGGGACTCGAAGGTGTATATTCCAGTGAAGGTGTATCTGCAACGGGAACGGTGACTCAGGGGATGCTCACCCTGCTCCAAGGGCAGCTCAGGAGCACATTTGGGGACCAGGAATCCCCGTGGCAAGGGGACAGCCTTAGGTTTGGGGCTTGCAGTGATGGGCTATAGGTTTCTGGTAATGGAGAGGGCCTCCCAAGGACACCTCTCCACCTCTGAAGGGTGCCTGGATCCCAACAGACTCATCCCAGCCCTGGTCCCATCCCTCCCGAGGATGGCCCAGTGGGGATGTCCCCTCCATGGGCAGCGGGGACTTACTCCACGTTCTTGGACCACGCTGGGGGGTTGCTCATTGTCATGAACACGCAGTTGGTTAAGATGGTGATCATGATGAACATGCTGAATAATTTAAAACCCGGTCAAGGAGAAATGTTGTGGTGGTTGCCCAGACTCCCCCTTCTCATGGGTAGGAAGCGGGGTAGGAAGTCAAGCAGCCCGGCTTCTCTTGCCCTGGCTCCCACCTTGTTTCCAGGTCTTGACATGATCCTCCCATGCATGGAGCCTCCCATTCTGCTCCCTTTCCCACCTCCATGCTTTCTCTCACCCCATGGTACAGCTTCCTCCACATCTCTGATCTCTCTCCATAACTACTGCTCCTGCTGGGATCATTTTCCATCCCTCCTGCTCCTGGGTCCTTTCCTGGTTCAGCCCTTTCCAGCCCCCGTGCTGCCCACATTATCTCCTTCCCCATACCCCAATGTCCTGGTTCATCTGCCTCCCCTCTCTCAAAGCATCCTCTGAGCTGATCCCCAATTCTCCCACCACCCACTTGGGACAGGGTCCTCTGCCCTGTAAACATTTTCCTTCCTTTCCTTTTCTTTCCAGATCTTGAAGACTGGGACCTCACCCTGGGAAGTTCCACCACTCAGATGTCCTCCCTGTTCCAACCAAAATGATGGTAGGACAGCTCTTGGTGCCAGATGGCTGATTGCCACCAAAGTGCCCCGAACCTTTGGGCACCCACTTCTTGGGAAGGGACAAAGGCTCTGGGATGGTTGAGCTCTGGATCCTGGTCACAGTGGGGACCAACTCATGAGAGCTGCTCATGACACCGTCACAAAACACCTCTCAGCCCTCTCCCAAGGCTGTTTGCCCTTTCAGCACCAGGATGTGACCCGGCAGTGATGCAGCAAGGATATGAATGGATGAGCACTTTGATGGCCCCTCTCCGGATGGGGTTGAAGGGCCCCAGCAGGTAGAGCGCAGGAGTTGCCGAGAAGCGGAAGATGGACTTGCCTTTGTTGAGGACTATGAAGGTCTGCAGAGAAAAGAGAGGCAGGAGATGCATTAGCCCTCCTGTGCACCTCCCCCGTGGACCAAGTGATGCCTTTAGAATTGGGCCCTCTGTGCTTATTTTGGATCTCCAAGGACTTGAGCATTTGTTGAGGTTCCTCTGCTTCAGAGGAACCACAGCAAAGTGGGGCTGTGGGTCACCAAGATGGGCTCAGATGAGACACAGAGGCATGGGTGAAAGAAGGAGGGGTCCATGCTTTGGATTTTTTTGAGTCTTGCACCTAATGCCCACGTGCTAATCTCTGTCCCTCACCTTCTTATCCTTATAGAAAGGGTCCAGGTCCTCCAAGGGCGTCCCGATGAGCTCCAAGGGGGGATCACCATAGATGAGGGGCAGGTTCTTGCCGGCTTCCAGGTCGCTGCTGGGCTTGAGCTCCTCCTCTTCCTCGAGAATCTCCACCTTCTGCTTCTTCAGCTTGAGTGCCTCTGCCTCGGCAATGCGCTGCTCGATGGCAGCCAGCGAGGCGGGAGTGAAGGGGCGCAGGTTCTCGGGGCCCGGGATGTGCGGCAGGCCGGCCATGCTCTCATTCTGCTCGCGGGACGCCTGCGCCCGGCCTGCTGGGGAGAGCGGGCTCAGAACGTGTGTGGGGCTGGGTGGGGGCATTTCAGAGCTTGGTTTGAAGCTGGGGGATGGCAAGCTGTTGGTGGGCTTTTGCAGGTGGCTTTATTCCAGCCAGCAGCTCCAGAGCCATTGCAATCACAAGAGAAATGCGTATGTTGCACGCAGATGGACACGTATGGATTGCATGCATTCTGCCTGCTCCTTCCCCTCTCAAATTGGGCCAAAAAGCATCATCTGATGGGACGTTCCCCATGGCACCGTGCCAGCTGGCTTGTTAGATGTGCAATTTCACAACCTGGATGAGGTTGCTCAATGGCATCACCTTGAGCACCAATGGCACCGCCCCAGCTCTTTGCAACACATCACAAAGGAGCAAAGTTTCCTCTTGCATGCAAGCAATGCACAGGGCTCCAAGGAAAAGGTTCCTCAGCCAGAGGAGCTTGGTCCTGGTGGTCAGTGGCCATTTCACAGCACCCATTGGAGGGAACATGGGTGACCTGCAGCACTGCGTGGCTCTGCTCCGGAGGGAAAGGAGTTAAAGTCTTGTGTTGAGCCAAAAAACAATCATGGCACTTTCTTACAGGAATCAGGATGGCTCTCCAGATCAGAATGGTGTGGGCTGTTTGGGAGAGATAAGGGTGGCTCTACCCAGAAGAGGGCTGGGGGGAGCAATGGGTGGTGGCACCCAGAGGTGGCACTCAGGGTTCTGGGCACCAGGGAGGTTCTCCTTGGTGGCATCTGTCCCATCCCCCCATAGCAACCAGCTGGTGTGAGACATGAATTTTCAGGAAATTCTAATTTAATGTATGGTTTTGCCCAGAATCTTGAAGTTGCCTAAAATTAACTTTCTGAAAAACAGCACTGTTGGAGCGGGGGAGGGAGGGGAGGAAATGTTTTTGTTCTGGTTTGTTAAAAAAAAAAAAAAAAAAGTGAAGTGAAAGAGAAGTGCAGAGACAAAAAAGCAGCTGAAAACTGAAGAGTAAGACGTTTTGCTGAAAAAACTCCAACACACTGAAACAGGAGAATTCCATCTGGATGAGCAGTGCTGCCCAGAGCACAGCTCTGGAGTTTTGCGGAAGGTGAGGAATGGGGTGAGCCCTCCCAAAATGAGCATCCCACCGAGCCCCGAGCATCGACCCCTCCACGCACCGATGCCTTATGCAATGCACTGAGCAGCTGCTCCCGGAGGAGCATCGGGATCAATACTCACATCCCAGCCCCAAAGCTGCCATGCTCAATGCTGAGAGCTGGAAACCTTCAGCCCTTTGTAATTAAGAACAATTATAGCTCCGGCGGAACAGACCCAGGTGCACTGCTGGTATTGACACGTTCCTATGGTGATTATAAAGCCCCACGATAAAAGCAAAGGCAAAGGGAAGTATTGATTTCAGATTGCTGTGGATCGCTGCGTTTTAGGAACTGCCACGCTTCCATGCTGTCACTGCTGAATTGAATCTTGGCGTGCAAAATGGATTTTCTTCTGCCAAAGCCTGATGATCCCTGCAGTGGTGTGGTGCTGGGGGTCTCGGTGCTCAGCCCGGGGGTGCAGCCAGAGGGCAGGGACCGGCTGCAGCCCCATGCCCAAGCAGCCCCAACCTGGTGGGGACTTCCAAATGCGTCTGGTAGAGGGATGGAGTAACTCACTGCCTGGTACCAGGCAAATGGAAAGGGGCAGCCTTTAGAAATCAAATACCGAGAGCACTAATTTTCTGTTTTAAACCTATTTAAGAGTTTCTGTCCTCACTCCCAGAGTTATTTAACAGGATGGACTGAGTCACTGATGCCCCCGAGCTGAGCAGGGCGCTGGGAGCTGCAGACTCCATGCTGCTCCCAGAGCAGTGATGGAAGCAAAAAGGGGATTTCTTTGGCCATCCCAGCAGCCCCACAGCTCACACCGAGGGCCTGGGGCTGTGCATGACTCCACCAGCCCTTGTCCCAGCTGGACGTGATGCTGCAGGAGGACCCACAGCGGGACCAACCCTCTGCTCTGTTGGGGCTGCAAAGGCACACAGCAGCTTGCCAGCCCCAAAATCCCTAAAAACTGTGTTTTGCAGAGCAGTTTGAACAAATCTGCATTACACATCACGGTCTCCTTCAGCTCCACGCTGCCCCACAAGCAGACGGGTGCTGTCCCCGGACCCACAGCAGAGTCCCATCCCCGCGCAGTGCCGTGGAGGTGCACAGCCCCCAGCTGCCGCCGGCCATCACGGCCCGGGTCGGGTTTCGGCAGCCCCATGACTCTGCTCATTCCTCCAAGGGAGGGGAACGCGGGTGGGCAGCCTCGGCTTTGCTGTCGGCCCCGTGTCTGCTCCTGGCTGGGATGGACCCATTGCCCTCGGGATGCGTGGCCGTAGGCTTGCAAAAGGAGATGGCACTGGGGCTGCCAGCACAGCTGGTGGCTGGGCCTCCAAAGGGACATTGTTGTGGCCATGGAGATGCTTTGTGTCCATCTGTGCTCTGCTCTGCTGCATGTCCTGCTCCCACCATTCCCTTTGTGCAGGGCAGAATCAGGACTTCAGCTTTGTCCAGAATCTGCAGCTCCTGCACTGGAGCTGTCAGTGCCTCTGTCCAACCTCTTCCTCCCAAAAGGGAAGGGCTCGAATGCAGCCCTGCTTCCTGCAAGCACAGGTCCCATACTGGCATGGGGCTGACAGCAAGGTCACACAATGCTGGGGACATTGCCACCCCCTGGATGACACTGAGGCCGGACCCACCACCATGGGGGCTCAGCCCCAGCCCTGGTGGGGGACCCCTGGGTCCCTAGGGTCACACACAGCCACCACGGCGGCCTCGGGAGCATCGCGGGCTCTCAGCAGCAAAGCCCACATCTCTCCTGGTGCCATGCACACCCACTGCTCTGTCCAAGCAGTGAGGAAGAGTGTGATCGCAGCAACATGAAGGTGCTTGGATCAGAGGAGACTGCTCCCCGAGATTCCTTTCCCCTATGGACAAGTTTTGTTTACAGCTATACTTAAATCACTACAGATGTGCAAACCTCTCAAACGATTTTCCACCCCTACAGCAACGAACACTGAGGTTTCAGGAGCTCAGATCTGCTCTGCTTTGCTCCCTTGGCACTGGCTCTTTGGGTTAGTGGGGCCCCAATGCCTCTGTGACAGCAGCCACAGTGCTTCTGCAGGGATGGAAACCACCCCAGTGCAAGCAGCCATGTGCACAGCTCATCGGGTGCTGCTTTTGGACAGATCCCCCATCCAACACCACGGCACATCTCAGAGGAGCATCTCACCCCACCTCACCACAGCAGTAGAGCAGACAGCTGGGAGCAGCTTGGGAGCACGTGGTGTTGCCTCAAAGGACACCCAACTTCCTCTGATTTGTTTTTTGCTGCTCTGAGGCCACACAAATGAATCAGCCTCCAAAATAACGGGGCTGGTCTGGAAGCTCCCAGAGGTGCTGTGTGAGTGGCTGTGTGTAACCAAGGCTGGCAGAAGGGGCAGAGCACTCAGACAGGCACCCTGTCCCCGGCTGGCACTGCTCTCTGCACAGAAAATAGCCTCTGGGGGCCGAGGGAGAGGGAAGGGCATTTCCTGGCTGCTCCGTGGCCCTGCGCACAGAGGTGGCTGCAGGGGATGAGCGGAGTCATGGAACGATTCCCTTCCTGCTCGAACACGCGGGCACTGGGCTCAGCCCACCGGGCAGGCTCCAGGCTCTGCTCCTCCCCTGCCAGGACATTGCTCTGGGAGAGCATCTGCTGCTGCACAGCCCCCACGTCTTCCATCAGCCCCACAGCGTGGGGGGATGCGCTGCCTCTCCCCCATGCTCAGGACTGCAGTTAATGCACGGAGATACGGCTGGGATGAGGACACACCACCTCCATAGCCTTCATCTCTAGGGATGCCCATGGCATGGGGCACAGCAGTGGGACCCTCTGAGCTCACAGCAAAACCAGAGTGTGGCCTGGAGAGCATGTCCTCACCCATCTGCAAACCTGCCCTCAAGTTTCACCCTCTTTAATAATCATTAACGTTGGAAAAGACCTCTAAGACCGTCAAGTCCAACCATCAACCCATTCCCGTCACGCCCAGTCAATTATATAATCAAAGGTTGGAAAAGATCTCTAAGGACATCAAGTCAGGTTGGATATTAGGAAAAACTTCTCCAGAAGAGTGGTCAGGCACTGGCACAGCAGCCTGAGGAGAGGTGGTCACCATCTCTGGAGGTGTTCAAGATAACTCTAGACGTGGTACTAAGGGACACGGTCTAGTGGTTTAACGGGCCATCTTGGTGGCAGGTGGATGGTTGGACTAGGTGATCTTGGAGGTCTTTCCCAACCTTAATGATTTTGAGTCCAACCATCAACCCATCACCACCATGTCCCCAAGTGCCACATCTCCACTTCTCTTGAGCACCTCCAGTGGCAGTGACTCTCCCACCTCCCTGGGCAGCCTGTGGCAGTGCCTGACTGCTTGTTCAGAGAAGAAATTTTTCCTAACATCCAATANTGAGGAGAGGTGGTCACCATCTCTGGAGGTGTTCAAGATAACTCTAGACGTGGTACTAAGGGACACGGTCTAGTGGTTTAACGGGCCATCTTGGTGGCAGGTGGATGGTTGGACTAGGTGATCTTGGAGGTCTTTCCCAACCTTAATGATTTTGAGTCCAACCATCAACCCATCACCACCATGTCCCCAAGTGCCACATCTCCACTTCTCTTGAGCACCTCCAGTGGCAGTGACTCTCCCACCTCCCTGGGCAGCCTGTGGCAGTGCCTGACTGCTTGTTCAGAGAAGAAATTTTTCCTAACATCCAATAAGAGGCATTCTGGAAAAAAAAAAAAAAATCAGAAGAAGCTGACGAAGCCACAAGTCCAAGATGAAAGCCGACCTATGTGGCCATCAGCAGTGTAAATCAGCTTCATTCACCAAGGTGGTGCCCAGCCAAGTGCTCGTGGTGCATAGCACCAGGGGGATCCCTGCAGCGGGAATCAGCAGAACAATTAGCTGGTGCAGAACAGCCAGCGAGCAGCCAGCGCTGCCCACGTGCTGGGAGCTGCGAGAAATTGATGCTGGGGGAGGTGGAGGCAGGCCAGCACCCAGCAAGCAGATCTTGGAAAGCAGCCCCTGCCATGCACGCAGCACAGCCCTGCAGGACCCCTTCCTTGCTGCCTGCACCCTAAAACCTCAGAGAAGCTGAGAGCCCAGGAGCTGGCAGCAGGCAGCCCCTCTCCATCCCTCGCTCGTTTATCCCTTTGGGAGGTGCAGGGTGGGGCGGCTGCTGCAACGGGGTTTGGGGTGCTCAGCCTCATGGGTCCCATAGGCACAGCAGGGAGATGCACTCACCCCACGCTGGAGACGGAGGGCTCTGAACCAGCTCACAGCACCCCCTGTGCTCAGACCCCCATTCCCTTCTCCCTGCATGCATTAATCCAGGGCTTAGTTTTAAAAAAATGAAATCACGTGGCTTGGAAAACCCACTGCTGCCCCTCCCCCCCCCCCCCCC
>WBMW01001399.1:143522-201138 GCA_013396635.1 Penelope pileata
CCCCCCCATACCTGCTGGGTGCAAACCCAGCTCAAGGGCATGGATGTTCCGTGCAGACCCGACAGCACTTACATGCCATGGGCTGCATGGGGTGATAAACAGCACAGGTTACTGTGCCCTCATCCCCCTCTGCATTTCCCACCTGACCACGGTGAAAGCAGAGGGAGCAGGGCCAGACCCTGGCTGGGCACAGGGAGCCCAAACATCCCCAAACCCCTCTTGGTCCGGGCTGAGATGTGGGATGTGGGAACCATGGGTGATGCCATGGGTCCTATTGGAGCTTGGGAACATTTGATGGTGATGCTCGAGAGCAAGGAGTGACACAGCTCTTGGCTGCAAAGCATTATGGCTGGAGGAGAAATACCCCCAGGCGTGGTTTTGGGGATGCCATGGCTTGAGGAAGTCACAGAATCATAGAAAGTCCTGCGGTGTGTTTACTTCCCATTGCATTTTTTACAAAAAACTTAAAGGGAAAATCAAGAAAAATCTCAGTGAAGTGTATTTTTTGCCTGAGGACAGCACGGGGAGCTCTGCTTTCAGCTCTGCATGCGGTGATGGAACGCTGTGCGGAGCCAGGCCTGGGGCTGGGGCTGCTTCTGAGGTTCTGCGAGTTTGCAGCAGCAACCAAGGCAAACACCAGGCAAATGAAACAAGCCAGTGTCCCTTTCATAAACAACCGATGTCCCTTTCTGTAAGACGATAAGGTGCTATTTCAGAGCCTGCTGTGTGCTATCCCCGGACACACGGCCGTGTGCTCGCTCTGCTTTTCGGCTGCGCTGCCTTAAGGGAGCTGACGGTGAGCCTTAACCAAAAGGAATATCAAGAAGAGCACAGATTCTTTTCCCACACTGCTTGCAAACAGCGGAGGCTCAGCAGATTTAGATAGCAATAAAAAAAAAAAAAGAAAGATCTCTGTTTTGCCAGCATCAAGCTGTGTTTTCCGCAGGGTTTGGTGGCTGGGAGGTCCCCGCTGCTCGGACACCACCCTCCCGATGCCACTCGCTGTCTCCACAGTGGAGTTCTGCACTCTGCTCTCTACGTTCTGGAACAGGAATGCAGGATGCTTCCCAGCACATCTGTCCTGCTGGGAGCAGAGCAGACGCCTGTCCCCAGCCAGGACAGACGAACAGGTGCTCCTCGGTGTCACCACGGTCCCTCAGCTCAGAGGGGACAGACGAGGGTCACCCACTGCACAGCTGGGACAGCTGCATGGGCTGAATGCAAAAGTGCAGGCTGGGTTTTGGGGTGAGACTGTGCTTCTTTGGGTGTGCTTTGGGCAGGGAATGTCCCTCATGTGGGGTCCTGACCAGTGGGTGCCAGCGGGGTGCTGCTCCGTGCAGAGGTCCCTGTGCTCTGCAGAGCCAAATCCCTGCTGCTGGCAGGGATGGATCAACGCATCCCTGGGACCAGGGCTGAGCCCTCCGCCCTTCCCCAATCGAGATCACACCCACTAACTCCCCCAAAAGCAGCTGGTTATTCCAAGAGGTCCAGAGAAACCAATCCTCCTCATGCCCCCCAAAGAAGAAGGCAGCACGCCGGCTTCCTGCGCTCCTGCCTTGCTCAGGGTCACACAGTGCCCTCCTCCCCTCCATCTCCACAAATCGCTTTGTGGCATCCACCGCCGGCCGCTGCCCCGTGCTGAGCGCGGGCGCTTTAATGCCCCTTCGCCCGCGGTGCCCTGCGGGCGGGGGGGGCCCGGCATAGGCTGCAAGCTGCGAAGTCCTGGGATGCTCCGCTGCCCGCAGATGGAAATAGGAGGTTGCAACATCCTGCAGCAACTCTGCTAACCCCATCCTGCCCAGGCCAGGGAGCGTGGTGTCACCTCGTCCCATGGGAGGGTGACGGGGGACATCGGGGTGTGTGGCTTTTGGGGTTTTTTTGGGGGGATTTGGCTGCAATGGTGGTTCAGGAAGTGAAACAGGGATCCTGTGCTTTGCCCCAGTGCCTGGGTGTCATCCAGCCCCACTCCTCCCTCCTGGCCCGTCCAGCAGCTCCCATGGCAGCCTGGGGATGAGCTGAGCACAGCGGTGGCAGAGAGGGGACAGCACTGGGGGGGACATGGCATTGGGGGTGCAGGGACCTGCAGCCCCCAGAGGGCCCCCCAGTGTCACGTTGCCAATGCAGCCCCCTCCTGGGGACGCCCACAAAAGTGCCATGAGTTCCTCAGCCTCCCATGGGGTTTGCAACATCAGAGTCCCTGCAGCATCCTGGAGGATGCCCCCATCGGACCCCCCCCCACTCCCTATTTCCTTATTCCTCCACCCTCACCTACCCCGAAGCATCTCCCCCTTTGCGCCCTGCATACAAAACAACCTCACTCAGCGCCCTGCTTCTCCCCTCCTACCCCTTCTCCTGCTGAGCTTCCCATGGGGAGGATGCAGCCACTGCATGGGGACCCTTCGGTCTGGGC
Source organism: Penelope pileata (assembly GCA_013396635.1). NCBI lineage: Eukaryota > Metazoa > Chordata > Aves > Galliformes > Cracidae > Penelope > Penelope pileata. The sequence goes on from WBMW01001399.1 coordinate 145,933, forward strand.
AGCGCTCACTGGGCTGCAGCTCTGCTGTGCGACCCTTCTGCACGCAGCGCGGTGCAGAGAACAGAAAACACTGTCCAAATATTAGCACAGCCGAGCCGTGGCAGGACTCAGCGTCCCTTGTCCAGTTCCCGTAAATGTGCCCTTTCCCCCTTTTTCTGCGAAATGTTTTTACACCACAGATTTTCCAAGAAAAGCTCGGAGCATCGCTCCATCCATGCAGATCTCCTCCGTATCATCGAGCATCCCTCCAGCCCTGGGTTTCATGCGAGTGATGCTCCTCTGCAATGTCCACTATGAAATATTTTGCAGCACATTTTGATGGCTGCATCCCCATGTGTTGCTTTGTGCCTTTCTGCACACCTCGGTTCCCAGTGCAGCGCCGTGGGACAGCCACTGCCACCAGCGATGGGGACACATGGGTGGCCACGTGCCTCCGGATGGACTCAAAAATGGCACTGGGGGTGCGATGGGAGCCCTGTGCACCAGGACTGGGGGTTTTGCAGCCAAACACTGAGATAAATCCCACCCTGGTGCTGTGCAGATGAGGGCACAGCGGTGTCCCCATTGTCACAGCAGAGGGTCCTACCGTGTCCCCTCCCTGCAGGGACAGGCACCCACTCGAAAGGGGAAAGGGGACACTGCGGCCCTGTGCAGACCTTTCCTACAACCTTGCCTTGGCCAGGCCAAGGTTTATATTTAGATCTCCGGAGGGAGAAGCCAGGAGAAAGGCGACTTGTGACTTTTCAGCCGTGCCCCCCGCTCCCCTCCTCCGGCAGTGGCTCACGGAGCGGTGCCCGTCACCTCCCCCTGCCCACAAAGCCACCGGTGCTCCAGCGTCGGCTGCCACCATGTCCCCACGCCCTGCCTGCTGCCTGCTTTGTGCTCTCACCCCCTGCCCCCGGGTGTTATGGGCACGGGGGGGCCTGAAACTGAAGGATCCCACAATGCTGACTGCAGTGGTGACAAATACGGGGCTGTGCTATCCCCATGGCACAGCCCCGCTGTCCTCTCTGCCATCCAAAATTGGAACCTGGGGCCACCCAAGCCCCTACCCTGCAGCCCGGCATTGTCCCAGCACCGAGTCCGGCTCTTACCGTTGGGTGGGAAAAGCGAAATCCCAAGGAGAGTCCTTTCGGGGCCAGAATTTCCCTCTCCTTCGACTCCTGGAGGCTTTGGCTCCGCGAGTGCCTGTTGGCAGAGCAGCTGCTGCTGCTGTCATGAGTGAAACCTGAGGCCACGCGGGCTCCTTCAGGTAGCCTTGGCCGTCTCAGCTCTGGCATTCGTCCCCCGCGGCGCCAATCACGGAGGTGGCAGCTCCTGGCCCCACCGGCACGGACCCCTCCCACGCCCCATGGCTGTGCCCCGAGCTGGGGACGTGGCCACCCAGGGTGTCCCCAGCATTGCTGCCAGGTGTTGAGGTGGCTCTGGGCTTGCTTTGACCCCAAATCGGTCCCAGAAAGGGACCTCCCCGAAGCCACACGTGATTGGGAAGAGCAGAGGGACGACTGTGGGGCAGGGGGACTCGGTGCCAACTCGACCTCACTCCTCCCCTCTGCTTTTGGGGCTGCAGCTCCTTTCCCCCATGTGCAGCACCGCAGCGCATCGCTGTGAGCCATGAGCACCCCTGGAGTGCTGGGGGCCAGCGGGGTTCATTTGCCCCAATCTGATCACAAGTGGCCACCAGGAGTGCGGTGCCCAGGACTGTGTCCCCGCACAGTGGCTGTGACACTGGGCTCATCCCCCTTCAGCCCCCCTTCATGTCCCCACGTCCCTTGCTGCGCCGGACTACGGATGATGTAAAAGAGTCCTGATGTGTGTCTCCACTCCTAACAGGTTTTTTTGTGCATGTTTTGGGGTGCACAGCGTGCACCAGGGCAGTGAAGTGGGTGTGCAGAGGCTGTGCCCATCACGCCAGGTTTGCCCCTTTTGGGGCGCATCCAGCCCCCAACCTGCCCAGAGGCTCCAGGCTGCCCTTCGTACCTGCTCCCAAAGCACCCTGCCATAAGTGTCCCAAAACCAACAAGCAGCCAAAACCAGGGGGAGGAGGTGGTGGAGAGCCCCAAGTTTCCTCTGAGGGCTGTGCTCCAAGTGGCTGTGGTGCATCTGCTGGAGGAGGGCAGGGACAGGGACATCTCACGCTGTGGCTCTGGGGATTTCCGTGGGGACACTGAGGGGACGCTCAGCAGCCCCACTGCCCCCAGCCCTGCCAGTGCTGGGCAGCCCCTGGGAACTTTGCCTTTTGCTTTGCACACAGCCCGGGGGGGGAGGGTGCCGTGAAATGTGCACACATCGTGGGATGTGCCCTGGAGCTGTGGGCATCCCGGGAGCAGAATGGGGCCTTGGGTACCTGGGGGGGCTCGCGACACTGCAGTGGGTGCAGAACGCAGCAGCTGAAGGGCCCTCGGGGTTGGATGAGGGCAGAGCTTGGCACAGCCTGCAGTGGGGATGGAGACGTGGGGGCAGCACCAGGGGCCCCCAGCACAGGGACCTGGCATCCCGCGGGGGGTGAAGCAGGGAAGGAAGCAGCGGGCACAGCTCCCCGTCCCCAGCGCGGTCCCGGACCCCGCGCGAGGCCCCTTACCTCCCTCCATGGGGCCGGGGGCGGCGGGCGTGGTGCTTGGGTGCCGGCAGCCCCGGGGCCGCCGCGGTGACTCCGAGGCTGTCGCGGGGATCCGCTGCCACCGCCCGCGTCGCGGGGCCGCAGTGCCACCCACCGGCCCCGGGCAAAACACCCCCGGCACCCCCCGGTGCACCCCGGGGCTGAGGGGTGGGGGCTCCTGCGGCACCAGCGCAGGGGCAGAGGGGAGACCCAGCCCTGTTCTGCTGCCCTAAATAAATGGGCACGGTGCACGCAGAGGTGTAGCATGGCTTCTGTAAACTTTTTGCAAAGTCCCTGTGGCTGTGCTGCATCGTCCCCCCATGCCCATGCTGGGCTCCTGCGTATGCAGGCACTGGGGATGGATTCCATGCCCAGCAACCCCCAGAGGGGCATTTGGGGTGCAGTTTTAGCCCCAAACAGAACCTGTTGCCAGGGGAAATGCATGCAGACCCACTGCCTTTCAAAGCACTGTGGCAGCAGGGAGGTTCCCACAGAGCATCCCCAGCCCCGGTGCAAATTCTCTCTGTCTGCATCCTACCCCTGCCTGCATCCTCCTCACTGAGAAGGAGTGTTCATTCACCTGTGATCCCTTGGAGGCTGCAGGCACTCATTTATGTGGCAGCTGCTGTGCTCCCCAGATGTTCCCCAGCTGGGATTCCCGGGGCTGGTGCACAAAGCATCCTCCAGCTCCCCCAGACCTGGGCTCTGCTGCCCTCCTGGTGCCTCTCTGACAGCCCAGGAGGGATCTCCGGGGATCCGGCAGCCTGGCAGGGGGCCAACCCAAGGGTTTTATTTAGGGAAGGACATGTGGCTACGCGGAGGAATTACAGCCCAGGAAGCTTGAGAAGCTCTGCTGAGATCGGATGGCGTGGGTCTCAGGAAAGCGGGAGAGGTTTGGGAAAGGGCGTCCGAGGCCCCTCCGGCTGCTGGGGACAGCACTGGTCAAGGCAGGAGCAGTGGGGGGAGCAGTGGTGGCTCCAAGCAGAGGGAGCACAGCACATTGATGCGTCCTGCCCTGGTCCCACTGTGCTCCCTCCATCCCTCGTTTGTGCAGCTATCGAACCTCCGAAAGGTGATGCTGGATTGCAGAACACGATTTTACCAACCCAGACCCCATTGCTCCCAGCCGTCCCATTCCTGTGGTGCTGGCACTGAGAATGAAGTGATGGGTATGGGAGAAGGGGAAATGTCTCAGAAATACTGGGGAGAATGCAAGTCCTGAGAGCACTGGGTATGCAGAGAGCTGTCGGGTTTTGCCTGGCTTTGTGTTTGCTTCTCCCACCCCCGGGATGGCTGCTGGGCGCTGTGCGTTGGCATCTGCCCGTAAATGAAATTATTTTGCAAATAAAAAGAGAAAAAAACACATTGGTGAATCGCTCTAGAGCTGAGGCCACTCCAGTTTTCATTCTTGTGCCAGATGAAAGATGCCAGGTGTCCTGAATGAAGCGGTGTTTGTGTTCAGCCCCGGGGCAGAAGAGGTGGAGAAGCCACAAGCAGAGCTTTGGGCCAGTGACACACTGCCACGTGCCAGCAGGAGCCACCAGCACTGCATGGACGGAGCCTTTCCCAGTGGTTGTTCCCATCAACCTCTGAGTTCTGAACCTACACATCCCCTGACCGTGGTTCTGGGGCTGTGGCCACCACCACCATCCTTGGAGGGGAATGTCCCCATTTGCTGTCCCCATCACGCCGTGAAGTCCTGGGTCGCCAGGTTGAAGACGTTGCTCTCCATGGACGACTGCCACTTGCCCCAGTTCCTCTTGATCTCAGCCTGGACCTGGGGAGACAGCAGAGAGCGGGGCTGGCAGCCAGGGCCCCCCCAGCCCCTGCAAGGTGGGAGCTGCAGCCACTCCATGGAGATGTGGGTGCAGGGGGGGGGGACCGCATGCATGTCTGCATGCCCACATGTGCACATGTGCGGGGTTGTGTGCATGTGATGGACACTACAGTGCACCCCTGGGGTGTCTGCATGGTCACGTGTGCACATGTGCATGGTTTATGCATGGTTTATAGCAGTGGTGATGATCCCGTTGAGCATCCTCAGATCCACATGCGCTCACACGTGCACACATTGGGGTGTGCCTGCATGCTACTGTACATACATGTGCATGGCTGCATGCATGTGATGCACGTGGGGGTGAAACCCCGGGGCTGTCTTTGTGTCCACGAGCACATCTGTTGTGCCCAGGGGTGGGTGCTGTGCGTGCCATGGGGGGCACTCACCTCTCCGTTCAGGAAGCAGTACAGGAGAGCCACCAGGAACCCCTGAAAGGCACAGAAACAGCAAGTTCCACCCAAGGAGAGGGGCTGGACCCCTCTGTGCTCCTGATGTGAGCTTGGTGGGATGGGGTGGGATGGGATNTGGGATTCCAGCTGCCCACTCCCCCACATCCACACCTGGTAGGAGCCGAGGACCAGCTCGAAGTACAGGCGGGCATCCACGCCAATATGTTCGGGGAAGAGCGCGAACACCACGTAGTGCACCCCAAAGAGGGGGATGAGGAGCAGTGTGGACTTGGTCAGCCTCCTGCGGAGAGGGCAGTGTGAGCAGGGCTGAATTTAGGTGATTTTGGAAGTCTTGGAGGTCCCATGTCCTCCTTTGTGCTCCCCCAAACTGCCAGCTGCCCCTCGCCCATGTGAGCCCTCACATGTACTGCTGCTTGTAGTTTTTGCTGATGTCTGGGGATCGGATCTTCTGCGCTAACATCCTGGTGACGTTGAGGAAGATGAGGAAGTTCACCTGCCATGGGAGCACTGTCTCAGAGCCTTGCACAGGGTCCTGCTTGGGTCCCGAATCCATTTGGGCCCCTGGGATGCTCAGGGTGTGGACATACTCACAAATATGGCCAGGAGGATGGGAGCCTTGATCACCCACCAGTACGGGCTGCTGTAGTCATCCCAGCACCTGGGCAAGAGGAGAGCGAACCCAGTTAGATCAGGCCCCAGCCCCCTGCCCCGTTTACGTGGGGGTCTTTGGGCCCTGCCAGAAAATAGAAGTAGCATTAGAATAAATTGCTGCCCCACTCCTCCCCTCCTGATCCTCCCAAGCGAGAGAGGTTTGTCCCCTTGGTGCAGCGGACACGTGGCCAGGAGGATGAGGAGAGGTGGTGGCCCTTACCCATGGTTGTCATACTGCAGCCTGGTGGCCACCCACACGCACACTGTCAGCATGGGGACACCTGTGGGGACAGCGCAGGGACATGGCATCACCCTGGGGCTACGGGGACCTCCTCACACCCTCATCCCCAAAACCAGGTCAGGTCCTGGGGCCCTGGAGGTGACAGAAGGGTGACAGCTCTCCAGGGTTTAGGTGGTGGTGATGTGTCACCTCCTGGCCGCCCTCCTACATTTAACCCAGCCCTTGGGATGGACGCCTGCATCCCCGGGTGGATGGGGGAAGTGGGAAGGGCTGATCTCTGCCCCATCCCCATCACACCCACGATGGATGGGCAGCAGGTGCTGCGAGCTCTCTGGTCAGTGTCAGCAGGGCAGCGAACGAGGACAGCCCCAAATCAGTGCCACCCCCAGGACCTCACTGCAAGCTCACCCCAGCCGACGAGGGTGTACCACCAGATGTAGCTGTGGTCAGAGGTGAAGGTGAGCAGCAGCAGCGTCTGCAGGTACATGCCCTCCACCAGCAGCCAGTAGAAGTTGGCCAGCACCGAGTACTGCACGAAGGCGATGGCTGCTTTGCACGTCACCTGCGAGGATGAGGAGGGGAAAGGCTCAGCTGGGAGGAAGATCCCACCCTGGGGACACAGGGGACAGCTGGTGACCCCATCCACCTGCTCCAGGAGACCTGTGATGCCCTTCTGTGCAGCCCCAGGATGCTGCACCAGTCCTGCATGGCACCATGCAACATTTTCTGCTCTGCCTGCGCAGCTTGATCTCAGGACATGGACCAGGCTGTTATTGAGGACCTCCAGAAACCTGGCTCTGCTGGTGTCCTCATTGCTATACCTGAGCTATGTGCAGGGCTTTCTGTTCCATTGGCAACCTCAGGTCTGCACATCTAGAGCTGCGAAGTCTGTTTGCATGCATGTGGACTCTGCTGGGGTTATGCAGAGGGCAAGAACATGTTCTCTGCAGACAGTGTCCATGCAGAGATGCTGTTGTGAACTTCCTGAGGTCCACCCAACCTGTTCTGGAGATATTCATAACCTCGACACTTCTCCCTTTGGCAGTGCTGTATGTGCTGCTCAGGAGCAGCCCATGCTGTGCGGCCAGCCCCTCACCGTCGACATGGTGCAGTGGTCGATGGACTCATCCGAGAAGAGCACGGTGTCCTTGATGAGCACAGCGGCCCCGCGCAGGATGAAGGAGGTGAAGAAGTGGATGTGGATGGAGTTCCTGGTGCAGTGCAGCTTCCTACAGGAGGAAGAGATGCAATGTGTCCAGGGGAGAACAAAGGGCGTCCAGAGGGTTTTAAGTCATTGTGGTGGCAGGAGCAGAGCTGGCAGCTCCAGGAGGGAGAGGTGGACAGCACCCAGCCCTGCTCATGGTTTGCCCTGCACTGATCCTGGAGCAGCCCTACCTGAAGCACAAGAAGATGCCAATGGCCAGGATCAGGGCTGCCAGGGACATGGAGTAGCCGCAGGTGTAGAGCACCTTCATGGTGACAAAGTAGTTTTTCTGGAATGGAAAGCAGCAGCTGAAGGAGGTGGCACGGGTTGGGAGATCCATCCACGATGGATGGAATCCAACCTCCAATCCCACCAAGTGGCAAGGATGAGGCCTCCGAGATATCATAGGGTTATAGAATTGTTTGAGTTGGAAGGGACCCCTAAAGGACCTCTGCCCAACTCCCCTGGGCATGGTGCCCACTTGCCTTGGCCTCAGTGTTGTTGCTGCTGCCCATGGCCTCCAGCTCGCAGGCACTGTAGTAGGGGGGGCTGGGGGGGCTCCACCCCCCCTCGGTGCAATTCCTGTGGATCAGTGCTGCGGGGACAAGAGGGGATCCCTCACCCATGTGCTGGTCCTGGCTTCTGCACAGCACCACAAAAATGTCCACCCACACCATGAATGGTGCCCAAATCATCCCCCCAAGTGACACCCAGCAGGGAGCATGATGGCACCAAGGCAGCACCAGCACATCCCATGCCTGCGGTGCTGAGTTGCTCAGGGCAGGCAGGATGCAAAAACCAATGGGACAGTGGGAGGGAATTAAGGGCAAACGGGGAATTTTCCATCCTGTGAGTGCTTCGCTGAGGTTTTTTTTTGCCCTAAAGCAAGCGCTCACCAACCCTCCATCAACTTTTCAATTACGCTCGGCCAAGGGAGCATCCAAGAGGGATGCAGGCAGTGGTTCCTGCAGCTGCAGTGCCCGTCTTGCCCTTGAAATAATTGTGATTTTGTGCTATAGTTTTCATCAGTGTGGTACTTGGAGCATTCACTGGGTCTGCAGATGGGAACAGGAGGCTGAGGACTGTCCTGGCGCCACCCAGCTGGAGGAGATGCCACCAAGTGCTCTGCCCACGAGGGAAAGCGTCCTCTGGGTGACAAGAGGGCTTGGGGACATTGCTGGTAGGCAGCACCCATCCCTGGCTCGGGTTGTGATGTGCTCTGAGACATTGGAGCTGTGAGACCAAGGGGAAGGGTGGAACCAAGGGGAAGGGTGGCACCAGGCTGAGCATCCCAATTCATCACCCCACACCTTTTGACTTCTTGAAGATGCGAGGAATGTCGGGACAGGCGACAGCTCGGGACTGACCCATGGGCACGGCCAGCCAGCAGCTCACCCCATCCCACACCGTCAGGCAGCCTGGGGAGAGACAGACAGTCAGGGGACATGGCCATCAATGTGCCACCCCCATGAGTCCTCTCTGGAAGGTGACACAGGAGGATCTGGGGGAGTCAGAAGATTTATTTCCATATGGGATGCCCTTGGGGGTCTCCCACTGCACCAGGAGCAGCACAGCCAGCAGAGATGCTCCATCCTCTAAGAATCTGCAGATAAGACCCAGACATGCTCTGTGCTCTAAGAACCTGCAGATAACCCCCAGGACATGGGAGGTGACAATGCAGGAGGGGGGGGAGCATGGGGGCACACAAAGAGAAATGCAGCTGTGGGCCATCTCCACCCCTGGAGAAAGAAAGGAAGAAGCAGCACAAGACTTGCTGGGGAGCAATTAGCTGAGCCATGTTTTCTGCTCTCTCCAGCACCATTGTCGGTGTTTAAATGACTCCTAATTGCCTTGGAAACAAGCAGAGTGGGGCCTTGAATTAGCTGCCGGAGGAGACCCAGACATCACACTTCCAGGACAGCTCTCCTCGCTCGTGTACGTGATTAACCTCGGAGATGTACATTATTAACCTGGAGCCACATCTATTCCCAGCCAGGGAATGTGGACTCAGACATGTCTAATTAGTTCCTCTGATTTCCGCAGGTATCTGGCCTGCCTTGGAGGGATCTGGCGTTGCAGGTACGTCTGCAGTTTTGCAGAATGGAGCACAGGTATTGGGATTGCTGCTGCTTTGTTTTGGGGGAGCACCTGGATGGGCTGTCCCATAGCTGCATCTCTTGCTGCTTGCGGAGCGCTCTGAGATGCCTGGGCAGGAGCTCTGCAGGGAATAAGGGCACTGGGATGGGGAGAAAAGGTTTGAATCCCTCTTCCCACTCTATTTCCCTCTCCTGGGCTGCTGCAGCATCCCCAGACCCCACATTTCGCAGCGCTGTGCAAAATGAGAGCAGCCTTCCCATGGAGAAGCGATGACGGAGACAACTTCTGCAGGGACGGAGCAAAGAACAGCGAGCAAAGGCAGCAGCAGCATGGCATGGCAGCTGGCCCGCACTGCAAGCCGGGCTGCAGCTTCAGTGTCCCCCAGGATCCCCATATCCTTTGCATTGAGCCAAAGCATCATTGAATTGGAAGCTTCCCTGAGATCGAGATGTTCTCCCTGATGTGGCAGAAAGGAGCTTTTCCCGTTAAAAAGCTGTCCCTGCTCAGCACTGCCATGGGCTCGCTGCAGGCAGAGCCGTAGGTGCCCCATTTCTCACTGCTCCCCGTGGTACCTGGGCTCCTCCAGAGCAGAGCATGAGCCCCACCGGCTGCTAATTCCCTCCAGACAGCTCACAGCAGTGAGCACCAGAGCAGGAAATGGGATTAAATCCTGAGTTTAACGATGCCTTCGTGCCTCTCGGTTGCTTCCCTGAAGTGAGGTTCCTTCCCCCTGGCTGCAGAATGGACCTTTTCCAACCAACCTGGCTTTTTTGCTCTGAGCAGGGGAAACATTCTATCTCCGCGCTGTTACTTAAGCAATTATGCACCTAATATGCATTTATTGAGGCACTTCACTTTTACATTTGTATCAGATGAGACCCATTGAGTGATGCATTTATTATTCACCAGGTGATAATTTTTACCCAGAATTTGAGGCAAGCTGCTTTTGGATGGAAATTGAAAGCAGTTAAAAAAAATGTCCAAAAGAAGCACTTTAAAACTGCTTGATTTCTTTTTTTTTCCAATTAGTTAATCAGCTTAAAAGTCCTGGCTATGTAAAAATTAAGTTGCTCAAAACATGTTTTGCATTTGAACTGAATTGGGAGGGGGAGAAGGGGTGGTGCAGCATTTGTGGCAGTGCCCAGGTGCAGGACCCTGGTCCACTCCACGTGCCATAAACCTGGGCACCCTCAGCCCTTTGTGGCCCTTTGCATCCCTGCCCGTATGTACCTCCCCCCACCGCAATCTCAGCCCCTCTCTCCCTGCAGCATCGCATTTTGGGGCTCTCCAAGCTCTACGCAACCCCTCCACCACGGACCTTCCCCCAAAGCCCCCACAGCAAATCCTTCCCTTTTCCCCAGGAAAACATTCCCATGCCAATGGAGGGGGCTTGCTCTCACCTTGCTGCCCAGGGGAGGCTGACGCTTCGCTCCTGATCACCCCCAGGCACTTTGCCTCCTGCTCGTGGAAGTAGAGGACAACAGAGCAGTCGGGATGCGTCGCTCGCACCTTGCACAGATGCTGGGTATCAGGAGGGTGAGCGGGCAGGGACCAGCCAGCACCCCTGGTCCCACTGCAGCCACCCCCAGCAGAGCCCATCTGACAGCTCCTTAGCTCCCTCCCGCTTGCCTTGTAAACATCATAAAGCACCGCAATTATTTCTAATTCCCTCCAAAAGCAAACGATGCTTGAGGGTGAGTGATGCTCCGTGCCATGCACGGGCCTTAAAAACAGAGGGGCCGACCCCGTGGGCAGTGCAGGTGGGAAGGGGCCATCAGAGAGGTTCAGGGAGCACCGCTGCAGGCATGGCCCACCCCTCTCCCCCCTCCAGGCTCTGGATGAGGCAGTGGCAAGTGCTCCTCGGGGCTCCCAAAAACACAGGGGTGATCTCACGTGGGGATGGGCACATCCCACCCTGTCATTCCCTGAGGAATTAAAGCATCGCCCCGCTGAGCCCTGTCCCTCTCCACCCTGCCCGCTCCGTGCTGTCCCTTCGCCTCCTCCAGGAGATGCTGTTCCCTTTTCCTGCTGAGTGCAAACACACAGGGCAGCTCCTGCCCGGTGAGGTGCATTTCAGTGGTGGTCACTGTGCACTGAGAAAGCTCAGGGGGCTTCGGAGCACCCCAGCAGCACCAAAAGGCACCTCGGAGCCAACCTCGGGCCATGCTTCAGCTTCCCCGTCTGGGAAAGGGGCCGATGCCAGTGCTCTCCTTACAAAGTCCTAAAGTACCCAATGACCCCTTTCTTTTTTCTTTCTTTTTTCTTTCTTTTTCTTTCTTTTCCCTTTCCCTTTCCCTTTCCCTTTCCCTTTCCCTTTCCCTTTCCCTTTTTTTTCTTTCTTTTCCCTTTCCCTTTCCCTTTCCCTTTCCCTTTTCCTTTTCCTGGTTCTCCTTCTTTTTTCTTTTCCTTTCCCTTTTTCTCTCTTTCTTTTTTTCCTTCTTCCCCCCCCCATCCCCAAGCCTCCCTGTCACCCAGACACTGGGGGAGCAGCACTGGGATCCCCACAGGACTCTGCAGTTTTCCTCCCCAGGGATGCCCTGGAGCTCCTTGTCCCATAGGGAGCACTGCGGGTGGCTCCGCTGCCACAGCCCCGGGATGTTGGCACTGTCACCCCCCCTGCCTGTCCCTGCGTCACCCCAGCAAATCCTCCCCCCAGAGCTGATGGGAGCAGGTGCAGCTGTGTCCCCACTGCTGGCCGGGATGGAACAGGGATGGGACAGGCAGCATCAGGGATGGGACAGGGAGCAGTAAGGATGGGGACAGGCAGTGGGGGGGATGGGATGGGACATGCTGGGACCCCTGACCCCCTGAAGTCACTCTGGGACTGTGGGTGCTCCACTCCCCAGGGCTCCCATGGGCAGGGGACCGCCACCCTCCCTGCTCCCCTGTCCCCTTGTCCCTGTCCTCCCCAAGACACTCACCTGCAGCACTGCGAGTGCCAGCAGCAGGACCAGCAGCATGCCGGAGCCGAGGGGCTGCTGGGGGCACCCCATCGCCGGAGCCCGCCCCGTGCCACTCCCTGGGTGTCCCTGCTCAGTCCCTCAGGGGCTGGGAACAGCCCAGTGCCTCCCACATGGCCCTGGGCATGGGGTCTACAGCTCCCAGGGAAGACCCTGCACCCCTCACTCCTTTCCCTGCTCCTTCCCAACCCTGTCCCACCCCCAGGTCCCTCTGAGCCACTTTCCCGCAGAGGATGCTCAATCCCCTGGGGTTGCCCTGACCCTCTCCCCGTGTCCCCACAGCTGTCCCTGCACTGCCCACGGTTCCGTCTCTCTGCCAGACTGAATGTCACAGCTCCTGGCTCTGGCAGTGTGCAGGCTCCACCCTCTGCTCTCCCTCCCCATGCACGGGGCTGGATGCAGCTCTGGGGGGGGCACTCAGCCTGGCGCAGCCCCTGCACCCCCCTATGTGCACCCACTGGGGTCCTGCGCCCCCCAGCTGGGTCCAGGGGCATGCACAGGGGGTGCAGAGCGCTCTCATCTGCTCCTGGGATGCTGCTGAGCTGGGAACCAAAAGGGATAATGTTAACTCTGCCCCATCCATGTGTGCCCAAAGCCCTCGGATGGATGGGCTGTGCTGTGCTCCAAAAACCCCAGCAAAGTGCAATGGGGTGTTTTATTCTCAGCTCAGCTCACGGTCATGGTGCTGCAAGCTCCGTGCCAAACTGGAGCAGAACGGGTGGCACAGAATGCCCTGCAGAGCAGTGCCCAGGGATGGGGCTGCCCTGGGGGTCTTCCTCATGTGTACGTATATACATCTCAGCTTCATGCTGGGAAGCACCAACCCCTTTAGCATGGAGAATTTTGACCCCAATGTCACTGTTTTAATGCACATGGAGCAAAGCAGAGTGCTGGGGGGTGGTTGTATCCAGCGGAGCAACACCAGGTCCCCATGCATCATGGGTGGGTTTGGAAATGCTTTACCCGAGTAATTCACCTCCTCATTCAAAAAGCTGCTGTGTAACTGAAATACCCCTAAAAATGCAAATAGAGGACCGGGGCCCTTAACACTGGAAGCCATTTGTAGGGCACTGTGAGGAGGGAGCAGCGCTGCTCTCATCAGCACGGAGCAGCCGTGCCTGTGCCTGCGGGGCTATGGATGCACAGAGCCCCGGGGCCGGGCAGGCTCATCACCGCTAATAGTTTCCAGCGAAATGCAAACACCCAATTTTAATCATTTAATTTTCCAACAGCACATAAACAAGCAGCGGGAGGGTGCCTTATCAGACTGCAACAACCCAGTGCAAATAACCCTGCGCTGGCGGAGACGGGCGGAGGGGACGGAGGGGCCGCGCACCACGGTGTCCCCGCGGAAGTGGCTGCTTTGGTGCCATCTGGTGGCGATGTCGCCAGAGGGAGCAGCCCGGATCTGGAGGTGGTTGGGTTTGATCGGTGGAAATCAGCCTCGGGGTGCTCGGTGCAGCGGGGCCATAGGGCCGCTGCGTGCCCCTGTCCCGGGGGCTCCCATTGACCCAACGCCAACGGTGGTTCTGAGTGACTCAGCCGTGCCCAAAGCAAATGAAGTCGCTCTCAGTAATCTTCTGCCAGGGAAAATGCTCGTTTTGCAAGCACTGGAAATTATTAATTGCGTCTTCTCCATCCTACCTTGCAGCAAAGAAGATGGGGGTCCCCGGCCCTCACCAACAGCATTGTGCTCAGTTTTGGAGGAAAAAGGATGTGACCATGGGGGCTTGGAGAAGAGCTCAGAAGGGAGGGAGGGAAAGGGTTATTTTTTGTAGTCAGACATCCAAATGAGATGCTCCCACCCTCTTGTGCTCGTGCATGCACAGGCATCTCACCAGGTAAAATTTTGAATGTGGTGGGCAATGCTGCAGGACCTGTGCAGGGCCATGGTGCAAAGCAGAGCTGCAGGTGGAGCCGTCCCTAAGCAGGAGAGGGGCTGGGGGCCCCGATTTAGGGTGAAGATTTGAGTTTCCAGAGCAAGAAATCCCAAACCTAGAGTAAGAGAGGGGCTGGGGGGCTGCCAAAAGAGGGCTGCTGCCAATACCCCCTGCGCATCCTCAGATGCCCCATGGCCCACATCTCTGCCTGGGGGTAGGGTTCATCATGGGGACAGAGGTGTCCATCACCACCGGATCTTGGCCATCACTCACATGGCCACACTTAGTTGATGTTGGGTTTGGCCCCAAGTGCAGCCAGTAACACCCCCAGAGGGGCTCAGGGTGCCATGGAGGTGCCATGGAGGGTCTGAGCGCCGTGTCCCCGTGCTGTGCTACATGGAAGGACATCTCCTCACGCTGCAGTGGCCTCAGTGCTCGAATCCTTCCTGCAGACAGGAGCAATATGAGCACCGGCAAGACGGATCCCCATGCTCCGATCAGAGCGTGCCAGGCTCTGCCAGAAGCAGGGGGTAATCAGCGCTGTAATTAAATGTGCAAATAATGGGAATTTGGGAGCTGTAACAAAAGGCAGTGAAACAATCCAGAGGGGCCAGGAGAAATTAGGAACATGGAGTAAAATGTAATCAAGCAGAAAATAGCCCTGCTAGAGCCAACAGCTCTGACCTCGGGGCGGACACTCCTGCCATAGGGAGGTGGCTCAGTGCTGTTTTGGGGCAGAACAGGAGGTTTTGGTGGGATCTGTTCCCACTCTGTGAGCAGGCTCCAGGCTGTGGGAAATGTTCCCAGCTCTGTGCTGGGGGACATGAGGAACTTTGGATTTAATATTGGTGAGATAATCACAGAGAGGAACAGCCGAGGTGGTGGAGGAAAGATACTTGAGGACAGCAGGAGGTTGAGGAAAATTCCATGGCTGTGGGTTTGGATGCCACGTTGGCACAGGGGGATGTGGTGGTTGGTCACTGCACACAGCAAAAGTGCTCCATGGCCCAAAGTGACACCTGAGGGATGTTCCCAGCTGCACTGGGGACATGGGGACACATTGCCTCTGACATCCATGGGCTGGTTGGACCTTCATTCTCCATCAGTGGAGACCCCACAGCCGCACGGTGCTGCACCATTGAGCCCCACAGCTGAGCTGTCCCCATCCCCAGAGCCCTCCCGGTGCTCCCACATGGAGCCTGTCCCAGGGGCAGGTGACAGCCCAGCCTCGTGGGAACACGGTGCTGCCTTGCAGCTGCCTCCAGCTGCTTTCATGGGGGCTTGAAAGGACCTTTCAACAAATCCCAATTAAAGAGGTGGCAGGGAGGGAGTGAGCCATGCACCCAGAGCTGCTCTCATGGGAGGACGCATCCCACCAGACCCCATCCCTGTTCTTGGGGTGGCTTTTCCCTTCCTCCAGCCTGGAGATCAGAGACATTTCCCACCACCTGTGATGGGGGACACTGGTGGAGACTGTGGGGCTGAGGGATCAGGGATTTTAGGAAAGCTCCCAAAACCACACGCCTGAAGCCACGAGATGCTGCTGGTGGGAGCACAGTGGGGCAGAGCACCCCTGCACTGGGACCAGGGCTCCCCAGCCACTGGGACCCTCACGCAAGAAAGGGGCAAACCCTCAGCCCCAACTCCCTGCAGGGACAGCACCACCCCCTCTGTCCCACCCATTTGGTGTCCTGCAGGGAAAGCCAGCCTGGGGACACTGCTTGGGCAGCCAGACCTGCAGGGAGGGTTTGTTTGCCCCCAGCAGCTATAGCAACAAGCCAGGCTGCTGCCTGCAGTGCTGCTCACTGGGCCATGGAGCTTGGGGCAGCAGGGGACCCCGATGGGCTCTGGGGGGATGCAGCAGGGAGGACCTATGGCATCCCATATGGGGTAAGCACACAGGGAAATGGGGTGGTTGGGGTCTGCGAGGGGATGGTGGGGTAAATGGGGTAGATGGGAGGAGAGGGGTTGGGGTTTGGGGCAAGCAGGGGGTGCCTGGAGCAGCAGGGATGGTTTGCAATCAGCTTTTTGCAAGATGCAAATATTCCGTTCAGAAAGCAGAATGCCCCCTGCAAATAGCAGAATGTTCCATGCAAAAAGCCAAATGCCCCCTGTGCACCCCAGGAGGGCTCCATGGGGATGTGTCCCCGGGGTTGGGGACGTGCTGGGCTTACAGGGCTGCAGCCCTGGGAAGAGGGGGCTCAGTGCAATCTGCCCCCTCCTCACAGATCCTCCGTTCCTCCCCCCCCCACTGCCTTTCAGCTCCCGCCCGTGCCGTGTCCCCGCGGGGCTGTGCCGGTGTCCCCGCAGCCGGTGACAATCCTCCAGCAGCTTCCCAGGACCACGGCCCACCCCGCTGGACCCCCACATCCATGGGGAGGTGCGTGACCACAGCCTCGTGTTAAAACCATCCTAATTTCATCCTTTTCTTTTTTTCAGACTTTTTAGGGCAAGTGGCACCCAGGGGGGTTTTGTCCTCCAGGGCACTATTTTTGGTGGTTTTACCAAACTTAAAGTCAAGATTGGCATTGGGCACGCTGAGATGCTCCCAGGGAACGGATGTTTGAAATCTCCTTTGCCTCCAAAATCCATTTCATGCAGACTTAGGGAGCATCACCAGGGAAAGCCAAGGTGATGTGAGGGGGGAAAGGAGGGGGACACGTGCCAACCCCGAGGGGTTTGTGACTCCCAGGACAAAGCCATACAAGGCTGCGAGGAGGAGGAAGGTTGAGCTGCCTGAAAATGAATGTAAGGAGAAAAGGATGAACTCCAGATTTTTGGGGAGGCTCATGCAGAATGCCAGCAGGGTCTGGGAGACCACCCCCCAGCAGCTCTGCAGGCACTTTGCAGGGGAACTTCGTGCCTGCAGCAGATGGGGATGCTTTAATAGGGATGTTTTAATGGGAGTATTTTAATGGGGATGTCTTAATGGGGATGTTCTAAAGCCTCAGGCACTCAGCCAAGGCACTCAGATGCCGACTGCTATGTACAGTGCTGAGCCCTGCATGCCCCCCACACCGTGCTGTGCCCCTGCGGTGCTGCCCGGTGCCACCGAGGCTTTGCCAAGCCCCGAGTGCTGCCAGCACCACAGCGATTCTCCAAATGGGCGGCACGTCTGCAGCCTCCAGCACCACTAATCACCTTTTGTGAGCAGCCCTCGGCGAGCCAGACCAGATGTTTAATCACATTTGCCAATAAGGAAAGGCTGAACCATCTCTATTTTAAAGCTTTAGCCAAGCAAAATAATTTTTAAATGCCATGTGGGGCTTCCAGATTGGGGTGTGGGGGGGGTCTTGGTGGTGGGCGCAGGGATGGGCCATGGTGCAACTGCATCCCAGCACCGCAGGACCCCATGGGACGCGTCCACATCACTCATCCCATGGCTGCTCCCCATGCCCCCACACTAATCCCTCTCTGACGCAGAGCCCCTCACTCCCCGGCAGATTTAATCGAGCTGATGATGATTCAGAACTCCCAGATGCACCAGGCGGTGATGAGCAGCCTGGCGGTGTCGGCACTGGTGTCCTTTGGGTTCAGGCCATCTCCAGCCACTGCCCAGGTATGGGGTGGGGAGGATGGATAACACCTGGCCCCTTTTTGGGACCCTCTGCAGCTCCATGGGGTTTTTGGGCTCTTTGGGGTGGTTTGACCTCCAATATGGATCGTACCCAGGCTGCTTGGAGGGGATTTAGTGCAGGTGGGAAGAACTGAGGATCCTCACCCGAGAGCAGGGCTGAGTGCTGCACAACAGCTCGGTGAGGGCATTTGTTCAGACGTCCATCTTGAACCAAAATCATACGAAACATCTCCTCTCCGTGGGGGGAAACAACGCTGCTTCCTCAGGGGGATGCAAGCAGCTGCCTCGTGCGCTGCCAGCTGGCATCAATGTGCACCCTCCAATTTGCCATATGGTGGAGATGGGACCTTGCCCCAGATCCGTGCTCAGATCCCACGGGCAACATTTTGTGGTCCCACTGGGGTTGTGACTTCCCTGGGTTGTTTCCCCAAACCCTACCCTGGTGGGGCCACCCCTGGGTGCTGAGTTTGGTTCTGGGACCTGGGAGGAGTGGGAGTGCCCAGCACAGGGCATGGGGCAGCTCTGCTGGGAGTGGGGCTGAGAGCTGGGGCTGGAGAGGGGGCAGCTCAGGGGGACCCCACCTGCAGCCATAAATCCCTGCAGGGAGGAGCATGGGGATGGAGCAGGGCTCTGCCCAGTGCCAGGACAGCATGCAGTGGGCACAAACTGGAGCAGAGGAGTCCTGTTTAAATACCACAAAGTATTTAATACCACAAAGTACTGCAGTCTCCCTCTCTGGAGCTCCCCAGAACCCAACAGGACACAGCCACGGGTGCCACTGCTGGAGCAGAGTGGGACCAGGCTCCTTCTGTCCCTCCCCACAGACACCCGCAGTGCCTTTGGAGCCCGGAGAGGAGGAGGAGGAGGAGGCCATGGTTTTCCACCACCACTACGTCCCCTATCCCGGTTCTGCTCCCATCTTGGCGTGGCCGCTCTCTGCTCAGGTTCCGGGGTCGGCAGCCGTGAGACACCTGGGCACGGCAGCGGGGGATGGGGAAGTGTGAGTACCAGGGGCACACACAGTGCTGCTGTGACAGCACCTGTTGCACCGTGGGGACGTGGGACAATACTTAACTGCTGTCCTCGCTCCTCTCCATCAGTGCGGTGCCACCTCCTCCACCCCCCAGCGCCACGGGGACCGTAGGAGCCAATGTCCCACCGTCGTCAGGTAACGCTTTGTCCCCACCCCTTCAGCGGGAGATGCTGCACGGACCTCCCCGTGCATCCCGCCCAGGGCTGAGCCCTGCCCGCTCCCTCCATCCCTCCCTCCATCCCTCCCTGTAGAGTACTACGACGCGCTGGGGGGGCGGCTCTGAGCCCCCTGCAGCCCGTGCTGCCACCTCCTGCGCGTCCCCGTCCTCCACCCCAGAAGATCTCAGCGGTGCTGAGCGCAGATGCTCCACGGTACCAGCAGTTTTGGGGAGGGAAGCAACGTGCCCAGCACACCGTGCTATTTTGGTGTGTTTTGCTGATCCACCCCAAGGCACGAAGCATGCCACCCAGCCCGTGTCCCCGCTGTGCCACCAGGACCCTGCGGCACCACACTGTGACCCCGTGGGACAGGCAGACACCCCCGGGGTGAGGCAGTGCCAGCCCAGGTGTCCCCGATCTCCAGCATCCTCAGCACAGTGCATTGCCTGTAATTAATTTGCTTTGTTAAGAAGGTGCCCCGCTGTCACTAATTAAGCACTAATTACCCAGGCTGCTGGCCATGTGTCTGAGTGTGGGGCTTCCTCCAAGCAGCAGGGGCTAGGGAGAGGGGCTGTGAGCCTCTTGCACCCAAAGGAGGGGGAACGTCCTTGGAATGGTGCTCTTGGCAGGGCTGGCTCTTGCAGCTGCAATGGGCACAGTGTGAATGCACATGGGTGGGGGTGGGGATCCCCAGGGCTCCGTGTCCCCCCTGCTTGGGGGAGAAGGGAGGGGAGTGAGTGCAGCATGTTTTGGGTGCTGGGAGCTGTCTGTGCCCCTGCCACATCCCCCGCCCTGCTTTGACCACACTGGGATGGGTGGGCTGATGAGGGAGGTGGGTGCTGTGGGGTCCCAGTGGATGCTGTGGGGTGCCAATGGGGGCTGCGGGGTGCAGGTGGGGTTAGGGGCAGCCAGCAGCATTACAGCCCAGATGTTGGGATGCTTTGCCCTAAGAGCAGAGCTCCTAGCAGGGGAATCCAGGGCTGGTGGCCATCTGGGGCTCAGAACATGCAGAAAGATGGTGTCCATGCTGTTTGCTCCTTAAATCCCCTCCTTCTGTCCGTGGGGGCCCCATGGAAGGGAGCGCTCAACCCCCCCAGCCCAGGACTGAGCTGTGCCCCAGCACAGGAGACCTTCCCCTGCTCAGCCTGGATCCTGCTCCCAGGGCTGTCCCCACTGTGGAGTGAAGGACCAAGGTGAGGCACAGCTCCTCACGGGAGGTCACCCCTAGGATGCTGCAGGACTGAGCAGGCAGAGCAAAGTGAAGGGGACCATCCAAAAGCAAAGCTGAGCTGAATCTGGGGTGAAAGCAGGCTGATACACAAAGCTCTCTGTATAGATAGCAGGAGGAGGAAGAGAGGAGTCACCTGGGGATGGCCCAATCTAAACTTGAACATGACAATAATGAGAGGAAGGAAGGGAGGATGATGCAATGGGGATTGCAACAGCCGTGGTGGAAGCAACCCCTGGAGCGCTCTGGATCACGTCGACTAAGCCAGGCACCCTCCAGCTGAAAGCACAGGAAGCATCCCATGGCCAGGAGCACAGAGCATCTGCTTGTGCTCACACCACCAGATTTTGGGGAAGGAGCAGTGATGGGCATGGAGCAGAGCAGAGTGGTTTTGCTGAAGGCACATCGTGTCAGAGGGGCTGGGGTCTGGGTCTGGCCCAGGCAATGCAATGCCTCTGACCCAAGGGACGGAGGAACCAATGGGCCTGGGTGACAGCACACGGGTGGGGCTGTGACACAGCCATCAGATAAAAGATGCTGGCGGCTGAGCTGACTGATGTCAGGCTGGAGTCATCTCTGATGACAAATGATGCTTTTGAAAAGCAGGACCAGAGTTTCCAGACTTCCACGACGCAGCCTGCAATGGGCAGGAGACGCTAATTGTGCTCCTGACAGCACCTCTGTAAACACCTAACGCAACGCAGCCCCTGGCTGCCAACCGGGGTGAGGGCTGGCTGGGCTGCCGGCGGGGATCTTCCGATAACCCGAGCAGCAGAGCTGATTGCATCAAGTCGGAAGTGCTGCGATGACTTCTAACATCCCGGCAGGATGCATATCAGCAGTGACTCCCCAGGTGACCCAGGGTCCCTGGTGCTGACTCACCCCTGCTCTTCACCCTCACCTGCCTCCCACCCGTGCCAGCCTCCGCGCAGGGTGAGATACAGTGGCAGCTCCTTCCCTGGGCCAGCCCCAAACGCCCACACACTGCTCTGTGGATCCACCGCCTTCTCCTGCCCGCTCCTCCACCCCGGGGACGTGGGCTGAGCTCTGCAGCATCCTCACGCTCCTCCAGGATGGAGGTGGCCCTGCTGCAGGGGCTGCTGCTTCTCCTCCCCGCAGCTGCCCTGCTGCTTTACCAGCACAGTGCTGCCTTCCAGTACTTCTGCAAGGTGGCCTTCTTCAACATCTGGGTTGTGGCCATGGCGACGCTCCTCTCCCCGTTGGCAGCTTTTCGGGGACGCTGCGTGGAGAACATGAAGTGAGTATGGCTTGGGGCTGTGCTTCCAGTGCTGAGAACCTTGGGGCTTGGCAGCGATGGAGGAGTCATGAGGTTTTGTGGCCATGCTCTGCCCTGCCCTGGCTGTACCCATAGCTGGGACCATGGTGGTGTGTCAAGCCCTGGAGCCACGGGGAAGGCTGTGGCTGTGTCCATGTGGCAATGAAGGCTGCATCTGCACCTTGTGCTGGGTGTAGCAGTGTTGGCTGTGGTGAGGGATGGGTGCACCATGATGGGGCATCCACCCGGGTATGGACTATTTGGTTGCCAGAGGGTGAAGTAGCATTAAGGGGATAATTGGCCATTGCAACGTTGGGTCAACGTTGGGGAGGTTGGAAGGGTTTGTGCATCCGTTAGCAGGATGCAAATGCACATGTGTGCCCACCACCCTGGCAGTGCATCCAGGGAACCGTGCTTTGGGACTCTGGGGTTTCCCGGTGCCATCAGCTCTGGGACACACTGAGCTGTCCCGGTGCTGCCCTGCAGCTCAGCTGAGCCGGGGGCGGCCGCGATAGCATCGCTGAGCAACGCAGGAGGAAGGCCCGGCTGCTTCCAGGGGTGATGCAACCCTGGTGCTGGATTCCTGGCCATGATAGCATACCAGAAGGGATGTAATTGTGTCAAAGTGAAAGATGTCTGAGCCTGTGCAATTTCCGAGCTCGAGATATCGCGTGTTTGTGCTGGCAGATTTGGAGCTCTCAGCAGGAGTATCATCAGAGGTTTGATGTTATCGGTCCCCTCGTGCAGCTTCTCTCGCTCATCCTCTCTGTGCAGAAGTGCTGTGCACACACACGTGCATACTCCAGGGTGCTGAGCCCTGTTGCAAACACTTCCGGCCCAGTGGAAATCCCTGGTGTGACGCAGCCGTGAGTCACTGCACCTTATCTCATCCCACCACGGCACGCCCAGCTCCATCTCCTCCTCCTCAGCCTCCAAATCACAATGCCTCCGGCTTGGAGCAGGTTCCTGTCATTACTCCTGGCTTTGGGGCATGCCATGAGTGCTCTGCTTCCTGCAGGCACAGGGATGGCTGTGTCCACAGCTCCCAAAGATGAGCGATGCTCTGGCACAGCGGAGCCACCGAGCACCGTGTACCTCCTCTCCTCCTTCTCCCTCTGTGCTCATCTCTACTTTCTCCCCCCAGATCTCCTCTCATCCCTCAGTGTCGAGTTCTTGCTGACTGCCCTTTCCCCTGTGAGCTCTCTAGGAGCAACCACTGATGGATATGGGGTGTTTGGCGTGGATGCTCCCCATTGCTATGGGTTGGAAAGTGCTCCATTTCGAAACTGAAACTATACCAGGTTTATCTCCGCCATGGGTGCTGCAATCCCCATTGCTCCATCCTCCCTCCATTCCTCTCGTTACTCTCATACTGAGCATCACCCTTCATCAGCACAGCCATCCTGCTGTCACCCTTCCTGTCCAACCCTCTGAGGATGGTGACACCACTCTTCCTTATTCCCCGTCCAGCTATGTGGCTGATAACACCTCCATCTCTTCCTGACTTCAGGCCTAGTGAAGCAATTCTGTGTTGCCCTGATGAAAAGGATGAGCTGGTTCTTGCCTGCTTTGCTCTGGGCAGAAGCCTCTTCCACCTCCACCTGCAACACCCAACATGGTGCTGCCCATGTGCAGACCCAGCAACGCACGTGTTGGAGCCATGGTGGTGCTCAGCTGCCAGGGGGGTGTTGCCCCCATTGGGAGGTGATGGTGTGCACCAAGGCTGCAGACGTCCCCTCCCATTTTGCTGTTGCATCTCCCTGGACATCAGACCTCCCAATACATGTTGTTTCTCCCTCCTGTTCATGCTGGACACTCTTCTCCATCAGCAGCTGCAAATCAGACTTTCTGCTGCTTTCTCACCCTGAGGATGGCTACAAACATGCTTGGGACAGCAAAGCACCACACAGCACACCTGTGAACACAGATCCACCTCAGGACACACTGTTTGCTCATGGGGACCAGCTCTGGTGGTCTGTTTTGCATCTCGTATCCTGGGTGACTGTGGATGGCTGAAAAAATCAGCCATCCCCTCTCCGTGCCCATCTGCTCCCCACACGTTTCTCTGCCCTAGGCTCCTGTGTGCTGCGATCCGGCCCCTCAAGCACTTGTATGGCATCAAGATACAGGTGGTGGGCTCCGAGCACCTGAACATCAAGGAGCCCTTTGTGATGGTTTGCAACCACCAAGCTTCCCTTGACCTCATGGGTATGTGCAGGGAGGGGAAGGGCTCATCAATGTGTGGGCAGCCTTTGGGGTGCTGTAGCCTCATGCTGGGGTGCTCCAGTGGGGCCAGCACCAGGAGTTCTGTGGGGCACTGCAGTAGGCATGGGATAGAGAAGCTGGTGGGGCAGGGCTAAGGGCTGTTGGTGATGTGAGCCACCAGGCAGGGCTGATCCTTTCCTCCCATCCATCCTCCAGCCATGGTGGAGGTCATCCCTGAGCGCTGCGTGCCCATCGCCAAGAAGGAGCTGATGTACATGGGCACTGTGGGCTGGGCCTGCTGGCTCAGTGGCATCATCTTCATCAACCGTCAGAAGACAGGAGATGCCATTGATGTCATCTCCCAGACAGCTGAGACCGTACGGCGTGAAAATGTGAGGGAGATGGCAGTGGAGGGGGTCGTGGTTGGAGGTGGGGGGGGTGCAGGGAGGACAAACAACAGGCATTGGGTGTCCTGGTGCCTGGGGTCTGTGCTCGCATCTCTCCCTGTCCCGTGCAGCTCCGAGTGCTGATTTTCCCCGAAGGCACCAGGAACCAGGACAAGTCCATGCTGCCCTTCAAGCGCGGGGCTTTCCACCTGGCCGTGCAGGCTCAGGTAAGGCCATCAGCTCTGCCGGCCGCCCTTGGCAGAGGGGTGGGCAAGAGATGGGGGGCATTGGGGTCTTCTGGGGTCTGTAGGGCACAGGCAGGTGACAGGGGCCTGCTGAAGCCTGGGGTACAGCAGGAGCTGGAGTCCTCCTGCTGTTAACAGGGAGGGGTCTGTATGGACGAATCCCTGACCCTCCATCTCCTGCAGGTTCCCATTTTCCCTGTTGTGATCTCCCCATATTGGGACTTCTTCAGCTCCAAGGAGAAGAGATTCACATCTGGTGAGTGGAGGACAAGACGGACATTGCTGGGGTTTTGGGGATGGGGCACATGAGGGTTGGAGGTCTTTATGAGGTACACTGAGGTGTGGGGGACAGCTGGTGGTGGAGGATGTTGGTGGGTGACACGGCTCCTGCTGGGTTTGGCCAACAGCCTCTCCTCTCCCTCTCCAGGGACGTGCACCATCCAAGTTCTCCCCAGGATAGAAACCCAGGGCCTGAGCCTGAAGGACGTCCCTGAGCTGACAGAGACTGCCCGCAGCATCATGGTTGATGTCTTCTCTGAGATGTCTGCAAATCACTGCAGGGATCAACCTGCTGAGCATCCTCTGCTCCCACGCACTGGTGCCACCAGGCAGCTTGTGGCATGAGGAGGACTCAATGGGGACCAGTGGTTAGGCAGAGGAATGGAATCCCTGGGGACACCAGGGAGGTGGCACAACCACAGGCTCGGCCACAATGTCCCCTGTAGATGTGTCCACCAGCCCTGCAGCTGCACTGGCAGCCTGCAGGAGCAGGATGGTGCCTTGGGACAAGGGAAAGCACGGGCATGAGGGTGGGGGACTGAGCAGCACTGCAAAAACAGTGAAGTGCCCCAGAAACTCCCTGCAATGACCTGCATCTCCCCCAGACCTGGTGCTGTGCAGCCAGCTCAGCCTGCAGGACGGATCCTGCCTGGGCGAGGGGACAGACGTACCAGGTGGAGCTTGCTGCACCATCCTCCATCCCTCGTGGTGTGCTTCACCACGGGCTGGTTGCTTGCTTCTTCCAAGGGAACCTGTAGGGCAGGGTCCTGCTGATCACGATGTCCTCATGCATCCACAGCCATGGGGAGGGGTACAGAGCACGTGGTGAGGCA
Organism: Penelope pileata; assembly: GCA_013396635.1. NCBI lineage: Eukaryota > Metazoa > Chordata > Aves > Galliformes > Cracidae > Penelope > Penelope pileata. The sequence goes on from WBMW01001399.1 coordinate 171,032, forward strand.
GGGAGGGGGGACAGGAGGAACATGGGGAGGGGATAATGCCACGTGGGAAGAGCTTCCTCAGTGCAGAGCTATGAGACAAAGGTGCAAGATTAAAGAGTCTACAGCTGGTGTGTGTGCGTGGTCCTGTGTCTGAGCCTGGGGGGCTGAGGACAGAGTGGGGAGGGCCATGCTGCACAGGGAGCATCCCTACGGCTTCTCCAGGGGCATGGCTCTGGGCAGTGCGAGGAGCACGTGGTGGGGTGAGGGTCACACTGGGGCTGCCCCACCATGCCTTGGGGATGAGCAACGGGTGCACAGGGGGAGCATCAACAAATCCAGCAAGGGAGGGTGCCTGCATGATGCCCACATGGAGCAGGACCTGAACTGTATGGTCAGAATACTATGGCACAACCACGTTCCTCCACCAGCCCTGTGGAGCTCCTCCAAGTCCCCATCTGCCCCAGCCCATTTCCTGCAGCTTTGGGCATCCATTGGTTTCTTCCCCATTGAGCAGCCCCTGTCCCAGCCACTGTGGAGTGACAGCAGGACAATGTGCAGCTGTCCCCAGGAATGTGAGCGGGGCAGGCAGGTTTCCTGTGACAGCATCCCTAAAATTCTCTAAAGATAATGGAAAAAAGATGGTCAAGAAAACGTGCAGCGCTTTGTTTTAGCATTCTTGCTCTTGGAAATGGCTGGAAGAAATTCTGCAAAACCGTGGAAATCATCTATCCATGTAGGTCCTGCTGGGCAACACTGTTAGCAACCGAAGCAAGGCTTCCTCTCCAGGTTGGGAACCATCCCAGGGAGATGGCCGGGGGCAGTGGGCACGTGGAGGACACCACTGCCTAGAGAGCCTCTTTGCTCCCTCCCCTCCTGGCAGGGCTCCCCCCTTGCAGTTTGTTCTGCATCGCAGCTCTGCCATGTGTCTGCTGCCACAGGCTGAGTTTGGCTACCTGGAACCTTGAACCCAGCTGACTTTGGGTTAGTTAAACATTGTCCTAGCTGGAGGCCTCATTGTTTTTGCTCGCTGCCAGCAGGGGAGAAAGGGAGAGGAGGAAGACCCAGCACGAGGGCTCTGAGACCATCTTGCCCTTGCATTCTCCTCCGAGCATGGGATCCCGAGCAGCCCTGTCCTGCCTGCTGCTTTGCATCCTGCACCTCCTTGCTGGAGCAGCTGCATGGCCGTAAGCCCTCTCTGTGTCTGTCTGTCCGTGCTGGGTGGGGTGGTGGTCAGTCTCAGCTCGCTGCTGGTGCTCAGGGACAGTTCTCACCCTGACTGCAGTCACCTGGTTGGGGTGGAAGTGCTCGGGGTGGTGTGTTGTCCTTGTGGGTGCAGAGGACTCTGTGCCTGGGGTTGGTTACAGGATGCTTTGGTGTAGGTGCAAACTTGCACAGATGTCAGGGCATGAGCACAGCTGTTCCTCCCTCTGCAGAGCCACCTCATAGCTGCCCTGATCCATGGATGGACAATAGGGGGAGGTGGGGTGGCACAGCCCTGCGGAGAACCTCTGGGGCTGGAGCAAATCAAGCAGCCCCACCTTCAGCATCTGGAGTGGAGGGGAGCGCTGGGCTCTGGTCCCTTCCCTCCTCCACTGCCGAGGTGTCCTCTCCCCAGGAGCTATATGGTGATGTTCCCCTATGTGATCTACTACTCGCACGGGGGCAAGGTGCACATCCAGTTCATGGACCTGGATGCACCCGTGAGGGTCACCCTCAGCCTGATCAGCAGCCACAGCATCCCTGATGTCATCCTGGAGCAGATGGGTAACAGCAGCCTGCAGCTGGACTGGCCCCTCTTCCCCAGCGTGAGTGATCGAGGGCCCCAGGAAGGGACATTGACCCCTTAGAGCCAGGGGAGGGGACATGGGGACTGTCCTGGGTGGGCAATGGCTGAGCTGAAGAGCAGAGGGACACAGGGTATGTGCAACGACTCTGTGAGCTGTATCTGCGTCATCCTTCCATGCAGGCTGGTCCCTGCTCTCTGGCTTTGCACCCATTTCTCTGGTTTCCCTGAGGCAGAATTCTACCCCAACCGAGGAGGTCGCGACTGTGCATGTTGTCATCCGGGGAGGTTCGCTGTGGGTCTCCAAGTATAGGGAGGTCCTGCTGAAAGCCCCGGATCTGTGGACCATGATACAGACAGACAGGGCTGCCTACATGCGAGGACAAACTGGTGAGGGGTGGGAGCTGTGGGCAGAGCTCATGGGCTCTTGGGCTGGCGCTCCCAGGTTGGTTCCAGGCTCCAGCACACACTCACCCAGCTCTGGGGTTTGCTCTTTCCAGTGAAGTTTCGAATTCTCTGCTTGGATGAAGACTTCATGCCCAGTGACAGCAAGGTGAGGTGGGGTCAGGGTGCGTGGGGTGTGGAGGTGATAGGGTCCCCAAAGAGCAAATGTGGGTTCTCAGTAGCAGTGACAGAGCCCTCAGTGTCACCATCAGTGTGGAGGAGACAGGTGCAGGAAGCTAGGTGAAGTCACCTGCTGGACTGCTACATGTGTTGGCCGTGCTGGATGCTGAACTCCTCCTCTCTCTGTTTTTGCAGCTTCTCTCAGTGACTGTGCATGTGAGTCCTCACCCTGTGCCAGCCTGTGTGGGTGCTGCTGGGGACATGAGCACAGACAGCGACATCCCTGCTGCAGAGATGTCACAGGGAGGGGCGAGAAGGGCCTGGATTCCTTCTCCTGGTTTCCAGCCCCCTTTGCCTGCAAGACGGGGACCTCACGGTGATGCCACGAAGGGACAGCTTACATGGAGGGAGACGGTGGTGGCTTCTGCCACAGAGACTTTGACCCAAACCTGAAAACCATCCGAGGTCCCAGTGCAGGCTGGAGCATCCCCTGGCATCCTGCTGCTGTAGACAGGCTGGAGTGCAGCTAGTGCAGCTCCTGGGGCACAATTCCTTCCAGAGCAGGGGGGGATGCCCTTAGGGCTGGTCTGAGCACATCAGGGCAACACCTCTGCTCCTTGTGAGGATGCATAGGGTGATGAATCCTTGAGATCCCCCAACAGCCACATGCTCCATCCTCAGCCCCACAGCGGGCTGAGACCACGTGTCCCTGTGCACAGGATCCCAGTGGAAAAAGCATCTCGCGGTGGCAGGATGTGAGACCACGGCAAGGCATCACGGACCTGTCGCTCCCGCTGGGCAGAGACGCAGCCCTGGGCACATACACCATCGCAACAGAGGGAAAGAATCACACCTTCGAGGTGCAGAGATCCTGTGAGTGGGGATGAAGGCTTTTGGGAGCCATCACAGAGGATGGCAAGAAATGGTTGAGGAAGGAAAGGGCATGATCCTGTTCCCTGTCACTCTCCCCCAGGGAAACCTCGCTTCAAAGTGCTGCTCCAGCTGCCCTCCTTTGTGATGGAAACAGATGAGAAGATCCCACTGCATGTCTGTGGGCGGTGAGTCGGGGAGCAGCTCTGGGGCTGGCTGATCCCAGGGCAACGCTTCCTGCAACCCCCCCATCCGCTCCCCTTCCTGCCCCATCCCCACAGGTACTCCTCTGGGAAACCCTTCCAGGGCGAGGTGGAGGTCAGCCTCTGCCAGTTCCACAAGTATCTGAGTTCCTCGAACGAATCCGCCAGATGTGTTGTGCTTGAGGGACAGGTGAGGGCAACAGATGGAGAATGTGGATGGTGATCCTGGAGGTGGATCCTGGAGATGCTTACTCATCCTCAGGTTCTGTGCCCTGAGGATGGAGATGACAGCTGGGTGCATCATTTGGGCATTGTCAGGTGATCCAGCCCTTGTGTGAATGTTCTGTGGACACAGAACCATCTGAAAGAGTACAGGGGAGCAGGGTGGGGCTCTTGGGGCACTCCTCAGGGCAGGATGGGCAGGGATGGAGCAGCAGCTGCGTGGCAGAGCAGTGAGTCAGCCCTGGGGGGGATGTTTGCAGGATTCTGGGCTGTAGATTGGGATGGAGGGAGGCAGCAGCACCCAAGAGCCTTGTTTTACCACTTGCCGAGGACTAAATGGGTGTCTCTCCTTCAGGCAGAGAGGAATGGCTGCTTCTCCACCCAGGTGTCCATGGCTGCTTTCAACCTGACCAGCTCCGACTATGCGAGATGGTTCTTTGCCAACGCATCACTGGTGGATGAGGACACCGGTGAGCACAGCCGGGGTGTACCTGGGCTGTCTGTCCTTCAGCTGCTCTCTGACCCTCCTTGCTTTGCTGTGGTTTTTCCTCTGCTCCCAGCTATGGAGCCACCCTTCAGGTCCTGAAGATTGATCAGGAGTTCCTCCCCCCTCCAAGGTCCCACCCCAGATCTTTGTCCATCTTTCATCCCCTGTTCCCCACTCTCTGCCTCCCTGAGACAAGTCAGCGTGCTTTGTCAGTGCTTGGGAAGCTGTTAGGGTGATTGTCTTGCTCTTATCTGGTCTTTCTGACTTTGGTCCTGATTATAAATAGATGTTACCTGCCTAGGTAGGTTTGCTCTACACTTCCTTAGGATTGGGTAAAGAGCTCCAGTTCAGCACAGTACAGATGGGAATGGCAGACCTTTGGCCTCTCCAATTTGCCTGCAGCCATGAGGAGAGACATTTTTGGGTAAAGATGGGTATTTCAGTAGCACCCAGGTCCTAGCTTCTGCTCATACTACAGCTCCTGTCACCCCTGAGGACAATTTCTTGTGTCTGTTGTTCAAGAAATGTGGTTTTGTACTCTGTTTACCCCTAAACATCACCTGCAAGAGGACAGCTTTGACCACATGCAAAGAAAGTGGTGGGGAGCAAGCATGAGGCTCTGCATGTTGGAGGCTCTCTGACCCATCTTTCCTGCCTTAGATGAGTTGAAGGGAGGGAGAAGTAATGGGCTTTGTGTTTTTGCTTCTCCTGGTGTCCAAGAGCCTGGCAGCTGACTTGTTCTTCCATTGCCTCCAGCCTGAGTCAGAGTGGGCTCTGTGCACCAGCAAGCTCTGGTCATACTGGTTGGGGTGGGGACTGGAGAGCAGGCACTGGACCAGCTGTCCTTGGGGGAATCACCAGGACAAATTACTGTGTGTCACCTCCATCCCCACGCACTGCCCAGTGAGGCTCTTCAGCTGTTGGGTTGAACATGGAAAGCCATTGGGTCTCTTCATTTAGCTCAGGGTGTTGCAGTGTGACCAACTCCATGAACTCATGGAAGCATCTACTGGAGGACCAACCATGTTCGTGCTGGCTGTTATCAGGTCCTTCTGATTGGCACACTGCTCCCAGCCATGCCAAGGTCTCCTATGTTCTCCTAGAGATAAAGCAGTCAGTTTGCAGAGGAGGAGGGTGGTAGAGGAAGGAGCCAGTCCCATCAGCACTGCACAGTGTCCTGCTGCTGCTCTGCTCCTTGGGGCACACTGTGCCAGAGCTGGTGAATGTCCCTACAGGAGTTTTGGGGACCTGTCCCTGAGGTCCCTCTGGGCACCTGCTGGCAAACTTCACACTCGTTTGTACTCTCTTCCTTGAGGAGAGCCACGAACACATGGGTGGAGGGGACACACGGAAAGCAAGGATGGAGCCATTAACATCATGCCACCCAGCACTACTCTCATCTCTTCTTCCTCTCTGCAGGAAAGATGAAAAGCGTGACTAAAAGCTGTAGGATTTTTCCTGAAATGCCTGAAGATGCCTTCAGGAACATCAATGGTTTCCACAACAGTGAGATGCCCTATGCTGGGATGGTAATGGGGGCTCTTCATGCCTCACAGCCCTATTTTCCTACCCTTGCTCCACGGCTCCAGGTCAGACTGGGCACCTCCCCTTGTTTTTGGTGCAGATGTTGCTGAAGGGAGGTGATGGGATCCCTTCTACCTTCAGCATCCCAACACAAACCAAGATGTTGGTTCCCTTCCTACCCTCTTGCCATCTGTTTGCTATCCATTTGAGTGTCCTTTGGGAAAGCTCGTGATGGCACACAGCTCTTTTTGGTATCTGATCAGAGCTGGATCGTGTTTCTTGGCATGTTCCTGCAGGGATGTCACAGCAAAACGTGTGGTGGCTGCTGAGCAGCTTTCCACCCTGCTGAGCTGCCTTTATCTTTGAGATTTCCATCCCTCTGGGAGAGCTCAGGGATGTGCCTCTGTCCTAAGAGCCAAAATGACAGTCACATCTCAAATCCCTCCTATTAGGACGACATAAATTTCTTGAAGATCCACAGGATGAAAACGACACCGCCCTGCAGCCAGCCCCTGCAGATCCACGTGGATTACAACTTCAACGAGAAGTTCTTGGGGACCAACTTACAGAGCGTGGATGTGTTCTTCCTGGTGAGTCTTCATCTGTGGAGGAACGTGCATGAAAGGCAGAGCTCAGAGGAAGAGAACAAAGCTTCTGGACTGGCCAGGAGAGAGCCATTTCCAGCAAGCTTTGGGGAGGCACTGTTGGCTTCAAGGCTTGGGGTTGGGGTTCAGCTTTTAGGTCTTGGAGTACCATTCCCATTCGTCCTGTAGCACTGGTTTAGCCGGTCTCATCTCTTCTTTTGCAGATCCTGGTCAAGGAGACCCTTGTGACCATCCTCAAGAAGGAGCTGCTTGTGAAGGCAGGTAGGACCCACAGCAGAATGGGCTGTGTAGGGCTTCTGCCCAAGTCTGGATCTAATTTCCCTCCCTGTCCCAGCACTGAGAGGCTCATTCTCCCTGGACCTGCCTGCTGGCCCCAAGCTGGTGCCCAGAGCCACGGTGCTGTGCTATGCAATGCTGCCCGAAGGCTGGACAGTGACTGACTGGACAGTGTTGCACATTGCCATGTGCTTCCCCAACCAGGTGTGTGGAGCCTGCTCCTGGCTCCCATCTCCTTGCTTCCACCACACCCCTTGCTCTCCACCCTCCACCAGCATTTGGCTCATGGAGAGAAATCCCTTCTTGGGATCTTCTTCCCTAACCTGCCCTTTCCTTCTCTGCAGATGAAGCTGTCCTTCCCAGAGCAGAAGGCTCTGACAGGCTCTCAGACCCAGCTGAAGGTGCAGGCTGCCCCGGGGTCCCTGTGTGCCATCCACACTGTGAATCAGCACACAGGGAATGCAGGTCTCAAGGCCACCTTCAGCTCCAACACAGTGAGTGTGGAACAGCCTCTGTACCGGGCTGGTGCCCTTCCATGAGGACAGCCCATGAGGACAAAGCCCCATGGACACATGGCTTTGGATGGGGGACAGGACTCTGCCAGAGGCTGAGCCACAGCACTACTCTGTTGTGCCTCCTTGGGTGGTAGTCTCAAAGACAGGGTGCGGGTGGTGGGAAACATCCCCTACTCTCAGAGAGAGGAGGAGATGAGGCAGTGCTGGACCCAGCAGAGGGGCTGGGGCTGACAGCATCACTGCAGTGTTGGGGAGGTGCAGGAGCTATGGCACAATGCCTGCAGCAATGGGGTTGGAGCCGGGTTGGGAGCATTTCACGTCTTTCTCAACTGAAGCTCACGTCTTTGGTTTAGGTCTATAACTTGCGTCCATCTTCTGAAGACAGCTCTGGCCCTGAAGATGAAGGCCATGAGGACATTGAATGTCCCATGGGTAACAGGCCGTTATGCTCTATACCGCTTAACCCTTATGATGTGTTTATGGAGTTCATTGCCCCTACACCCAAACATCGTGTGACAAGGGAGGAACCAAAGCATCCCAATGAAAGGGATTTTTGCAACGCAGACACGGTATGAGCCTCCCAGCCCTGCCTGGTGCTCCTCTTCCTCCCAGGGAGGGCTTTCCCCACCCATTTGCTGTCCATACCCATGAACCACCCTCTTATATCCCCCACATGAGATGCACTGCACTCCACTTCACCAGCCCAAGATGGGCACGTGGAATTTATCCTCCAGCTCAAGCATGGCAGCATTTCATGGGGATGGGGCTAAGCTCTGCTCCCTCATCACAAACCTGGGCTTGGGGTGAACAGCAGAGATTGGTCTGGTGTTTCCCTGCTTTTTTTGATGGGTGGTCTCCCACTAGTGGCACTGCTGGGTCTGGGGGCCCAGGGGTTGGGGCCGGAGCAGGCAGAGCAGATCCAGCAGATCCCTGGCACCTGCCCTACCACAGCAGTGTGCCCTGGTGCAGATGTCCCTCTCCTGCACTCCCACTGCAGTGTATCAGGAGGCCCTGATCTCTGGAGCTCCCTTTTGGCATGGGGCTTTTAGCACAAGATGGTTCCTCGTGTCCCAGAGGGATGGAATTTGGGCACCTCTGGGCTTCAGCACTGTGCAATCTCCTCTTGCCTGTCGTGTTTCAGAGTGCAGACTTGAAAAGTGTCACCAACACTGGGATGGATAAATGCATGTATAGATACGCCGACAAACTCAGTGAGTGGGGAGGGTGTGCAGCAGCCTTCGTACTGCTCGTCCTTCCCTTCTGGCCATGCTTTCACGTTGTGCCCATTGGCAGGGGAGTATGAAAGGGAAGGCGTGACAAAGCCCAGGATCTGGCAGTACGTAGCACCGCAGACGGATCTTCTGGGGCCATGGCTGTGGGATCTGATCCCTGTGGGGTGAGCGAGAGCCCCGGCAGGCCCCAAGTATCGCATCCCCTCTGGGTTCAGCACCCAGGCCTCGGGTGTCCGTGTGTCCGTGTACCCAGGAATGACACCGAGAGATACCCAGCCCCATCCCTCCCACCTCAGCACAACCCCAGCACAGAGCATGGCAATGTCCCATGGGCAGGGGATGATCACCAGGAGCACCGCTGGCACCTCCGCCCACCCCATCCCTGCGATGACCACCTTGGCTCACTCCTTCCTCTGGCCCTGTCAGTCCCAGTTCATGTCCCTGCAGGGAGGACGGCTCCGCAGAGGTGACGGTGACAGTGCCCGATGCCGTCACAGAATGGAAAGTTGGGATGTTCTGCACAGCGCCGGTGGGGCTGGGGCTGGCCCCTACTGCCACGCTCATGGCCTACAAGGCCTTCGTCCTGGAGCTGGCGCTGCCCCACGCCGTGACCTGCGGCAAGGCCTTCGCTGTGGCTGCCACCATCTTCAACTACCTGCAGCAGTGCCTGCGGGTGAGCAGGGTGGGCTGGGGGCTGGGACTGGGCCTGGTGGGGGCTGATGGGATGAGATCTGCAGGTTCAGGTGATGCTTGAAGACTCGGAGGATCTGGAGGTGTTGGAGAGCGCAGATAACACAGATGGCGGCTGTGTGTCTGGGTATGAAGCCAGGACCTTCCGGTGGGACGTGAGAGCCATCAGCCTGAGTAAGGGAACAGGGGGTCGGCAGAGAGCTGGGTCCCCTGGGCTGTGTCACAGCTCTGTCCCCATCTGTCCCTGCAGGGAAGGTGAATGTCACTGTCACTGCCCAGGCCCTGCACTCCAAGGAGCTGTGTGGCACTGAGGTGCCCGTGGTGCCAGCGCAGGGGCACACGGAGGCCGTGACGAAGCTGCTGGTGGTGAAGGTGAGCCAGGGAGGGCTGCTTTGTGCCCTCCTGGGGACCGGGGCTGTGCCCAAACCTGTCAGCCCCAGAGCAGAGCAGAGCTGCTCCCATCCCCTGCCCACACTGTGGATGCTGCAGACCCCTGGAGCTCAGCTCCTGGATGTCCCTGCCTGGACACTTTCATTGGGACGGTGCCTCTGGGGGTCAGATTCATAGACCTGAGGTGGTGTGATGCTCCCCTTGTCACACCGTGCACAGGGCTGCTCCAGTATGGTCTGTGTGGTCCTGAGCTCTCCTGGCCCACCAGTGGCCATGGGGCCCACGAGGGTGGGTCCAGGTGGGCTGTCATGGGCAAATTGTGTGTTGGAGAGGAGGTGTTTCTGGGAGACAGAAGGTTGGGCTCACACTGATCCTGCTCTCATACCTGCTGTATTCTAGTCTTCACAGTGTTGAATACTGATGTGAACGGAAGCTGCAGCAGCCTGGCTGTTCTGTTCCTGATTGCATCACACCTACCTGGCAACTGAGGTCCTGAGCCTCGTCCCATTCCGGCTGCTTCATCCCCTTTGCCTGACCAGAGCCTTCAGCAATGCCATCCGTGCTCTCCATCCCTCACTGGCAGCCCCACCACTCCACGTGCATTGGGGATTGATGGAGTCATCTGCTTTGCCACCCACCAGGGAGGCATGGTGCCCTGGAGCTGATGCCAGTACAATTCCTTGGAGAGGGGAGAGGGCAGGGGAACTGTCCCTGGGCTGGAAAAAAGGCACTGGGGATCAATGTTAGCCTGATGATGTGAGCCAGGAGCAGTGGCTGGGCACAGGGAGGATGGAGGGCTGCCCCAGGCACAGCCCTGTCCCTGCTCTGCTAGGCTGGAAAATTAAGAAAAATGCAAGAAAGGAATTAGAAGCAGCAAAATGTTTTTCCTGTAAGAAAGCTCCTTTTCTTCAGGCTCTTTCCCAGCATCCCTGGCCAGAGCCAGCCCCATGTCCCAAGGGCTGGCACTTTGTATTCAGGTTTCAGTGTTCCTGTTCTCCTTAATGATGCATTAAAGTTGCTGTAGCTTTATTTGCATCCAATGTTCACTTTGTTTTGCCAAATAAAAAGCTGGAACCAGAACTAAAAGAGCATTCATCGTATGGGTGGCAAGGCACACGGACAGAAGGAAGAACGGGCTCAGTGATACCACCTGCCCTGGGCTGGAGATCCTGCTTGCTCCAGCTTCTGCCCCAAAGCTGCCCCAAGTGACAAATCCTCGCTGCAACATTTCCCCAGCGGGCACAGATGGGAGAGGCAGAGAACCCCATATCGATCTCCTCTTGGCCTCACCACCTCTGGTTCCCTCTTTATCCCACCCTCATGTACCAAAGGGCCCATGTGATGGCCCTGAGCTCCCCGTCACATTGTGCCACCCTGGGGACACCCGTCAGGACAACGACCCATGCCAACATCCGGGCTGGCAGGACGGGCTGAGGGCCAACGTGCAGCCACACTCCCCTCTTGTTTCTGCAAGGGCAGCAGGGACAAGGGCTGCTATGGGGACAGCAGCCAGGGCCAGCCCAGAGACCACGGGAGAGGGCTCAGCCCCATCCACAGCACCCATCACTCATGCATGTTGCAATGAGATTGGAGGAAATTTGGCAAAAAGGCAGCTCAAGACCTATGGTCAGCCCAAGGATCTATTGTCTGGGAAAACTGGAAAGATTTCTGAGAAATTGCCTTTCTGAGAAATTGCCACCAGCTCACACAATGTACTGCCTACTTTCATTTTGGGAACTTGCCCCTGCTCCCTCCTGCCATCACTTCCCAGCAGCGAAGCTGTGGAGGAAGGTCCTGCCCCCTGGTTCTGAGCCTCTCCAGCCTACAGGAGCGTTTCAAATTGCAAAAATCCATCACAGCCTTGAACCCAGGAAGGCAAACATTGCCTTGGCTATATCTGCAGGTCCACACTGTCTGCTTGTCCCAAGCCTTGTTTGCTTTCTGGGGAAAAGCAAAGCTCTCATTCCAGAACCTGCAGCAGAACAGACGTGGGGCTACGGTCACCCAACCCCTGCAGAAGACTTCAGCCACCTGCAGCTGGAGGCATGAGGTCTCCAGCAGCCCCAGCCTGGCTGCTCCTTCTTGTCCTCCACCTCACAGCTGGAGCTTCAGCAACACTGTAAGCCCTCTTCATGTCTGTCTGTCTGTCTGTGTCTGTTGGGAGGGTGTTCAGCCTTGGTTCCCTGGCTCCTTGTGCCTGCCACGGCCGGGCAGGATGGGTGGTCCCTGCCCATGAGCATCAAGGACGTGACACCTGGAAGCCTCTGGGGCTGGTGGCTCTGGTTTATTGTTGGTGTCACCCCATGTACTTGGCTTTGCTGAGCAGAGAAGCCAGGGAGAGCCCAGAAGCAAGGAGAGGAGATGCACTGAGGTGGCCCCATGTTGCAGAATGTGCTCCCCGCATCCCCACACCCTTCTCCTTACCAGGCATTACGTGGTCACGTCCCCAGCGGTGCTCTACCACCCGTACCCAGCAGTGCTGTGGGTCCACCTGAGCGACCTCCACCAGCCCACCCAGGTGACCATCCAGCTGCAGAGAGCAGATGGGGCTGGAAACATCACCCTGCTGGAGAGGAGGGTCCAGGAGCCTCAGCTGCATCTGAATGTCACCTACCCCGTGAGTGGCACTCCAGGATGACCTGGACATCCCACTGCCTTCCCTGAGAGCTGGGTGGGAGCTGGGTGGATTTCCCCATCTTTTGGTAGGGTCTCAACCCCTGTGCAGGCATCTCTGCACCTTGACAGCCTGTCTCCTGGCATCTCCCCCGCCCAGGCTCCAGCCCCCTCCAAGGGGAAGGAGGAAATCGTGGATCTGCACGTCTCAATCCAGGGAGAGTCCCTAAATGTCTCCGAAAAGAAGAAGGTGATGCTGAGAGCGCTGGAGCCTGGGATCTTCATGCAGACAGACAAGGCTGTTTACAAGCCCGGACAGGAAGGTGAGGGGTGGGATGGTATCCAGCAGGGTGGGCAGGGGGCAAGAGGTTCAGCCTTGTCCCTGACATAAGCTGCATGGAGATCGGGGCATCCTCTGGGACCCCCAGCAATGGCCCATGGCAATGCTGCATGGGTCAGAGCCCCTCTGCAAGGCTCAGCATGGGTTCCCATCCACCTTCCTGTGCGGATGCACCCACCGCTCACTCCCGAATCTTCTTTTGCTCTTTTCAGTGAAATTCCGAATCGTCTCTTTGGATAAAAACTTCATTGCCAGTGACAAGAAGGTGAGAGCAGAGCTGGAGACAGGGGAGGTGACTGGCTCCTGGGCACTGCTCTCCTGTCTGTGGCAGAGGTGTGGGGATCAGACAGTGCCTTTCCCCTGGGACCCCCATCCCAGCCAACTCTGCCCGGGCTGCTGAGCTCCCTGAGCCAGGAATGCGTTGTGTCACTCATGGAGGCTTCAGGAGGGCAAAGAGCGAGGAAGCAGAATTGCACACACGTCATGGCAATGCTCCCAACTTCATGTAGGGATATAGGAACAGTGAGTGGGAAGCAGGGAAAGTGCTATTGATATCTATCAAACTGCAAGCACCAGAATTACAGGTTAGTTCAGTCTGCTGCTCCAGAGCAATCGATCATGTCTGTGGAAGAGCAAGAGGTTCCCAGGTGAAATGGTTGCCAAAGGCCCTAGGAGCTGCCAGCTCTCCATCGAGAGTCCTCCACCAGCCCAAAATCAATCGTAAAACCAACCATAAGGTTGGAAGTTCACAGCCTCCCACAAACGGCCCTCACTGTGCTTTGTGCATGGCCCCAGAGATGCCCCCACCCTGCTGAGACCCTTTAAATTTCCCCTCTAACCATCTCCTCTTTGCCTTCCAGCTGCCCCTCGTCTTCCTGAAGGTCAGTCTGGGAGATGGAACTCCTGGGTGGTGGGCTTGGGAGTGGGCATGGCTGGGAGAGGAGAAACCTAGCACAGCCTTGGGGTAAGTGAGGGCTGACATCACGAGTCCCCATGCACAGGATCCCAGAGGGAACCGCATCGCTCAGTGGCGAGACGTGAGCCCACGGCAGGGCATCGTGGACCTGTCCCTCCCGCTGGCTGCGGAGCCGGCACTGGGCACGTACACCATCCAGGTGGAGGAGAAGACTCTCTCCTTCAGTGTGGAGGAATATGGTGCGTGGGGATGGTGGGTGCATGGCAGGTGGGAGCCCCATCTTGCATGTCATGGCCACCCCATGTCCTCGTGCTGGCAGTGACAACCCCCTCTCTCCTCTGCCAGTGCTGCCCAAATTTGAGGTGATCATTGATCTTCCCCCCACGGTGCTGCAGAAGGACGAGAAGTTCCGGATGGGGATTTGTGGGCGGTGAGTCCAAAACATGTCAATGTGGAGGGCATGGATGGATGGATAGATGGATGGATGGTCCACGAGGTGCTGTTGCTCCCCACATCCTCACCACCCTCTGCCCCACAGCTACACCTATGGGAAGCCTGTCCAGGGGAAGGTCCATGCTAGCTTGTGCCAGCTTCCAAGGTTCAGAGGGTTCCCGCATGTTCTTGAGGAACCTGAAGCAAACTGCATCGAGGTTGATGGGCAGGTGAGCAGAGCTGGAAGCATGGGGATGCTGGGACAGCCTGTTCCCAGGACTGCTGCTACTTAGTGTGGTTGACTCCCTCCCTCCAGACCCAGAAGAATGGCTGCTTTTCAACAGACGTTCTGATAGCTTCCTTCAATGTGAGCAACTCCAGGCTTCGTGATAACATCCAAGTCAAGGCATCACTGGTGGAGGAGGGGACAGGTAGAGGTCGTGGTGTTCTGCTCAGGAATGTTTTTGCATTCATCCCTGTGTGCACACAAATACATGCAGCACAGAGGTGCTGGTCTCTCTGGGAAGCCCACAAACAATGCTGTGACTCAGAGGTGCAGGTGTGCAGGAAGCAGGCTCAGGTGGGGACACAAGTCAGGTCAGCAGGGCAATGCTTCAAATCCTAACAAAGAAATGGTCAGGAGGCAAAATACCTCTCAGCTATCCAACAGCTGGCCAGCAGTGAGTCAGGTCCCTGTGGTGCAAAGCGGCTGCTTCGCTCAGTTCAGAGGCATTGCTTCCTTCTGCACCTCTGCTTTAGGTCTAATACACACCACAGAAGTTTTGCTCCCCTTGTAGGAGGTACAAACTGTGCTTAAAGCTGCCAGCTGCACAGGGAGAGCCTGACATGTCCAGGGACCCTTTGTGCACCACCTGGCAGCAGCTAACCTGTGCCTGGTGTCCCCGACACACTCAGCTCCCCGCTCCTTCTCCACAGGGCTGGAGATGAACAGCACCAAGAGCTGTGAGATTTTGCCTGAAACCTTCACAGTCACCTTTGAAAACACGGAGAGCTTCTACAAGCCTGGGCTGCCCTACAGAGGGATGGTAATGGGGCTCCTGCCACCCCACTCCCTCTCCTGTCCTGTGGCTCCAAGGAAACACATCTCCCTTTCCTCCCTGTGCAGATGCTGCTGAAGAGGCCTGATGGCTCTGCGCTGGAGGGGCAGCAGCTGGTGCTCGTTGTTAACCAGGAGGGAAAAGATAAGAGACACAGCTTCCTGACAGACAAACTGGGGAGAGCCCCCTTCGAGCTGGACACTTCTGGTTGGACTGGCAGGATCATCTTGAACGTAAGTGACTCGCAACACCCTTTGGGGCTTCTGCTCACCTTGCTTTCCCCATTTGTATGGGGCTCTCCAAGCTGAGCCTGCAGCCTGTGTCAGTGGTGCCTGGTGCTGGGTGCTGTGCTCCTGATTTCCACCCTCATCACTCAGGGTAAAGTCAACAGGTCGGCTTCCAGCCAGGAGGACAGTGGCTTGTTGCTCATCCACAGAGCAGCTCGTTTGGACCTGAGCCCCTTCTTTTCGAAGAGCCAGAGCTTCCTGCACATCCGCCGGCTGGCGGGCAAGCTGTCCTGCAGCCAGCCCCAGCAGCTCCAGGTGGATTACATCCTCAACAAGGAGGCCCTGGGGACCAACCTGCAGAGCCTGGATGTGGTCTTCCTGGTGAGCCTTCACTTGGGGAGGGAGGACGGCAAGCCTAAGGGCGTGGAAGTCCTTATCTACACACATGGGCATGGCTGTGGCCCCGAGGACCAGACACTCCCTGTCCCCCCCTGGCTAGACTGGTGGACCAATGTATGTCTGCTTGCACTGCTTGGTCCTACTTGCAAATGGGAGACATTGTTGGGGCTGGAGACCGGACAACTTCAAAACCATCCCAGTGCTCCAGCCCTTGGATCCACCCTCTATCGAGGTACCTTTGTTTCACACAAAGCTCCGAGTTAACCATACCCATCTCCTCTTCTGCAGGTCCTGGCCAAGGGCACCATCGCCAACATCCTCAGGAAGGAGCTGCCTGTGGAGGCAGGTGGGTCCCGCAGCAGGATGGGCTGTGCAGGGCTCTGCTGCCTGAGCCTGGACCTGATTTCCCTCTCTGTCACAGGGCTGAAGGGCTCCTTCTCCCTGGAGCTGCCCACTGGCCCCGAGCTGGCGCCCACAGCCAAGGTGCTGGGCTATGCAGTGCTGCCCAATGGCGAGATGCTGGCCAGCAGCACCCAGCTCAAGGTGCTCAAGTGCCTCCCCAACAAGGTGAGCTGTGGAATCGCTCCGTGGCTGGTCCCAGTGCCCCATCCTGCCCCAGACACGTCACAGCATCACCATCTCTGCAACCCATTCCCCGATCCCCCAAACCTTCAGCTTGATTTTATCCATGCCATGCTGCTCCAGAAGCACTCCACATCCATGGCTTTGTTCTGTCCTCCACCGGAGCTGCTCCCCATCCCCCTCTGTCCCCTGACACTGCTGTCCCCCCCAGGTGAAGATGGCCTTTTCGGAGGAGCGGGCGCTGCCTGGCTCAGTGCTGAGGCTGGAGCTGGGGGCAGCCCCGGGCTCCCTGTGTGCCGTCCGCGCCGTGGATCGCAGCGTGCTGCTCCTGAAGCCTGAGGCTGAGCTCAGCAGCGAGGAGGTGGGTGGTGGCATGGTGGTCCCACGATGACTTTTCCCAGTTTTGAAGCACCAGGGACTGGGCAGGATGGAGGAGGGGGTGACATGGACTCTGCTCTGTCCCTGGTTGGATGTTCAGCTCCCTGCAGGGTGTGATGGTGGCACAGTGACTCCAGGACTGCAGGCAGGTGGTGCACCCCAGTTGGTTTTGTGCCTAACACGTGTGTTTGTTCCCAGATCTACAAAGTGCTGCCTGATTTTAACTACCCTGGGAGCATTCGAGACCCACCGCCCTGTCCACCATTCTGGAGATATCCCCACTTACCCCTCGGTGTATTTAGAGAGCCAGAAATTGCTCGCCGTTCAAGGAGGTATATCTTACCACCTTTTTGGGAAGATTTCCAGATGGATCCCTACACGTTATTTCAGGTAAAGGCTCATGCCTCATTGCTCCTCTTTGGCCAGGAGCCAGCCATGGTTCGTGCAGGGGCTTGGGAGGCTCAGCAGTGCCCCATGGCCATTCACCGCTCAGATGGTTTTGGAGATGGCCAACCTCTTTTCATTTTCACAGGATGCAGCGCTGAAGCTTCTCACCAACACCAAGACCAGGGATGTTTGCAAAGAGAGGTTTCACAGACCTGAGTTGCAGTACTTTAATCTGGGTTCTCCAGGTCGGCATCGTGCAGTAGCACTTGGTATGAGAGGGGCTGTGCTGGGTACCCACGCTGGATGGGGTGGCTGCCAAATGGGGCTTTGTTTCATGGGGGCAGTGGACACCTTCCATGCTGGCTCTGTTCTTGGTTGAGGGGATTTTGGCTGCTTGTAGCTGCCTTCAGTAGACGTCCAGCCCTGGACTAGGAGGCAGAAAGCCATGGACCTTCATCTCTGCTCTGCTTTTTCTAGATGTCCCCATGGCCAGACAAGAAGACAGGACGGAAGTCACCGTTCTAACGAGTTCTGCCTCAGTCCCTGTCAGGGAGGAAGAGCCAGCGGCTCCCCGGGCACACTTCCCAGAGACGTGGCTGTGGGACCTGGTGCCCGTGGGGTGAGTGGGAACCTCCTGTCCTGCTTGGGGACCCGAGGATGGCTCCTCCTCCTCAATGGAGAGATGCCACCAGCTGCAGGTGACCCTTGCTGGCCTCTTGACGCTCTGTCCCACCACTTGCAGGGACGACGGCTCTGCAGAGGTGACAGTGACAGTGCCTGATGCCATCACAGAGTGGAAAGCCGGGATGTTCTGCACGGCACCTGTGGGGCTGGGGGTGGCCCCCACCACCACCCTCACAGTCTTCAAACCCTTCTTTGTGGAGCTGGCACTGCCCTATGCCGTGATCCGGGGTGAAGCCTTCTCACTGATCGCCACCGTCTTCAACTACCTGCGGCAGTGCCTGCGGGTGAGTGGAGCGGGCTGGGGGCCGGGGGCTGTGACATGGTGGGGGCTGATGTCACTGGGGTTCTGCAGGTTCGGGTGACGCTGGCGGACTCAGCAGAGCTGGAGGTGTCAGCAGCTGCGGGTGGGACATACAGCGGCTGCATCTGTGCGGATGAAGCCAGGACATTCCGGTGGGACGTGAAGGCCACCAGCCTGGGTATGGGCACAGGGACCCCCTGCCCTGCTGCCTGGGAACACCATCATGCAGTGGGGTGGGCAGGGAGGATGGAAGCAAACACGATGCTAACTGGGAAGCTCTTCTCTGCACTGCTTTCCCCATCCCCGTCACCTCCCATCCCAACCCAACCAGCCCCATACTAAGCCTCATGCAAGCTCATGGGGCTGTGGTTCGGATGGGGGGCAGGACGGGGACTGGATGTCCCGTTTGCATCTGCAGGGGGGGTGAATGTCACTGTCAGCACTGAGGCCATAAGCTCTGAGGAGCTCTGTGGCAATGAGGAGCCCGTGGTGCCGGCCCAGGGACGCGTGGACACCGTGATCAAGCCCTTGTTGGTGCAGGTCAGATAGGTTATGGGGTAGGAAAGAGGGATGGGGGCCCAAGAAGTCCTGGGGACTCCCTGTGTGGTTCTGGGAGAGGGACAGCACTCAGCACCAAGTGCCACTACAGGGATGGCCCTGGGGGACGTGGGGACATGGTCGGTCCCTTCTCTGACCACCCATGTGATGCTGCTTCCCACAGCCCGGGGGCATCCTTGTGGAGAAGGCGCACAGCTCCCTGCTCTGCCAGGAAGGTAGGAGCAGCCGGGAGCACCCAGCACCGCTGCAGAGCAGCAAGGGGTGGGCGAGGGTGCTGTGGGGCCATGCCCACTGCCACCCCGCTGCCATCGCCCTCCATCCCCGCAGCCTCTGAGGAAGTCTCCCTGAAGCTTCCTGACAACATCTTGGAGGGCTCCCAGAGAGCCCATGTCACCGTGATGGGTAAGGGATAGAAATGGGGTGCAGACCCCTGTGCCCAGGCTCAGCTGGAGGTGGGACCCCCAGAGCTGAGATGGGACGGGGTACGGCGGTGCACACTGGTGACGATGCTCCTCACCTCCCCCGGTGCAGGCGACATCATGGGCAACGCGCTGCAGAACCTGGACCGCCTCCTGGCCATGCCCTACGGCTGCGGGGAGCAGAACATGGTGCGCTTCGCCCCCAACATCTACATCCAGCAGTACCTGGAGAAGAGCGGGCAGCTGAACCCGGACATCCGCGCCAAGGCACAGAGCTTCCTGCAGAGCGGTCAGCATCCTCCTCCCGCCCATCCCACCCTGCCTCACTGCCAAGGGGCACCATGGGACCCTGCCTCCCACCCCGTTTTGTACCTGTGTCCTGGGGTGGATGTGGCATCCTCTGGGGTCCCCCAGAGATTGATGTGTGTCCCCATCTCCACGCAGGGTACCAGCGAGAGCTGCTCTACAAGCACCACGATGGCTCCTACAGTGCTTTTGGGGAGGGAGATGCCAGCGGCAACACCTGGTGAGGCACCGCGTGGCACGGGGCACTGTGGTGCCATCCCTTTGGGGACTCCCTGTCCCCCACTCTTCCCCCCTGCTCCTGTCCCTCTGATGGCCATCTGGCTTGCAGGCTGACAGCGTTTGTCCTCAAGTCCTTCGGGCAAGCCAGAGCCTTCGTGGCCATCGAGGAGCAGCACATCACGGACGCGCTGCGCTGGCTGCAGCAGCAGCAGCTGAGGACTGGCTGCTTCCGCAGCGTGGGCAAGCTCTTCAATAATGCCCTGCAGGTGGGGATGGGGGTGTGAGGGGACATGGGGACATGTGGCTCAAGGTGGGGTGGTCCCAGCATGTCCCTGTGCTGGTGGCATGGACAAAGCTGCCTCTCTGTCTCTTTGCAGGGTGGTGTGTCGGATGAGCTCTCGCTGTCGGCTTATGTCACGGCTGCGCTGCTGGAGCTGGGGCTGTCCCCAACGGTGAGGACAACCCCGGTCTAACCAGGAGGGGCTGGCGAGGTGGGAACAGGCACTGGGACATGGCACCAGTCCAGCACCAAGGCCTGGATGTGTCAGGCCACGCTGCTCTGAGCTGGACCTGGCTCACCAGGCAGAAATGCTCGTTTGGGTGATGTCCATGCCCCTGGTGAGCTCCTGACCGCTCAGCGTCCCCCTTCTCACCCCAGGACCCAACAGTGATCTCAGCCCTGAAGTGCCTGGAGGCATCGAGCACCGACGACCTCTACACGCAGGCGCTGCTGGCTTACGTCTGCGGGCTGGCAGGGCGCAAGGAGCAGCAGCAAGCCCGGCTGCAGAGCCTGCTCCAGCGCGGCACCAGCACAGGTACTGCTGGGCCACCCCATCTCACCTGGGACCCCCGAGCCGGGAGCTGGGGGCTGCCCTCCCACCTCTTTCTTCCCAGAGGGGCAGCTCTTCTGGCAGAGGAAGGACAAGGCTGTGCCCACTGGGTCCACCTGGGCTGAGGCTGCACCGGCGGAGGTGGAGATGACCGCCTACGTCCTCCTGGCATACCTGACCCAGCCCCAGGTGTCCCGCGCTGACTTGGCCACAGCCTCCCAGATCGTCCGCTGGCTCAGCAGGCAGCAAAACCCCTATGGTGGCTTTGCCTCCACCCAGGTACCACTGCCATGGTCCCAACATGGGGTCGGATGCCACTGGCTGCAATCTGGGGTGACCCCAGCACGGCATTTCTTGTCCAGGACACTGTGGTGGCCCTGCAAGCTTTGGCCAAGTATGCCTCCCTGACGTATAGCAACAATGGGGACTTTGTGGTGACGGTGACAGCCCCGGCGGGCACCGCGCAGGACTTCATGCTGGACAAAAGCAACAGGCTGGTGCTGCAGCAGGCAGCCCTGCACGAGCTGCCGGGGCTGTACGGGGTGCGAGCCCGTGGGCAGGGCTGTGCCCTGGTGCAGGTGGGTACAGCACTGTGTCCTCGCCCCCATGTGCTGCTTTCTGGGTGGCCCTAACCCCGTGCCTCCCCCCAGGTGACCCTGCGCTACAACGTGCCACCACCTCCCAGCCCAGGGATGTTTGATCTCCGTGTAGAGACGGAGCCCAAAACGTGCACAAGTGATGCCAGCGCCCGCTTCCGCCTCCTCCTCTGGGCACGGTAGGGATGGGGACACCCCCTGGGTTTAGGGGCTGGGTGGGCAGCCCCCAGCCCCAACACGGGGCTCTGCCCTTCCATGCAGGTACACTGGGCAGCGTGCCACCACCAACATGGCTGTCATTGAGGCCAAGCTGCCATCCGGCTACATCCCGGACAAGAGCTCGGTGGTGGAGGTGAGAGGTCCTCGCTGCCCCTTTGGGCGCTGGGTCCCTGCCCAGCATGGGGACAGAGGGACACCCTCCTGGTGCTGAGCCCTGTCCTCCCTGTTCCCCAGCTGAAGAGGCAGAAGCTGGTGAAGAAAGTGGAGGTGCAGACCGACCAGGTGACAATTTACCTGGACCAGGTGAGATGGGGGACAGGAACAGAGCTGCGAGCAGGGGGATGAGGACATTGGGGGATGGGGACATCACCTCTGGCTGTGAAGAGATGGCCGAGGTGTCAGGACATGGCTGTGCCTCACCCTTGGGCCATCTCCCAGCTGACAAAGAAGGAGGAGACCTTCACCTTCACAGCCACGCAGGACTTCCCGGTGAGGAACCTCCAGCCGGCCACTGTGACGCTGTACGACTACTACGAGACAGGTGAGCGACTCCCAAACCGGGCACACAGTACCTGGCTGAGCTACCAGCTCACACTAACGAGCCAAAGCTCGTTAGTGGGAGCAGCCTGGGGCCTGCTCATGGAGCCCACATCCTGATGACTGCTGCTCTTGCTGCAGGTGACCGCACAGATGCTGCCTACAGCGCTCCCTGCAGCTCAGGTAGGGGCTGAGCCCAGCGTGGCAGAGGGGTCACCTCTCCATCAGGACCCAGCACAGTGGGACATGGGCACAGGAGTCCCCACTGGCTTGGGGGGGCAGCAGGGCTCTGCTCTCACAGCATGCCTGTGTTCCGTTTTGAAGAGGCTGACAGCCAGGCAAAGAATTTCTAGAGGAGCGTGAAGCATAGCAGCCGGATATGTCTACTCACCCCGATTCCCTCAGCCAAGAACCAGGACAGCCTCTGCTCCCAGCTGGCCCCAGCACCAACTCCACAAAGGGCAGAACACGGCCCAGGCACTCACAGCATCACCAGTAGCCAGCACGGCACAGCACGGCTTGGCAGTTTCTCCCCACAGTGCAGCTCCTGCCCTGCCACAACCCTGGGGAGCTGCAGATGACACAGACCCAGGGCAGGGACATCTGGCTGCTCTGCACCACCCTGCCCTGAGTTTATGGGAACACCCTGGTGCACCTCCCCAAGGGAGCTGGGAGCAGTGCACAGAGCCCCTGGCCCCCTCCAGTAACACTGCTGCCACTGAAAGGACCTGGGGATAACTCCACAATCCCACAAGCAATGTGAGCCATGGTTAATGGAGAAGAGAGGCCAGAGTCCCTCCAGCCACTGCCCTGGCTCTAAATAAATAACATTTTCTTAACTGCACCCTTTCTCTTTGTTGTTCCTCTCCTAGCCTGCTGTGTTCCCTGCTTGGAGAGGGGTGTGGGGCTGGAGGCTGCTATGGATGTTGTTGGGAGGGGCTCCTAGGGGGGGAGGAGCCTGGCTGCAGGGCAGGTTGGCCCAGGTTCTGTGTCTGGGCCAGAGATAAATTGAGATGTGCTGAGGTGAGTGGGTTCCCAAAGTGTCAGCAAAGGACACAGACTTCATACAGCCTACGGTCCTTCCTGCTTCTGCCAAACAGCACAGGCAGGGATGCAGCAGCTCAAGGCGCAGCCCATCACCATGTCAAGATGCAGGACACAGCCTGGAGCATCCTCAGACCTGGGTTTATTTCTGTCATAAATGAGGAGCAGCTCTGTGCAGACCACAGGCACGGGCGTGCCCCAGAGCTCAGTACCCGCAGCCCCATGCAGCCCTGGGACATGGGTCACAGTTGTGTTTGTCACCAGTGTGGGGACAGCAAGGGCTGGAAGGAGGCCTGGGCCATCTCTGCAGCACAAGAGTCTGAGCAGCACCGCAGCAGAACCAGTGAGGGTGACAAAGCTGGAAATGCAACCTCCCAGGCCAGCATGGCCATGGGGCAGATGCTACAGTGCTGAGGCCAAACCAACCCTCTGTGCCCCACTGCGGGACAGGTGGCAATGTCACATGAAGGCACTAACGGGAGCATGTGGCTCTGTCACAGCCCTGTCCCCACAGTTGAGAAGTGGCAGGTCGAGCCAGGAGGCTGTGGCAGGAGGGCAGGAGCCAGCCCTGCCGGGTGCCCTGAGCCAAGTCCCTCCCTGGATCAGGTCCCACATCACTTGCGGCGTTTCTTCTTCTGCTCTTTGCGCTTCTGAGCCCTCACGTCCTTCTTCAGGCGGCCGTCGACAACCTTGAACTGCCCCTTGACGCCAGGGGGGCGGCGCACGCGGGGCCCCACGCCCTTCTTAGCCACCAGGTAGGTGACCTGCCGCTTCTCCTTGCCCAGTCCAGCCTTCTTGTAGATGCTGCGGGAGAAAGGGAAAGATGAGACCGAGCTCCTCAAAAGGGCACAGATCCAGGAACTGCCCTTGGCACAAATCTAAAGGCCGGTATCGGGTCCCAGCATGCTGCTGTGCCTCAAGACAGGGCTCCATGGCTTGCTCTCCCACTCCTCAGCCTACCCTCATACTCAGCCCTGCTGGGTTATACACAGGGGCTGCCCCCACGCTGCAGGGATGGGGCCTTGCAACCCATCCCAGTGCCACACCAAGGAGCTGGGTCCCAGCTACACCACTCACCGCCGCAGCTGGGCCACCTTCTCCCGCTCCGAGATATCCACCGTGCTCACCACGGCCTCTGCCTTCTTCTTCATCTGCTCCAACTTCTTCAGCATCTGTGGGGACAGCAAAGGGTCAGCGACAGAAGGGATTGGAGCAGGGGATAAAGCATCCACCCAGCACAGCCCCACTCACCCGCCGCTTCTTCCGGGCCTTGGCCTCTGCCACCTTCTTGATGGGGCGGGCGTTGATCTGGCGCCAGCGCTGCCGGTACTCCTCCACCGTCTGCCGGTCCAGCGGGATCTGCTTGCGCCGGTGCTGCTTCTCCTCCTCTGTGAACCACTCCGGCAGCTCTCCTTCCTCCTCATTGAAGGAATACCTGGTGGGCGGGGGGGAAAGAGGTGAGCTGTGGGGTCCCTGCCAGGTCCCTGTCTCACAGTGCCACCTCCATCTGCCACCCCCATGGCCTATCCCCTAAGAGCAGTGACTCCTGCTTCCCCTCCAGCACCCACAGGTACCTGTTGAAGGAGTCATCGATCAGGTCCCGCTTGGCCTTTTTGGAGGTGGCAATGATGGAGCCAAGTGCCAGCCCCTCTGCGTCCAGGACACGCGCTTTCTTCACTGCAGCATACAGAGAGATTAAAGCTTAGCCCACCTGCAAGCAGCCCAAAACCCAAGAGCAGCAAGCAGCCCTTTCAGTCCAGCTAAGCATGGTCTGACCCTGCCTCCTGTCGCCAGTGGGACTCGCATGGCGTCACCTGGCACACACTGTGCCACCCACTCACCTGGGTCCTCAATAGGCACCACCTCGAAGCCACACGGCTCAACCAGGCCCCGCTTCCTCCTCACTGGTGCTGGTGGCCTGAAGGGAGGAGAGAGGAGCAGTCAGGATCCTCGCCTCCCTGCTCTCCACGACTGCAGAGCTGTAGGAGCATCCAGTCTGTTCCCCACCCCTCCTCATCGCTGCTGCTGTCATCATCGCTGCTCTCCTCAGCCTGTGCTTCTCCAGCGTCAGCTCCTGCATCTGCTGCAGGCTGGGGCCCAGCCACGGTGTTCTCCTGGGGAGCCTTCTTCTTCTGCCCTTTCTTCTTTGCTTTGTCTGGGGAAAGGGAACCAGCAGGTGAGAGAGGGTGTGGGCAGACCCCACTGCAGACCCTTCCCCTAGAGATACAGCTTGTCAGTGCTACACTAGTGCTAGCTCATTAGCTGTGCAATGATACAGGCTGAAAGCAACTTCTGAAGATCTCTGGGCATGGTCAGAGCACTACGAACATTGCAGTTTGATCCAGTGCCCTGTAACGGGACATGGGGCTGCCCCTCTTTGTCCCCACAGCACACCCCACCAACCTGTCTGGGACCCGCGCTGCCTCTCAGCCAACATCTGTGACTGCCCCAGCTCCAGGTCCTCATCTGCATCGTCCTCAATGCCAGCAAAGGAATCCTGGGGACAGAGAACAGCAGGTCAGGAAACACAGGGGGAACTGCTGGGGCTGAAGCTGCCATTTCTGACCCACTGGGACTCACCTTCCCAAACCACAGGCTGGTCTGCCGTTCCTGCAGCACTGACTTCTCCTCCAGGGGCACCAGCAAGGGATTCTCCTCTTCCTCCCCTCCCTCCTCCTCATCCTCCTCCTTAGGCTTCACTCTGTGATAGCAGCAGGACCAGTGCCATGGGCCAGTCTCTAGATTTGCTCTTAATGGAGCCCCTGCCCCAGGATGGCCTCCCCAGCTCTCACCTCTTCGCACCCCGCTCTCGCCTTTCCCGCTCCAGCCGGCGCTGGCGGGCCTCTATCTCCACCAGCTCCTCCGGGTCCAGGTCGCTGGCCAGGGACACATCGTCCGCATCATCCACATCTGAGACACAGATGTCATCGTCCCCAGGCTTTATCTCCAGCAGGGCATCTGCTGAGGCCATATCTCCCCGCGTCATCTCATTCAGCAGCTGCAGTGCAGGGGAGACTGCAGTCAGGAGCCCGAGTCTGCCAGCGGTGTGCATGCATCTGCCCCAGCCCCAGGGGTTGGGGGCTCCTGGCCTGCCCCAGCCCACACACCTGGGTCCTGTGGATAGTCTGGAGGGAGAACATGCTGGTATCGCCATCGTCAGCGATGGAGACGCCAGGCAGGTCCATCTTCAGCTCCACGCGCTCACGCTGCTTCCGCTGTTCCTTCAGGATCTTCTTCTTCTTTCTGGAGAAAAACGCAAGGGAATGAGTCTACTTCCAGCAGCTCATCCAATGCCACACTCATGCCTGATCTCCTCAAGGACTGGGGACCCAGTAAGAGTCGCCCCACTGGGAGGGGTCCCAGTCTTGGGGCAAAGAGAGCCCATGACAGCTTGGAGCAGTTTCACCTGCTTGGAGAAGTGAACAACCTTGAAAACCCCAGACCCAATCCCCAATCTACAGGGAGAAAGACCCCGACACTACTGCCCTGACCCCCCATGCCATGGTGATCCCCCATCTCCCTGAGCTCTTTTTACCTTCTCAGCTCTGCCAGCTCCTCAGCCTTCATCTGTGCTAATGCCAGCTCTACCTCCTCCTCTTCCTCCTTCGCCACCTCATCAGCTGTGGCTTTTTGCAATGTCTTCTCCTCCTCCTGCCGGCCTTCCTCCTCTTCGCCAGAGCTCAGGCTGCCAAAAGGAGGGAGGTCAGAAAGTCCTTCCTGGTACAGCCCCATCCCACCACGCTGGTGCCATGGGGTAGCTCTGTTGCTCTTACTTGATATCTAGCTCCTTCGCCTGCTCTTTCAGCTTTTTGGCCAAGAATCGCCTCAATTTTGTCCTCCAGTTCAGCAGGGCTCTGTGCACAGAAGAAGCCTGTTAGAAACACCCCCCCGGGCCCAGCGTGGTGCCCTGTCCCCATCCCTGTCCCCTCAGTACCTGAGCTCCTTGCGGCCCAGCACACGGATGTCCTTGCAGCACTGACGCAGCTCCTCCGTCGTGGAACTGTGATTCTCCAGCTCTCCATCCCCCAGCGTGATCTGGATGGAGAAGAGTGACAGGGCTGTGACTTCTGAGTCCCAGCTTTTGTCCTGCTTTCAGCAGCAACAGGGCCAGGACCACTGTAGGGCACACAGCTGCCCTCCTTCCCTGCTCTGAGCTCACAGGAACCCACCTCTGGGGCCAAAGTTCCCCTTGCAGGCACTCACCTCATTGGCCTTGGAGAGGAAGTCCACAGGGTTGGGAGCCTTGAGGAAGTCCATCAGGGTGAAGCGGTGGTAGAGGGTGGTGTCCCCATCTGCATAGCCTTCTGCCTACAGGAAGAAAGCACTGCGTGAGCTACAGCAAGGTATGAGACAACTTCAGCCATCCCCACAACATTAACGATCCAATGGAGCCCATGCTTTGTTGCAGCAGCCACGTAAACGTGCCTACACGATTCAGGGACACAGACAGCCCCATCTGCCTGCAGAGCAGCTGGGCCAGATGAGGCTGCTTGACAGAGCTTTCAGCACCCTGTGTCCTAAAAACACCTCACAGACTCACAAACTTAGCAGCCAGCCACTGCAGGAAGCATTTTACTGATCCATCCTCAGTCTCACAATTTATTTATCATCTCTCCATCCCTGCATTGCCTTCTAAAAGCATAAACCTCCCTAACACTGGCTATCCCAGCATCTTGTATCTTAGGTTTTTCATTTTCCTGGGCATCTTTTCTTATTGCAACACTTAGCCCACCCCAGCAGCTCGCCCTCCACGTACCTTTGGCTTCTTCTTGCTGATCAGCTCGCTAACAGACTTGGCCTGAACCTCCACCTCCTTGAAGGCATACTTCGGGTCAAAGAACTTGCTGTCAATTTTGTCTGGAGCCTGATAACCTGGAGTGAGAAAAATGAGAGATCCCAACAGGTTTCTCCAAGCCTCAATTCAGTGTTCGAAGCGACTCAAGGTCCCCATGGCCACTCACCCTGGCACACCACGAAGATCTCAGCAGACTCATTGCGGGAGGCTTGGGGCTTGGTGGCCTGCACCTTGTGGAAGAACTGCTGGAAGATCCAGAGGAGCGGCTGGTAGTCCCGGGAGCGGAACACCTTGGTGATGAACCAGCCACCTTTGCAGAGGAACTCACAGGCCAGTTTCAGAGCCATGAGGGTCAGGTTGGCTGCAGCAGCAGAGAACAGCAGTCAGCAGAGTTGTCATTGTCCCCACCAGCCTGCTCCCTGTCTCACAATGCACACTACTGCCACTGCAGTGTGCCAGCTTGCCCAAAATTGCAGCAAGCCACGTGCCAGCCCCAGGATGCCCCCACCTTGGGAATAGGCATCGTGCACCCAGCTGGCCCCCACGTTGGGCGCTCCGTCATTCAGCACCACGTCCACCTTCCACGTCTGCAGCTCCTTGCGCAGGGCCTGAGGGACAGAAGCTCGTGTCAGTCCCACTGCCCTCTCCCACTGTCCTAATGCGTCCCCTTCTCCAGTGTCCCACATCTCACAATTCCCAGTGTCCTTCCATGTCCCCTAAGTCCTAAAGTCCCCCACGTCCCTAATGTTCCCCAAATCCTAATGTTCATTATCTCGTGTCCTCCATATCCTCCAAGTTCTAATGTCCATCACCTCATGTCTTCTGTGCCCCCGACGTCTTAATGTCTTCCAAGTCCTAGTGGACACATCCCCAATATCTCCTGACTCCTAACGTCTACCATCTCAAGTTCTCCATGCCCCCCAATCCTAACGTCCCTATATTCTCCAGGTCCTACGGTCCTCTCATATCTCCAATAGCCTCCAAGTCCTAATGACCTCCATGTCCCCATTGACCTCCAAGTCCTGATGTCCACCATCTTGTGTCCTCCATATCCCCCAAGTCCTAATGTCCCTACATCCCCCAGGTCCTAAGGTTCCCCCAAGTTCCTGAAGTCCTTCAGTCCAAACATCTCTCCGTGTCCCCAAAGTCTCCCAGGTCCTAATGTCCACCATCTCTTGTCCTCCATGCCCTCAAGTCCTAATGTCCCCTCATGTTCCCGATGTACTCCAAGTCCTAATGGCTTGTGTTAGTCCCACTGACCTCTCCTGTCCTGCAAGAGCCAGCAGGCAGCTGCCCTGGTCCAGGTCCATACCTCCCTGCCCCAGTGCTCAGCTCAGTCCTGGCTTCACCCCTCAGTGAGCCCCAAACAGTGGGGGTGACATCCCCCATCCCCTAGAGCCCAGCTGAGACCCTGGGCAGACCCTGGGCTCAGGGCAGGGATACACGTTCTCACCTGGCGACATTTCTCCGTGGTGATGTCCTCTTGCAGTGTCACCACGTTGGGGATGGGTTTGATAGGAACCAAATCCACTCCTGGTGTAGGAACAGGGGTGAGCCATGCACCCCAACACCACGCTCCAGCCCACCCCAAAGCACTCTCTCACTCACCGATGATCAAGCTGGAAACTGGCATGAATTTGGAGGCCACCTGCAGCCTGCAAAGGACAGAGAGGGGAAAGAGTGCTGTGAGACCCCAGGAGAGCCCTCAGCAATGAGTGGCAGTGGTGAGGGTCGGGGATCTGCCCCGGCATCTGGGGCTGAGGGGAGCAGAGCAGCTCTGCGGGGAGCTCAGGGAGGCCCGGGGGGGCCGGGCCGCGCTCACCACCCGCCGGGGGCCGCGCACAGGTCCAGCAGCGCCCGGGCCTTCTGCAGGAACTGGAACTTCCGATTGAGCTGCAGCAGTTTGAAGGAGGAGCGGGAGCGGTACCCTGCGGGGGGGAGCACGGCTCTCAGCGCTGCCGGGCCCGCGGCCCACCCCCCCCCGCGCCCCCCCCGTGTTCCTGCCAGGCATACCCGTCTCCTTGGCCAGGTGGTAGAACCTGTCCCGCCGGGTCTTGCCCGCTTTGCTCTTCTTGCCCATGGTTGGGGCTTTGCTGCACCCACCTGCAGGGAAGCAGACGGCTGAGCCCGGCCCGGGGCCCCTCAGGACACCCCCAGCCCTCTGCCCGGCCCGGGCCTACCGAGCCACCCCCAGCCCGCTGCTGCCCCGTCCCGCCGCGTGCCCGCACACCGTCCCGGCGTGCCCCGCGCCCACTTCCACTTCCGCTTCCGCTCGCTCTCACCGCCATCTTGGGAGTGGCACCGCCACACAGCATTGCGGCCGCTGCAGGCTCACAGAGGCGGAGAAAGGGGGAAATGGCGCTTAATACTCCTCCAGGAGTTGCCTGGGTTCTTCCCTCCGTTACTAGGTGCTTCGTGGTGCGGAGAAACCATATTCGACCTTACCACTATGACACACAAAAGCCAACTACTCCCCCCGCCCCCGGCGAATTGCCGTTGCGCACGCGCAATCTGAGTCAGCGGAGCTGTACTGCGCATGCGTATCCTGAACACCTCCGAGCTGCGTATTGGTGCAGTACGGACAGACTACGCATGCGCAATCCAAGGAGTCACAATACGCATGCGCCCTCCCCTTCTGAGGAACAAGCCCATCGGGCAGGAAGTGACGTTTCGGACAGCGGAAGTAGAGAGGCGGCCATCTTTAGTGCCGGCAGGAGGCGGCACAGGGGCCTTATGCCGGCGGAGAAGATGGCGGTGGACGGCCCCGAGCAGGTGCGGCCACGCTGGGCCGGGGGGCGGCTACAGGATGGGAGTGCCTGGGTCCGGCGTGTCCGGGTCCGGCCGCGGGGCTCTGAGGGGATCGGGCCCGGTGAGGGCCTACTGGGCGCCGTGACTCGGCCGGGCCGCGGGTGGCGTCGGGGTTGTGA
>WBMW01001399.1:201204-213913 GCA_013396635.1 Penelope pileata
GGGAGGATGGCGGGGGGCGGCAGGGTACGGGAGAAGCCGGCGGTTGAGACGGCCCCGCTGAGTGCCGCTGTCCCGCAGATGGAGATGGACGACGGAAAGGGCGGCACCGGGCTGCGGCAGTACTACCTGTCCAAGATCGAGGAGCTGCAGGTGAGGCCCGGCTCTGCGGGGCGCCGGCTCTGTGTCCCCACTGCCTTCTTTGTGCTGTGGATGCAGAGGGGGAGAGCTGCCCTGGCGTGGTGGCTGTGAGCGCGCCCCTTAAACCCTGAACCCAAAATTCGGGGGAAGGAGATCAGCCTCAGTCTGATGAGGGGGCAGCGGTGCCATCTGTGTGCAAGGCGTTGTCCAGCCTTTGGCAGTGGGGTTGGGCTGAGCTGCCCTCCTGCCCATCCCAGGGTGGTGGCTGTCCCTGCTGCTCGTGCTGAGCCCGCTGGCGGTTGGTGGCATCTGGTCCGTTTGGGCTCTGTCTGGGATGCTGAGAGCCCAGTAGAGCTCATGTCCTGTCCCCACAGCTGATTGTGAACGAGAAGAGCCAGAATCTGCGGCGCTTGCAAGCACAGAGGAATGAGTTGAACGCTAAAGGTACAGCTCAGCTCTTCTCCCAGCCCTCACCTGGGGCTCTGTGGGGTTGGGGGCTCCCGGCCTTGCTGGCTTGTTCTTAGCTCCACGGCTGCCCCCTCAGTGGGCACTGTGGGTCTCCCCCTCTGTGAGCTGACGTCCCCCTCTCTCTGCAGTGCGGCTGCTGCGGGAGGAGCTGCAGCTGCTGCAGGAGCAGGGCTCCTACGTGGGCGAGGTGGTGAGAGCCATGGACAAGAAGAAAGTGCTCGTGAAGGTACGGAGCTGAGCTGCCCTGGGGCTGGCTCCTGCCCAGCCAGGTTGGGGTGGGACAGACCCTCCCTTTGTGCCCACAAGAGCACAGGCTTTGGGGAGGAGGTAACAACGAGGAAAACATGAAGTGAGAGGTCTTCCTCCAAAGCAGCGCGTTGCAGAGGCTCTCCCAGCCCAAACCATCCCTGTGCTGGCAGGAGGCACCTGGCTCAGGGCTCCTGAGGGCGGGAGGAGCTGCAGGGCGTTTGGTGGGGGCTGAGCTCTCCGGCTCCTTCCCTCTGTGCTGGGTGGGTTTGAGGCATGCAGCTAGGATCCTCTAAAAGAAATAAATTCCATGGTGTTAACTGCTGTGTTCCAGGTGCACCCAGAAGGGAAGTTCGTGGTGGACGTCGACAAGAACATCGACATTAATGATGTGAGTGTCTGGGGGCCGTGGGAGGGAGCGTGATGGCTCTCCCCACGTTGATTGTCCCCTTTTCTGGCATGGGGCCACTTGGAAGGGCTGTGCAATGGCCCGGCAGCGAGCTCCACTCCTCTCTGGGCACAGGTGACCCCGAACTGCCGCGTGGCCCTGCGCAACGACAGCTACACGCTGCACAAGATCCTGCCCAACAAAGTGG
Organism: Penelope pileata; assembly: GCA_013396635.1. Classification (NCBI taxonomy): domain Eukaryota; kingdom Metazoa; phylum Chordata; class Aves; order Galliformes; family Cracidae; genus Penelope; species Penelope pileata. The sequence continues at coordinate 202,653 of WBMW01001399.1, forward strand.
ACCCTCTGGTGTCCCTGATGATGGTGGAGAAGGTCCCAGATTCCACCTATGAGATGATCGGGGGCTTGGACAAGCAGATAAAGGAGATCAAGGAAGTGATTGAGCTGCCGGTCAAGCACCCAGAGCTCTTTGAGGCACTGGGGATTGCGCAGCCCAAGGCAAGTACTGCTGCTGTGAGCCTGGGCTGGAGGGGCAGAGTTCTGATGGTGGCACTGGCTGTGTCACCCATGAGGGCTGGTCAGGCCTGGGGCAGTGTGGGAGCAAAAGCTGCCAACGGTGTCCAGAGTTCCCTGGGTGTAGCTGCTTGTGTGGGCACTGGTGGGGGTCCTGAGCCCCCCAGCAGCAGTGCTGAGGTCACCCTCTGCTTTCAGGGTGTGCTGCTCTACGGACCCCCCGGCACGGGCAAGACCTTGCTGGCCAGGGCTGTTGCCCACCACACCGACTGCACCTTCATCCGTGTGTCAGGCTCCGAGCTGGTGCAGAAGTTCATCGGTGAAGGTAAAGCAGTGCAGCACGAGGCTGCTTGCGCCAACAGGAGCGGGAAACCTGCAAGGGCTCTGGCAATGCCTTGGGACTGGCCTGCAGGGGATGAGTGCCTCTTGCATGGTGCCCTGGGCAGGTGGGGGTGCACGATGCCAGGGTTCAGCTCTCTGCTCCCCGCAGGTGCCCGCATGGTGCGGGAGCTGTTTGTGATGGCCCGGGAACACGCTCCCTCCATCATCTTCATGGATGAGATCGACTCCATTGGCTCCTCCCGCCTGGAGGGCGGCTCGGGTGGGGACAGTGAGGTGCAGCGCACAATGCTGGAGCTCCTCAACCAGCTCGATGGCTTTGAGGCCACCAAGAACATTAAGGTAGGAGGGTGCTGGCCCTGGAAGGGGATGGGGCAGTGTCCTGCTGGACCTTTTATGGCAGCAGAGTGACCATCATGGTGACAGTGGCTGCTTTCCTGCAGGTGATCATGGCCACAAACAGGATTGACATCCTGGACTCTGCTCTGTTGCGCCCTGGTCGCATTGACAGGAAGATCGAGTTCCCTCCTCCCAACGAGGAGGTAGGTGGGGGGCCCTGGGTCTCTGTTTGTCCCCTGCCATCCTGATTCTCTCCCTGGGGAGAACTGTGTTGTCCCTTGCCCTGTCAAGGTGCAATTCCTATGGCTTCCCTTGTCTCACTGCTGCTGTCCTCCAGGCCCGCCTGGACATCCTCAAGATCCACTCCCGGAAGATGAACCTGACGCGGGGCATCAACCTGCGGAAGATCGCAGAACTCATGCCAGGGGCGTCGGGTGCAGAAGTGAAGGTGAGCTGGGTCCTGCAGCAGCACCGGGGCTGCCTGGGGGCTCCAAGCTGCTCTGTCCTCATGTGATGAGGGCTTTGGGGCAATCTGGGCCACCTCTGTCCCTTACAGGGGGTGTGCACAGAAGCTGGCATGTATGCACTGAGGGAGAGGCGGGTGCACGTCACACAGGAGGACTTTGAGATGGCTGTTGCCAAGGTAAGTGCTGCAGGACAGTTGCTGGCTTGTTCTTAGCTCCACGGGGCAGAAACTGTCCTGGGCAGCAGTGGCCAGAACCTTGGGTTGAACAACAGTGCTCTGGAGTAGAACAAATGAAGGGCAATTTGTGGGATTATTGGTACTTGTGGGGAAAATGGGGCTGTGTGATGGGAACCACTTGTTTCTTGCTTGCCCAGGTGATGCAGAAAGACAGTGAGAAGAACATGTCCATCAAGAAGCTGTGGAAGTAAGGGTGAGCCTTGGGCTGTGCTGTCTCTAATAAAGTGCTTCTGTGGCCACATTTGTGCCCTGATTTGGGGAAATGGGCTGCAGCACTCTGCTCCACTAGAAAGAATCCCACCACACACGCAAAACTGCTGCTAACTGGTTTTATTAGAAAATATCCAAAATAGACAAAATGGTTACACAAGAGGCAGAGCAGGCACCCCTGAGCCACACACCCTGGGAATATGTAAACGCCCCCCCCTCTGCCTGCAACCGCCCAGAGGAGGCTGGGCTGCCCCACAAGGAACATGGGGGCACGGGGCCAGCAGGGTAAGGCACTTCAGTGGGTCTGGTGGGTGGTAGCACTGTCCCCTCAGCCCCAGTGCAGTGGCCCCATGCTCCAGCCCTTTGCCCCAAGCATCTCCAGTTCTCAGAGCCCTGGGGGCCCCACTGCCTGCAGGCTCCCGGGGGCAGAGCTACCCCTCTGCCCCCCATACCTCGTATCAAGCACAGGACAAGTCGCTAGTTATGTAAAACAGCAGGGGGTGGAGTAATCAACTGATTGTCAAAAACTCAATGCTAAAAACTCAGTTACGTATAAAAAGAACAGCTTGGGCAGAGCTAGCCTGTTGAGAACACCATGAATCACTGCATAGTTTGAGGTGATGAGTGCAGTAAGAGGAACTTAATATATTAATCAAATACAAACCCACTGTACAAAATGATTTTTTTTTTTTCTTTTTATAAAACCTGTTCACAAAAATAGTGCAAAACATCGGCCACCAGCAGGGCTGGCATTTGGAATGACAAACTTTGGTTGAAGAGGGGCAGGGCTGGGCCTGCCCTCGCGGTGGTGGGGAGGGCTGGGGGGACAGGCAGCAATACCAGGAGGGCTTTGGCCAGAGGCAGGGCAAGGAGGAGACGAGCCAGAGAACGTGCTGGCAGAGGTCTGCGTTCATTGCTACAGGGAGATGCGAACAGCACAATGCAGAAGCAAGGATGCGTTAATGCAGCAGAGGGGCTGCAGCAGGACTCGGGGTGGGGGGAACCAGGGGACCCTCCGCTGCTCTGCCTGCGGCGAGAGCTTCCTGGCCGAGGGGAGCCCAGGGGTACGAGTGGCTCCAAATCCCTCCAGGCACGTAGGGTTTGTGCAAGTGCTGTATTTGATTCCAGTAAGAAGTACCATCAGGCTCAGGCAGCAGGGAGAGGAGGAGGAGCTCCTGAGCCCCTGCTGGCCTCTTAAGTGAGGCGGATCCCAAGCACTTGTTCCAGTTCCTGACGACGCTGCTGGACCTGGAGGAGGTGGGGGGGGTCAGGCAGGGAGAGGGGCTCGGGACAGGCCCTGTCCCCCCACAAAGGATCAGCCCCTTGTACAAAAGCAGCTCCTGCTCCCCCATTTAACCCCTCCTGCTGCCGTCAGCTCATAGGAGCACCCCACCAGCACAGCACGGAACCCACCTTGGCGAAGATGTGTCTGCCCACAGCCTCCTGCGCCCAGGGCTGCTGGTAAAACTCAGCTCGCCGCTCCTCCTCAGGGTTCCCGATCACATCTGTTATGATCTGAGCAAAGCAAAGCATAAGGGGGGAGAGGGTGAGCACTAGGGCTGGTTCCTGCTCAGCTTCCTGGGCCCTTGCCCTGCCCAGCCCTCGAGTTTTACCTTGAGGTCCCTCCTCTGGGATTTGATCCACTCCTGGATGAAGTCCTGTGGGTTGTTGCTGAAGCTCAGCATGAAATCGCGCTGTGTCTTCAGCTGGTTGATGGACTCGATGGTCTCATGGATCTGGAGAGATGACGGGAGGTGAGGGGCAGCCATGAGTGACTGTCTGGGAACTAGGGTTCATGCAAAGTCCCCCAAAACAGACACAGCTGGCACCAAGCAACCCCAGCTCCAGGAGCCCCATCCTGCTGTCTGCCTGCACCGCATTGGGAAGCCCTGGGAGGGGGGGTCCCCGCACCTTCGCATCCAGGGAAGCGATCTCCTGCTGGTTGGTGGTGGAAGCCAGGAAGTTGCTCATCTGAGCTTTCAGGGGGTCATCCACCTCCACGTCGATGTCATAGCACGCCGTTTTCTTCTGGTCATTGGGGTCCACACTGGGAAGAGGCAGGGTGTTAAGGGAACCCCCTCAGCCTCCACCCTCCCACAGGGGCAGATCCACGCCCCAAAAATCAATACAGGTACCCCCAACAACTGTCCCAAGGAGCCTCCAAAGTTGTTTGGCTGATTCTTCCCCTCCCAAGTGACCTGTGCTCACTGCTGCTTAGAGGTGGAGACCTTGCAGCACTGGGGGGCACCGCACCCCAACAGAGAGGTACCCATTGCCCCAGGCAGCCCAGCCACCCCCAGGAGCGCTGCCCAGCACCCCTCCACCCCTACCTGATGGTGTGGTTGATGATGATGGGATCTGGGTGCTGCAGGAGCCCTGCCAGCTTCATGGGGATCTCAGAGAAGCGCATGCGGACGCAGTTGAAGATCTGGAGGGGCAGAGCAGAACATCAGCTGCCAACACCAGGGAAAAGGTGAGGCAGGAGCAAGGACTCCGCCTGCCCTGGTTTGTGCATGGCAAGCTGGTGGATGCACACCAGGGCATAGGGAAGGGTACAGGGACCATTCCAAGCCAGGAAAGATGCTTTTCTTGGCCTTAGTGGGTGGGAAGGATGCTCTCCTCCCACCCAGGTGCACTGGGGCACCCCAGAGGCACACGAAGGAGGGGTGCGGACGGACCTGGCGGAAGTAGCGGTTGCAGTTGATGTACTCCTTCTCGTGACTGTCCTGCAGCTTGTTGTGCTTGATGTAGAGCCAGAGCGCCTGCATGATGCTGGCACGGGTCTGGGTGTGCACTCCAAGCAGGCGAGCCAGGCGAGGGTCCAGTTTGTACTGTGGTGGCTGCAGGGACATGCAGGATTACGGGAGTGTCTGGCACTTGGAAGGGCCCCTCCTGGGGGCACGGTGCCCTGCACAGCCCGTGTCACTGCAGGCTGAGGGCCATGCCCGGAGCACCTCTCTGCTGCTCTCCATCCCTGTGCTGCTCCACAGCACACAGCCCAGCAGCCTCCCTCATGCAAGGCCCTGCCCCGTTTGCCTGCTCCAGGTCAGCCCACACGGATGAGCTGTGCTGGATGGAGGGCAGCGGGGCACTGGCAACACCTGGGCAGCCCCAGGGCCCTACCTGGTGATCCAGCATGAGCAGCAGGGTGCACTTCACATTGACATCCCCGGGACGCTTCACTTGGAAGCCATCGGTCTCCTGGGTCGTGGGCAGACGGTGCCACTACGAGAGAGCACGGGGACACTGTTGAACCAAGCCACCCACTACCACCAGCCAGGAGCTGACAGAGCTGGTGTTTGGGCTCTGCACAGGGTCTGGATCCTCCCTGGGCAGTCCCGAGGAGTCCAACCCAGCCAGGCAGCCCACTTGGTCCCACAGACACTGATGTGCTCTGGCCCAGAGGTGTCTGTAGGCAGACTGGGTGGACTGGGGGAGTTACAGCCCTGAGCACTTGATTCCGAACAGCTCCTGGAGTCACTGTGGAATCCTGCTTCCTTCACCAGAGGGGCTGCTCTCACAAACCACCCTGCCTGTTGTGGGGATTCACCTCTACCAAGAGGGCACAACTGTAGAAAACAGCATTTCCCAGGGGAACAGCATCAGCTGGGTGCAGGGAAAGTCTGCATCAGACAGGAGCACCCCAAAACGACCTGATCCTACTTACAGGGATCATCGCCCGTGTCTGGCTCCAGATTCATCAATTTCCAGGGCCCTGGGCCTGCCCAAACCATCCATCAGGACCATGTCTGTGCAGCATCCTGATGGCTCTCAGCTGCAGCCACGGACTTGCAGGCATGAGGGGGTTAAGACCCAACCCTGGGGCAGCCTTGGAGCAAACAGCCTGCTGCTGGGAGCAGTCCAGGTGAGAGGGGGAGGGCTGGCCATGCCGGGCTGCCAGCCAGCATCGCTGAGCTGCAAACTGTAGCCTGGAAAGCATGGCAGCGTGGTCCCTGGGGATGGCTCAGCACAGCTTCACTGTGTACACAGAGCTGCCAGAGCTGCCTCTCTATACTGAAGCACCCAGCGAGCCTTGCTGGTGCTGAGTTGGAGAGCTGAGCACCTGCAGCACCATCTGCCTTTTCCCACTGCAGCAAACAGTTCTCCCCATCCCACCTGGGGTGCAGCCAGGCACATCTCACCTCCACCAGATGGTTGTCTGGCCCATACAGCTCTTTGTCCAGCTCGATGACGAGGCTCTTGAAAAAGGAGGAGAACTTCCTCTTCTGCTTGCTTGGCTGCAAAACAGAGCGTGCGAGGCTTGGCCTGATGCTGCCAACCACAGCGGGCCCCATCCAAATCCCCGCCTCCAGCACCCAGGGAGACAAGGGCTGTGTCCATCCCAGCCAGGCTCTCAGCACAGAGCACCACGAAACCAGCACAGCCCTCCTTCCACCACCAGTTTAGTCATGCCGAGATCCTTACGTCCTCCAGCAGTTTGCCCTCCACGCGCAGCTCCCAAGAGGCCACGCGCTCACCACCCTCTCCTTCTTCTTTGGCTGGGGTGAAAGTGTTGGAGATGTAAATCCTCAGCTTTCGCTTTTGCTGTGGGATAGGAAAACAAAGAGGGGAATGCATGGAGCGAGGGGGAGGCTGGCAGCACCCATCTCACATCCCCCCACCTCCACCCCCTGCTGCTTGCCCTGGCTGGTTACACACCGTCAGCGGTTTCTTAATGGCCTCCTGAATCTCCATCCTCTTCCGAGCGATGGTTTGGTCCAGCTTGCGCTCAAAGGCGAGGAGGTCCATGTAGGCCTGGGATTCTGGGACCAGTTCCCGGATCTGTCAGATGGCGACAGTCAGTCCCTCCTGTGCTGTGATGGTGCTGTGCCCCCACCCCCAACCCCAGCATCCCTACCCGCACCAGGCTGACACGCCAAGGAGTAACCAAGTGATGAGTTTGGCACAACAGCACCATTTCACACTTCAGATACAGATAACAGCTCTGCAAGCTCTCCTCAGATCACAGAGCTGTACTGTTTGCAAGCTGTCACTGTCCCTGCAGCCTGCCCCATGTCACAGGCAGGTACCATCACCCTGCACTGTCTCCCCACAACAGAAGCTTGGGAGCGACCCGGGGTCTCCACCTCAAGCCACTGCTGCTCCTTGCGTGCCCAAAGCCCTGCTGGTCTAAACTGTGCACACCCCAAACCCATCCCTCTAACCCACAACATGAGACAGAAATCTGCCAGGCCAGTTGGGGACCAAGCAGAAATGCCTGGTGGGCAGAATGAAGTCCAGCGAGATCATCCTCCCGTGGGGACCTCACAGTTCCTTCCAGCAGTTCAGGTCCTTCCCCATGCAATGAAGGGACACTCACCCTCTGTGGCAGGACCTTGTCAGCCATCTTCCTCCTTTTCACCCTGCAAAAAGCATGAAAACAGATAAGAAAGAATGATCCTGCAGCAATCACAGGACACTGGGGTCTTGCTGCCTGCCCAGTGTTAGGGGAGATTGCGTGGTGGCCCTTGTTGTGGGTTAGAGGGATGGGTTTGGGGAGTGCTGTGGCACTAAGGCCAGCTGTGTGCCACGGGGACGGATCAGTCCAGGCCAGGTCCCAGCACCTGCTGCAGCAAACAGTGTGATCCAAGGGGGCAAGTCCGGGCTGCTCTATGGGACGGGCACTTTGGAGTTGCAGGAGGGGAATGAAGAATGGCTGTGAAAGCATCTGCAGCACAATCCTTCGGAGCAAGTGGATAAGAAATTATATCCCTGCGGGCAAGCCAAGCCAGCTCCAGAGGGGAAGGTCTGGGATCTCTAGAGCCCTCCAGCAGGGAAAGAAACCCTGTGCAGCTCCCAGGAACAAAGAGAAATACATGTGAAAATGCTCTCTTACTCTGCCCCACTTTCCACTCAGTTATGTAAGAGTCCAGCACACACAGGAGAGTTCCTTTCCCTTGGCAGCATCTAAAACAGCAGGGCAGCAACTGTGGCACTGCTGCTGCCATCCTGAAGCATCCCAGGATTTGGCCACTAAGGGCTGGTCCTGACCCCCCTGCACAGGCAGCCAGCAAGGGAGCTCAGCAGGGCTCTGTGCACAGCCCTGAGCTCCCCAGCACGGCTGATCCCACGCAGCTGCAGCTTGAGCTGGCTGCTGATGTCCTCGTTCAGCGGGCGAGGATGTCTCTGCCCCATGTCCTTAATCCCCAGCTTGCTCTGGAGCACAGAATGGATGCACAGCCCTGGCATGGAGATAGTGACTGCCTGCAAAGGGACCACAAAGGCGTCAGCCCCACTGCACAGTGAGGGCAGGGAGCGGGTCCTGAACACCCATTAGGACCAAGGGACCCTGAGAAATAGCCTCCAGCCCTCACGGAAACAGGAACAGGGCAAAAGATTAGCAGCATCATAAACAAGCGAGGAGCTGCTGGCAGAGCCCCATGGCTCACAGAGCCTATCCCAAACAAACAGTCACACTGAGACACAGGGGAGGATGGTGCAAGCTGCCACCCTCATCAGTGCTGTCTGGGAGCTGAGGGGCTCTCTGCAGCCCTGTCTGCCTCATGCCTGGGCTGGGAACTGAGCATCCACCTATGTCTGTGCCTGCCCAGGCCAGCACAAACCCCCTTGAGAAGAGGGAGAGACCCCCTTTGGCTCAAGGTAAACATGCAGCAAGGCTTTTCGGTTACTGCTGTGTAGATCAGAGCACAGGGAAGCTGCAAGCCAAGAGTTCTGTCCCCAGCCTCACCCACCACTCACACACACCATCCCAGCACTGAACTCTGCTTGCTTTCCCACCCCTGAATGGTGCCAACAGCTGAGCTCTGCTGTGGGTTTTAGTGGAGAAATGCAACCAGGAGGCAGCAGCCGGACCCAGAGGGTGAATCCCCAGCTCCAGCCTGGCTGGGGGTGCTCCTGTGCCAGCCCTTACCCCCTCCTCTGGGCAGCCATCGGCGGCTGTGACTGTGGAGCCAGGAGGCGCTTCCTGAAGGGATCCATCATGGCCTGCGGCAGGCCGGGTCTCAGCGGGGACGCTGCTCCGTACGGGGGGGCTCCTGGAGGGCCCACCTGCAGCCCTGCCATGGGCATCCGGCTGCCTGGCGGCATCCCGGGACGCTGGGGGGGAGAGAGGGAAAGAGTGGGTGTTAACACGGGCCCCTTGACCAGGGAAAGGACATCAGGAGTAGTGGCCTTCATTCCTCCAGGAAGAGCGACAGGAAAGCAGGAACAAGAGGAGAGGGCACTGACAGCAGGGGCCTCTCCCCGTGATGACGGGGATAGGCTGTGCAGAGGCAGGAGGCACAGAGCTGAGCCACTGCTGTGCTCCCCTGCACACAGAGAGGGACATCGGACCTGGAGTAGCACGAGGCCCCATCGCAGGGGTCACTGCCTACAGAGCTGTCACCCTGGGCACGCTGGGGCTGCTGCTGGCAGCACGGGCTGCATGGCTCTGGGTGGTGGATGCAGCACTCCAGCTCTGGCTGCAGCACTTCCCCCCCAGGCACCCACACGGGGTATTTACAAGCCCCAGCGCAATGCTTAACCACTTTGGTGTGAGTTCCAGCCCGGGGCTGCACTCGTGGTCCCTCTGCACCACCTGGAGCAGAGCAGCTCAGCCAGCACCGGCACCGTGCACAGCTCCTGGGTGCTCAATGAATTCTTGCAGCCTCCCACTGCTGCCCATCCCTGCGTGCTCCGGCACGCTTTGCCTGTGCTCTGTGCCCAAAGCCTCCCGGGATCCTCTGATCCTCCAGCTCCCTACTGGCAAGGAGCTGGCGAGGCTGGGAAAGCCACCAAGCTAGCAGAACAGCATTTCTCCCCTGCCACAGGCTCCTCAACATGCCGAGACAATCCCCGTGGCTCCCCTCCTGCCTATGGAGGCAGAGCTTTGGAGCAGGGGAGCTAATGAAGACACCTCATTATCCCAAAGGGGCCGGGGGCCCAGCAAGGAGAGCTCAGCTGCAGGCAATGCTGCAGGCTGAGGAGCTTATCTGCACACAGACAATAATTCCAGTGCAAATCCCACGCAGGACCACCACTGGCAGCCTGTACAGCCTCAGCAGCTTTCAAAGGCAGGCTGAGAGCCACTGGGGGGGGTTGGAGCCCAAACCCCCTCACCAGTATGGCCAAAAAGCCAGAAAATGCAAACGGAAGAGCTGAAGCTGCTGGGCAACACAAACAGCTCTTGCTCCACAGCCATGGGCATCTCTATGAGTGCCAAACCCAGCAGGAAATCCCCAAATACAGCAGCCCCAGTATGGAGAAGCATTTCACGGCTGGGCAGCCCAGCAGCAGCAGGGCAGGAGGCAGCAGGATGGGGACCGCAGGGGGAATTCACCAAACCCACGCACAAAGGCTGTTGCACAACCATCTGCTGCTTTCACCTTTGCTCGCTTTGCCTTTGAAGCAGCCTCCCTGGTGCCGCAGCTCACCAAGCTGCCCAGGCTATGAGGGAAAAGCTTTCCCTAACAGCCCCCAGATGTTTTTCTGCCTTTGATCAGCCACCTCTGGGCAAAGCCTCGCTGTGAGCAGGACTGCACAGGCTGTGCCTGCAGCACCCTGCTCGCTGCAAGGCACTGCCTGGGGCTGTGTGGCTACAGGAGGATGGACAGTGCTCTAGGAACTGTGCTGACTCACCTGCGAGGGCTTCTGGACAACAAAAGAGCAGGAAAAGAGGCTGTGACATTTTGTAATTAGCAGAAAAGAAACATGGAAACCCCCAGAAAAGCTGCACAGGGCTCAGGGCTGTACGCAGTCGCTTTGTGGTCCCCTCTGGCCCCATTGCTGACAGCAGGTCCTGAGGTCCCTCCTGCGCCATGCACCACTCCCTGGGTCACAGTGCTGAACCTGACCCTGAAATGAGTGCCATGGAGGCTGTCTGATGTGAGCCGAGCTCCTTCACAGCTCCACCAAAGTGGTATCACCTACAGCAAGGTCTCCTGCATGCTGATGGGCTTGTTGGACAGCCAGAGACTGCCTGGGCCTGAGCAGAGGAGATGCTTCTGTTGGCACAGAGACTCAGCACAAGGACGAACAGGCAGGAGAGGTTTTAACATCACTTCCACAAATGACTGAGAACCATCAGCCCCAGCTTGGGGAGCGAGCCAAGCCCGGCACCAGCCTGCATGGGATCACTCTGATGAGGAGAAAAGGGAAGGAGGAATCCTCCAGGTGCATTTTCCTCTCAGTTTATCCTCAAAGAGCAGACAGAGGTCTCTCAGCAAAGCAGCGCAGCCCCTGCTGAGGCCCTGCCAGTGCCAGCAGCCCCTTTGCCTGCAGGCTCCCGGACATGCACAGCGCAGCCGTAAATCTCTGCTAAGCCATTAAGCAGCACGACAGCCCCAGCAGGGCGAAGCCTCCAGCACCCTCCAGAAGCCCTGGAAACGAGCAGGATGCAAGGAGGGCTTATGTTCAGGAAATTTTATTAGAGCAGCTCAAATCATGACCTTTCTGACATCCTGCCCTGGCTTGGAGTGTGCTGGGGGGCTCCATCCACCCCTCTTCATTGGGGCAGTGCCGTGTCCTACCCCCTCCAGCCACCACCTCGTCCCCCCCCC
>WBMW01001399.1:217911-234921 GCA_013396635.1 Penelope pileata
CATGTATCTGCGAGTGTGTGTGTACAAGTGTTTATGTGTGTGTGTACATGTGTACATGTGTACATGTGTACATATGCATGTCTGTGCACGTGTGGACATGTGTACACATATCTGCATGTGTGCATATGTGTACAGGTGTGTACGTGTTTGCTTGCATGTAAATGTGTGTACATGCATCTGTATGTGTGCTTGCGTGTGCATGTATTTGCGTGTAAGTACGTGTGTACATGTACCTGCATGTGTATATGTGTTTGCATGTGTGTACGTGTGTACATGTATCTGCATATGTGTGTACAAGTGTGTACATGTGTCTGCATGTCTACATGTGTGTGCATGCGTTTGCATGTATGTAATTGTGTGTACATGTGTTCATGTATGTGCATGTGTTTGCATGTTTGTGAATGTACATGTGTGTACATGTGCACATGTGTAATTGTGCATGCTTGCGTGTGCAGGCATGTGGATTTGCAGGCATGAGTGTGCAGCTGTGTGCTTGCATGCGTGCACTTGGCTGTGCAGGTCTGTGTGTTCGTGTCCACGTGTGAGTCTGCGTGCACACAAGCTGCGTGTCTGTGCATTTTCCTGTGCAGACACACAAAGGAGCATGTGCATTTGAGAACATGCATGTTCCAGACATCGGTGCGAAAGCACGGGTGTGGTTGTGTGTGTGGACATGTGCATGTTTATGTGCAGGTGTGTGCATATGTGTGTGTTTGCATGTGTGCATGTGCATATCTGTGCGTGTGCATATCTACGTGTGTGTGTGTGCATGTGCCTTCCCACCTGCCCAAGGGCCGGCCCCGAGGAGCTGGGGATGTCCCCGAGGTGTGGGGCAGAGCTGCTCTCTGCACACAGCTGTGGGGTTGGAGCAGGGTCTGTTCCTGGGCAGCGCAGAGCTCTGCAGCTCAGTGGGCAGCAGCGTCCCTGTTTGCTGCCGCATGCCCGCACCATGGCCCTGCTGTCCCCGCTGTTCCCACTGTCCCCGCTGTCCCCACTGTGCCAGGTGCCGCTAGCAGCTGCTGGGCACAGCTCCCTGCTCCTCTGGACGTCACCCCATGCTGGCTTGGGTGGAGCTGCCCCATGGTGGGATGTTTGCTGCCCTGCTGTGCTCAGCTCGGCCGTTCTTATTCCTTTCCCCCAGCTTGCCCTTCTCTTGCCCGTTTTCTCCTCTTCTTCCCCATTTTATCCCAGGCCGGGTGGGAGCATTCCGCCCTGTCCCCCTGTGCCCTGCCCCTGTAGCAGCCGTGCATGGCCCCATATAACCCATCATCACCAGTACCCATGTGGGGCCCAGGATGAGAGCAAAGCTGTGTCCCAGGCAGCAAGGTGAGTGACTGCGTGCCCAGGGCAGCACTGCAGAGCATCCCTGCATCTCGCAGCCTGAGTTTATTTTGTGGGAGCAAAGCAGCAGCGAAGGAAGTGGTGCAGTGGGGACGGCGATGGCCCAGCTGTCTGCAGGGGTGTGAATGGGCCTTTCTGTCTCCTAGCACTGCAGTAATCAAACAGAGGTTTGTTTAGTGGATCTTCAGCCTGAGTCACGGTGAAAATGGGCACCCCGAGGGGACGGGCTCATCTGGCAGCCAAAACATCCCCTGATGCTCACATGGGGGCTTGCTGCTGCCTCGCTTGCTTCCCCCACCCCATGCTGCCAGGCTGCTGCCTCTCGCTGTGCTGGAGCTCAGAGCTTGTTGCCAGCTGCTCCTTGGCTGTGAGGTGGGGAAGATGCTCTGTGGGAGTCCCCAGGAAGGGCTCCCTGCGAGCACAGATGGAAAAACACATGGAAATGGTGCCGAGGGCCCTGCGATGGGACCACATCCTCAGAAATCCCACCTGGGGCAGGAGCAGGACACAAGGAAACTGCTGTTGTGCTGGTGTTTATTCATCGTTAACCTTTTGTTTATCTGCCTTATTTCCAGAAGTTTATTTGGCTTTAGTGGCATCTCTTACATCTTAGCAAAAGAGAAGAACAACGTGATGTTTCTCTGTTTCAGGCTCTTTTCCTACCAGTGAACAGGCAGAGCAGCTTTGCACCCTGGAGCATGGCTTTGCTATGAGAGAGGCAGCAGGGTGCATGGGGCCCTGTGGCTGAACCCGTTGCGTCCCCATGCTGCCTCACGCCGTGGGGTGCCCCCGGCACGCTGACCCTGTAGCAGGGATATGGAGCTGGACCAGCACCTTTGGGTTTATTTCCGGTTTGTTTTTCAGTCTTCATCTCCTCCTGGAAACCATTCTGGAGCATGAGTGGATATAAGAATGGATATGAGATGAGAATGGATAAGGATGAATAAAAGAAAAAAGGATTTTTTTTTATGCTAAGGGTGGTGGATGGTGCAGCACTGCACAGTGCCCAGGAAGACGGGGGGTGCCCATCCCTGCAGGCACTTAGGGTCGGGCTGGGTGGCTCCGAGCACCTGATGGAGCTGTGGGTGTCCCTGTGCACTGCAGGGAGTGGGACCAGGTGGCCTTTAAGGGTCCCTTCCAACTCAAATGGTTCTGTGATCCTATGAGTGACACTGTCCCAAGGGCTGTGGGACCCCTGGGATGTGGGGCAATGGGACATGTGGCTTCCCCAGGGCTGGGCTCCCAAAAGGGCTCTGGAAGGTAACGCTGCTACCTGTGTTCCCTTTCTGCCTTGCATCATGGGCACTAGATGGAGCAAAACACCAAAAAAAGTGATTTTTCCTGTGAAATTACATTGTCCGTATCCCCACTGGTTGAGCCAGTCCTGGTGGTGGACCCCTACGTGTGGGCGAAATGGGAATGAAGGGAGGTGTGGGGCCCCTGTGCTCCCTGCTCGGGGCTGTCCTCCCCTGCCTCCCTGCTTCCACTGTGGTTATCACACTCTGCATCTTCCCTTTGCAGGGACTGACACTTCATTAAGCAGAACACAAAGCCCTGCTCCTGTGGTAATCACAGAGCCACTAATAACCCTTAATGAAATCCCACGGAAGGCTGAAATACCCATCATCACGAACCCCGTTAGCTCTCTGAAAGGAAAGCTGCGTTCGCCAGCGGTGACACATGGGGCCCTGCTGTGCTCGGGGACCCTGCTCTGTGCACGGGGTTCTGCACCCCGTGGGTCCATCTCTGAGTCAGCACCATCACCACGATGCATCTTTGGCTGCTGTCTGCCATCCTGCTCCGTCTGCCTCCGGCTTTTGGGGAGGTCTCTAGAATCTGGGGGGATTTTGGCTGCTGTGCATTTGGTGAGTGATGCTGGGGTTTCTCTCCAGGCCCTGAGCACAGGCAAAACCCAACTGCAGGTGGTGGTGAAGCCTCTGTGCATCTCAGCCATCACCCTCCCCTCAGCCATCAGCTGAACACCCTCCCCTGAGCAGACCCCTACACACGTAGGTCAGCAGAGGATCCTTTCAGCCCTTCTCTTGCAGGGCTTAGCCTCAGAGGGATGCCACCCTGGTCCTATTCCTGGTGGCTCCTCAGCTCAGCAAGACAGCAGTGATGGATGCTGGTTTTTCTGCTTTGTTTCACACTGGGTAGAGCTGGGCACCAGTTCCCTTTCTCACAGCAAAGCCATGCTCCTGGGTGCAAAGCTGCTCTTCCTGCTCACTGATAGGAAAGAAACCTGAAACAGAGAAACATCACTTTTTCCCCCTTTGCTAAGAAGTAAGAGATGCCACTAAAACCAAACAAACTTCTGGAAATGAGGCAGATAGACAAAAGGTTTATGATGAAGCAACGCCGGTGCAGCAGCGGTTTCATTTGCCTGCACGCACGCTCTGCAGTGCAGCCGGTGGATACGAGGCATCCAGCTGTGCTGCCGCAGGGCCTTGCAGGAGGGATGGGTTTGCAGGGAAAGAAGCTGAGGATTGGCAGGATTAGGGCTTTATTGCTTTTCCAGCTTGGTTTCTCTTCCCGTTGTCTCACCGTGAGCACACAGAAATCCCCAGGGCTTGAGGCTGAGCAGGGCCAGCAGCCAGAACGCCAAGGTGCTCAGTGACCTTCAGCAAGCTGCTGCTTTTCCTTTTTTCCCCCAATTTTCCCACCCATTCCTGCCAGCCTGGTGCCCTCTGCGTGGGGCAGAGGTTGCCATAAATCACAGCTGTCCTAAACCAGGAGGTGTGGGAGTATCTGGGGTTTCCAGAGCCGTGGTGGATGCCTCTTTACAATCATTTTATTCCTGGAGAAATCCTGCAGTTGAGCACAACATCCCCATCTCAGTCCGCCTCTAAGGGGAACATCCTGCTTTCTTTTTGCCCTTAATGCTGAAAGCCTGGAGGTGCCAGGACTGCAGCTGGGTGCCAGTGGCACTCGGGGCACTCAGCCGTCACTGCTGTGCTGTGGAGGAGCTCATCCACCTGGGGCACCACACCACCTCCCCTCGTTACTCTGATGCTGATTTCATCTCCTCGTGTGACATTTTCAGAGGTGTCAAAACCCCAACGCTCACTTTGCTGGAGTTCCTCTTCACGTTTCGAACTTTTCCACTATCCCACCAGGTGCCAGATCATTAGCACAGGGTCAAAGCGCAGAGGATGCTGATTAAAGGACCTTCTCCTTGCCAGCTCAGAGGAGGCATAATTATCCCGGTTTCTTTTCCCTATCATGTGGCAGAGGCTGATGTCTAATTAGCAAGACCCCGTTTGTGAGGCTTGAACAGGCTGCCTGTTTGCACAGACCATGGGAAACTTCCTCTCTGGATGACGAGTTGGGAGCAGCCTTTGCATATTTTTCAATTAAACCTCCCTTTCTGGAGGTCAGCGCAGTCCCTTGAGGCAGATACGATTAACATATAAATTGCATATCCATGCCAGTGGGCAATTTCTACTTTTGGGGATGGAAGGGAGATATTTAGCTTATCGCAGTTGCACTCCTGGGAGATGGAGAGACGGGCAGGAGGCAAGCAGCAGGGAGGAGCAGCGTTTGGTGAGCAGCTTTGGTCGTGTCAAGGGAAGGCCAAGATGACTGCAGCAACCTATAAAAACATCCAGACAACAGCAAAACCATTTCCCCAAGCTAATAGGTGCAGAGCGTGCAAGAGAAGAGTTCAGGAGAGCTGGAACAAATGAGAGAACAAGTTTCCAGCTAACAGTTGGTTTTCTTCCAGCATTGCTTTTCTCATCCTCCAGTGGTTCCCCATCTCCTGGGGCAAAGCAGAGCTCAGAGGCCACCAACCCGTTCACCTGAGCTGATGTACTTCTCATTTTGGGAAGAACCACTTTTTTCAGGTCATCCTCAAGCTGGCTGCTGCCAAGCCTCCACCTAGCCCTGAGTGCCCGTAAGCATCAGCTGCCCAGTGCCTCCCAGCTCCAGCTGCACTGCAGCCCTGGACCGGCCCCATTGCAGCCCTGCCTGGCAGCTCCCACCAGCCACTTCATGAGGCTCTGAGCTATCAGCCAGAAACCATTATTGACATTATTTCCCCATGCAGGGAAGGTTTCCTTGTCAGGAGGAGTTAAAGTGATGCTGGGAAGGTGGCTCCAGTTTAACCTTCTCGCAGCTGTAATGAGATCAGGTTTGTCATCTCATCATGCCGTCGCTCGGTTGTAAGCTTTCAGGTTTCAAACTCCATCCCTGTTAAGAGGTTTTGTGATGGGCTCAGGATAGGCTGTGCTGCCTGGGGGCTGGGGACGTCTCTCTCGGTCCCCTCCGTCCCCATGGGCTTGGTGGCAAAGGCTGTGCTCAGCAGTTGCTTGAAACGCAGCACTGCAGAGCTGAGCTGGGACAAATCCTTTGTTTCCCAGCATGTCTCAGCCAAGATGCTCTGAGCATCAGCTTGTTAGTGCTGAACACCCTGGGTACAGAGCAGGGAAGCTGCACCTTGCTGGTAAGTGAGACAGGTCCGCTGGCAGAGCCTCAGCACCATTTTCAGCCCCATCTCAGGCACTGGATTGCCCCACAGTGCTCCATTTCACAGACAGTGACTCCAACCACGCTGCCTTCCCAGGCACCTCGTGTTTGCCCAGATGAAATCTCTCTTTTTGTGTGGTTTTATCCCTTCATGGGATAGCACTAGGTCATGAGCACGCTGGGGGTGCTGATCCCTATGGGAAATCTCCTTCTCTCTTCCCAGAACTGCCACTGGAGGAACTTCCCAGCAGCAGCTCCTCCATAAACCCTTCGTGCTTGGGCACAAGAGGGCACTGAAGCTCCACCGCGCTGGAGTGGTTGGGGGATGCGAGTGGGGCTGCTGCAGCCTTAAAGCCCTTCTGCACCTCTCCCTGGTGAGCAGACACCCAGAGGATGCCCTGCACCCTGCTGCATGCCTCTGCCATGCCCTTCCCATTAAATTGCATCACTCCAGGAGTCAGCAATTCCTCCTGCATGAGCAGAGCTGTGTTCCTGGAGCTCAGACATTGCCACTTCCTGGGACACCTGGCGAAGCAAAAGCAAAAAAATCTCTTCTGCTGCGTGCTTGTTTGAGTCAAACGCCCACTCCCTGCCTGCAAAAACAAAGAGCACCTTCATCTGCTGGGGCTGGAGCGGGTGGAAATCCCCCATCTGTGCTCTGCAAACCTGGGAGTGCTTAATTGATATTAATCTAATCAATGCAAATCGTATTAGCTCTCCTGGAAACACTGGGTCTTCACCAATAGCAGCGCTGCATATTCCATATAAATCAAATTTACCACCCTATAAACATTAGTACATCCCACAGACATATTCACCCTCATAAAAACATCAATTGCTGTCTGACTATATTAGTGGAAATAAATTATGGAACTTTATCTCTTGGCCATGATTATGGGCAAAACCACATAAAAGAGACACTTGGAAGACGCTTTTGTGTCGATTGTTACAGAAGCTGCTGCTGCTGTTCTGCTTCTTCAAACCACCACAAATTGCATATAATTAAGGGATTGGAAAACCTTTGATGACAAAATGATAGAAGTGCCCCCTCTGCAAGCCCTGGAACAGCTGTGTGAGCAATTTTGTGCAGGTGAGGAGAATGAATCCAACTTATCAAGCATCTCACAGTGGAAGGAGTGCAGGATGTATTATTTTATGCTGCTCTTCCAGTAAAGGATGAACAGGAAAAAGTGTCTGATAGAAGTAGAAAAGAGTTTGTGCTATTTAGCTCCTCAAAAAGAAGGTTTTGAGGTGACTTTATTGCAGTGTGAGCATCCCCGGAGAAGAAGATCATCCGGTGGAGGGAATGGATGAGAAATGAGGCTTGTTCTTCGAGCAGGCAGGGTGATTAACCATGTGTGCAAACCTCTTAGGGAAGAGCTGGGTTTTTCTGCAGGGATGCGATGGTTTCCGGAGGGATGCTCCATTCCCATGTGAGTTATCAGGCAGCTGAGGGAGATGGAGCGGGCTGTGCTGCCGAGAGGGCTGGGCTCAGGGACTGAACATCGGATGCTCCTGTGCATCTGTGGCTGGAGGAAGGTGTGGGGAACAGAGCCTCCAGAGCCATGGGGTGTGTCTGCAGGTGCCCCATGCCAGGGACAAGCTGTGCCTTTCCCAGACCCTCTGAGGTACCCATGGGTGTTGAACCACCCTTCCCTCAGCTCCTTTGCCTTGCTGTTCCTCCCTGTCTTGCGAGTGGTACCCAGGCTGCATTAACGTGCTCTGCAGCAGGTGACCTTGGGGCACCATCCCCCTAGTGCTGGCCAGCTTGTTGGCTTTCCTGCTGCTTTCATCCCCTGTGCAGTCACCCTGGGGTGCTGTGGGCTGTCCTGTGTCCGTCTGTCCCTCCCAAGCAGCATGAAGGCTTCCAGCAGAATGTTCTGACCCCATCAGCTTTAGCTCATCTCACTCATCAGTCTGGGTCACAGCATGGCGCCTGTTCCCAGCTGGTGAGGGTCAGGATAAGTCTCCCATTTTTCT
Organism: Penelope pileata; assembly: GCA_013396635.1. Lineage (NCBI taxonomy): Eukaryota > Metazoa > Chordata > Aves > Galliformes > Cracidae > Penelope > Penelope pileata. The sequence continues at coordinate 225,700 of WBMW01001399.1, forward strand.
GCACCTCTCTGCTCTTTTTATGGAGGTCCCATCCTCCTGGTCTGTCTCAGGTATGTGGCAGTCTGGTTACCATAGCAATACGTCTCAGCATCTCCTCTGCTCCTATCCTCCTAGCATCCCCATGCTGTGGAGCAGCACTGCTGGCCCCATGGTGCTTGCAGTGGAGGGAAGCACTGGGATAAGAAGACTGAGTGAGATGGGGACATAAAGCCCCAGGAAGCCTCACAGACCCTCCAGGGCAGCCAGATGGTGGCAAGGGACCAGCTCTGTTGGAGACCATCCCTGGTGGCTCGTCTTCACCCTTGCTCAGCCCCTGGCAGGGTGGCTTGGCTGTCTCTGCTGCTTTCATCCTCGTTTCTTCTCTCTGTGCTTGGTGACAAGTGATTAAGGGCTTTAATAATTTGGATTTATTCTTTGCTTCTGTCCAAGGGTGTTCAAAGCACGATAAAGTGACTCCAGCATGATTACAGCTCAGTACAAGTGTCTGGGGATGCTTCCTTTGGCAGCACATACTTTGTTGTGTTAATAACAGTGGGGACAGAGTGTCACCTCCCAGGGCACACCTCTGCATACCCTGTATGGCTCCTCCTGGGCATGTACAAAGCCTGCACAGCCACTTCCAGTGTATTTTGGATGTGCTTTCCTTTAAAGGAGTGCAAGAGATGTGCTATGGAGCCCTGGGTGCTCTGTAGGTCGTTCACTGCCAGGTTTGTGCTGAGTGCAGGAGCCTGGCTCCAGCCCAGCCTGCTGGGATGTGCTGGGATGGCTCAGTGCTGTGCCTGCCCTCTGGCAAGGCATGGAAGCCTGATGTTGTATGGCTTCTGGAGGGGCTCAGGGCTGGGAGGGCAGCAGCCTTTGTTGAGGTGGCTGGGAGCTCAACTTTCCATAAAAACGAGAAACTGGCACTCAAAACCAGAGGGCAAAACCCTTTGTGACAAAGGGATATGAGGATGGGTCTCCAACAGGTGCTGACAGGGTGCGAGCACCCTGCTATTGTGCCATGTTACCATTTGCAGCAGCCTGGATTTGCCTGGATCTGCACTCAAACATGTGGTCAGCCTGCAAAAGCTCGCTCCTTTCTCCAGCTTTTTCCAGGATGAGATAAATCCCCGCAGTGTGCAGCAGGGACAAATGCTGGCGCAGATGTGCTCTGGCAGCATGTTCCAGGCTCCTGCCTACGTGTGGTCCAGCAGACCCCCCGCAGCCGAGCCCCTCTCCATCACTCGATGGGAATGGGATGCTGCTGGGTTCTTTATCCCAGTGCCAGTCCCCTCCCTGGAGCTCCAAGTACCCTGCCACATCCTGTGGTCTAGCACTCAGTAATTACCGGAGTGGTTGCCAGCTTGGGTAGCTGGGAACAACCTAAATCCTTCTGCTGAATCTGGGCTTTATGGGCAGATTGGCAAAAGCAGGAGGCAGCCAGCACTGAGGATGTGAGCTCCTATCAGCTCCCCCATGCAGATGAGTACAGGTCTTAACGTCCCATCAGCCCTAATTGACTTATTGCTGGTCTGTACAAATCGCTCTCTCAATGACAGTTACAACTCCAGCGTGTGCAAATTACCCTGCTAATGACACTTCCAGATGCACCGAGTGCTTTTGCTGATTCATAGAGAAGCAGGAAGTCATTTAGAGCCAAAAGGTTGGGAACAAGAGCACGGATGCCACCATCTCCCTGGCAGCTGCTCAGCTCGACCCCTGCCCCAGGAGTGTCCCCAGTGTCACTTTGTCACCGTGTCTGCATTGCTGGTGCTCATCAGGTGTGGACATGGCATGTGATGAGCAACGAACAGCTCAGCCGCAACAGCTTAAAAATCCCTTTTTCTGGTGTGCCAGCATCTTGGCAAGCATCATAACATGGGGGCATCATAACATGAGGACAGTGGTGTCACATCTCCAGCTGGTTGATGTTCAGTGGGGAACAAAGGGATCCCTGTACTCCCCACTGCACCTCGGATGCCTGCATTGGGAATTCAAGCACTTTGCTTGCTTATGGCTCCAGGATTTATTATTGCCTCTGAACAATTTTATTAGGAGCAACACAGCAAGATCTCATGGTTTTGTGCCTGGGGTCTTGATGAGCAGTGATCTGAGATCACCCAGGCAGAGGGAGCGATGAAAACCCCTTTCCATGCACTCCAGCAAAGTGGTCCCATTGCAGCGTGACCAGCGGCTTGTCCACATCAAACCCCATCGAACTGCTGAGCGGTGGAGATCCTACAGCTCCTGTGGAGGTGGTCGGTTGAACAGAGAACAACAACCCAGGCTCATGCCTGGTCCAAGAGGAGTGTGGGCAGCACTCCTCCATGAGATGCTGAGTTTGGGATCAGTCCGTTGGTTGATGAGCAAGGTGATGATCTCTGCTGGAGGACGTGGGGAGGAGCTGACGTCACTGTGGGGTGCAGGCTGTAGGGACTGAGCACCCTAACCCATGAGAAGTCAGACTCATAGACCATTTTGGCTCTTCATTTTTTCCTTTGATATAACTCTGGATTTTGTTATCTGCATAAAATGACGCTCCTTTTAAACGCTGCCAGATGATAAATGACAGCAATGAGTTCCAGAGGCCAAGTGTGTCATGCTGTTACGAGTTTCTCTAGAGAATTTTGTTTAGCTGTCTCAATCTCTTGCTCTTGCTATGGAGCTTCAGAAGAGCACGATCCTTCCTTCAGTGTGGAAAAAAACCCCAGCGATGGGGCTGCCCACCCGAAAGTCACGCTCAAAATGGTCCTGAGCACTCCTTCACCCCCTGGCATGTCTTCAGCTGCACCCAGCCGTAGCTTTAAAGCATCCATAATTAATGCCTCCGCTAAAGACAAACACTGTTCAGGAAGATTTATCATTTCTTCACTTGTAATTACCTGTCAAAATTAAAATAATGGCCTTTTAGAAGGAACGGAGCGTTTTTTTTTCTTTAATTAATTAAGCATGCAGCTTGTCACGCAAAATCAAGGTCATCAAGAGAGAGATGAAGCTGACTGCCCTGCCAGTGCTGCTCGTCTTGCAGCCCAGCTGGACCCTTGGGGGAGGAGATCTGAGGGCAGCGGCGTGGGTTTGCTTGAGCATCTAGCTCCTGGTGGACCTCCAAGATCTGAAACAATATTTTTGTATATATGTATATTCTGTGTGCTGGAGGCCCATCAGCCTGTGCATCCTAAGGACTCTCAGAGCACTCTGTCCTGGACCGCTCTGTGCAGACAGAGTAAGACGAGATCTCACCCCCAGACTGAGACCTGCTGGCTCCATGAGTCCTGGTGTCACCATCCCACAGGCATCCCATGGGAAAGGACGCTCTCCTGCCCAGAGCAGGCAGCCAGGTGATGTCTCACATTCTGGGCATCCTCAGTGCCCCAGGAACCACCTGGGTTCATCCCAGGGAACCATCGTGGTCTGAGCATCCCTCGGCCCTGCAGCACGATGACCATCTACTCTTGGAGAAGCAAGCAGCAAGCTCTGGATAAAGCTGATGTATCACGGAGGTGTGAAACAATTTCCAATTGCAGATGATCCCAACGGAGCCCTGTGCAGCCCAGGGGAAACAGAGAGATGCTGTTAGCATGGGGAGGATGCTGCTTTTTGATCAGGACCTCTGGATCCCTGTGCTTTGAGATGCTGTTCTCTGGGGAGGCAACGAGCTGGCTGTGCAGCCTTATTTCCCTCTGATAACTGACTCTATTAGCATGAAGTATTGCTTTCAGTGCTCCAGTGAAAAATGTTAGCTTGCTTCGTGAGAGGTATCTATTGGGTTAGGATTACATTGCCCATAAACAACAGAGACAGGCTCGATTCCAGGTGCTTTCCCAGCTCATAATTGGAACACTATTATAAATTGTAAACATCTACTTTGTACTATAAATGCACCTTTAAATGCAGCAGAGTGGGGAATGGCACGCGGTGGCTGTCAGGTGAGCGTGACCAGAGTCCTCTGGCACGGGCTGCAGGCGATGGGAAGGGCTGCAGGCTGCCTCTGGGGGAGTTTTTGGGGACAGATCATCAAAACATGGGGATGCCCTCGGTGTGCCTCATCGAGGAACTCACAGTGGTCAATGATCACGAGGTTTTTCTTAGTGGAGAAAAAATCTTGCTCTTACACCTTGCCCTTGAACTTGGCTCTGGGCATTTTCCTTTGCCCACATCTCAGCATCCTCTTCCCCATTCCACACCTGCAGCTCTGTCCTTCCTCACCCCACACCTGCAGCAAGCACCGGGCTAGATGTGGAAGGCACTTGTGCAAAACATGAACTTTTCATCAGACAAGCAAACAACCTGAACTTCTGTGCAACCAAGACCTTCTCTTGTAATTCGTTGTTATTTTTGGCTTTTCATTTTCCGTGTGCGTTTTCGTTGTGCTGAAATGCCAAATTTCCATCACAACAACAAAAAAAATCAGTTTGATTTAAGTTTTTCAGCCATCCTCGTCCTTCATTTAAACCTTCTCCGGAGGTATTTACACGGTGTGGAGGCAAATGGCTCGTTCCATCTCCTCCCACAATATGCAGTCACCTAATATTGATGTTTATTTTGATCTATTATGGAGCTAATGATTCTCATAAACAAGAGCCTTTTAGCCATCAGTACTTCTGATTTCTCCAGAAATCTCTCTCTAAAGGAGGCAGTGACCTTCTGCTGGCTGCTGCGGCTCCGAAGATGCTCGAGGAGACTTTGTGGCATGGCAGCAGATGGAGGGATGCTATGATCCGTTGTGCAGGAGAAGACCATGAGCTCAGGGTGTGGATCAGATCCCTGTAGAGGGAAACGATGGCAAAATTAATTAGCTAGCGGAGTCTGAGCACTGGGCATTGCTCATTTTCTCCTACTTGCCCGTTGGTATTGTTTATTAATTAGATAATATATACAAGTTTATATAAATCTCATTTCAAATCCCGGCAAATTTGCTGGGCAAATATTAATCGCTACAAACACCAAGAGGATAGCAGAACCGCGAGCGGCTCAGGTTTATTAAGAACAAATCATGCTAGACAAACTTAATTACTTTTTTGATGGAACTGCTAAATCAGGAGACGAAGCAAAGGCAGTTGACATCCATATATCTCGGTGTAGCTGAGGCTGCAGAGCCTGAACACTGTCCCTGCCCAGCAGGGAGGATGCTGGGCTGTGTTGCAGCTTGGCAGAGGTTTGCATTCTGGATGCATCTCCCTGGTGTTCCTCGAGCATCCTCGGCTGCAGCGGGGGAAGATGCTGGAGGATATTGATGAGGATGCAGCAGGGTGTTGGCAGCAGGCTCGTTCTCCTCCTTGCCCCATGCATGGGCAGCTTGCTGCAGGCAGGGATCAGCACATGGTCAGGCCTGAGAGCCGTGAGCTTAATGCAGCCCCTGGGACTGCTAATGCTGCTCTGGGGATAACGCTGCAATGCTAATATCAGTGTAACTTTGTAACAGCTCTACCAGCACGGCTGTTACAAAGAGAATGAGGGACACTGCCATGAGCCCTCGCCCTTATTAAGCCCCTAATCCCAGTGCTTTTTTCCTTTTCTGCCCAGTAATCAGTTCAGACGCTGATGGAATAAGTCGTTGGGTTTTATGTTGGTTTTCCCTTGCTTCAGGTTCAGCTCAGGTCGGCGATGCTGGGGTGTAGGATTGCAAAGGCAACTTGGGATGGTACCCGGGGGTCATTCCCATTTAGGTGGGGTAGTTTGGCTCCTGCATCTCCTGCCTTCCTCCCAGCTGCATCCACGCACCCCTGGCCCTGCATGGGAATTGTGCAGCCAGGTGGGACCCAGAGGGACAGCAGATGAGGACAAGCATCCAAACCTGCCCCAGACACCTGGGGTGAGGGCAGCACTTTTTGATGCTTTGGGGGTGTTTCCATGCTAGCAAAAGGCTTACAAAAAATATCATCACTTTGTGAGGAAAAAGCCATTTCCATGCAGCTGGACCATGCTTTGGGAGGATGGGTGCTGCAGCATCACCAAAAGCATTTGATCATCTGGAGCAGCCGTTCCCTGTGCTCAGCAGACGTGTGTGCTTTTGCCTTCAAAGATGGGTGGGCTTGGGAGGGAGGAGGAGATCTGCATGCTGCAGGGGAGGCTTTTCCTGGGATTTGTGTGTTTATGATGTATCACTGCAGCTGTGAGCCTGGGCGCCTTGAAAAAATGTCCAAAAAAAATGTCCCTTGCAGGAATAGCAATGCAGTCGCTGAATTGTTTTTTTTCCTCCTATCCTGAAAGAGGGGAATAGTGCTCAGGAATGAATGCTTTCCACCCTGTTTTGGGAGTGCTCCACTCCCACAGCACCTGAGTCAATGGCTATGTAGACATTAGGAGCTTGGACCCCTGAATCAAGATGTATAAGAGCATGAAGGTTGAAAAGGGGATATCTGATGCCTTTGAGTCCTTCTTTGCCCTTGAGCACTGTTTCAAGGTGTTTTTGTTGTTGTTATTGTTGTTGTTTTACTTTTTTCTTCCCTCTGACTCCATGAAAGATGGGAACCTGCATAAAACAGCTCTCATGGAATGATGTGGTGCTGGGGCTGCAAGGAACAGCCTTGCTGCATGAAGCTGGTGTACAGCTGAAACCAGCAGCCCCATGGGAGGGATGGGTTTGGCTCCATGTCATTGGGTTTGGCTCCAGGTCATTGGGTTTGGCTCCAGGTCAGGGCCAGGCATTCAGGGCTTTCCTCTCCTTCATGGCACAATTAAATAGAATTACTACCATGGGGCTTTCCAAAGCAGGTCTCTGCTCACCTTGAAACAGTGCTCAAAGGCAAAGAAGGAATAAAAGGGACCAGACAACCCAGGATCCTGGGAAAGCAGTGGGTGCCCTGGAAATGGGACAAAATCACAAGTTTTTGGTGCAATTTTGTATAGGTCTCACTCTCCCTTCCTTGGTTGTGTCCATCAATATATATGGTCATGCCTAAACATCTTCAGCTCACTTCTGCACTCCCTTTTTGTATCTTAGGATATTTTGGATGTATGCTGAGTTGGTGATACCTTGTGTGTTCATAGGGTTGGAACAAAGGGATGGGTCAACCCAGCCCAAGGCTCTCCTGCCTGAAGGCAAAGGAAACCCCCGTCTCCCCAAGGGAGTGCAGCAGCTCTGTGTGATCTCAGATGCAAGAGGCACAGGCTCTTCCCAGGCAAAAACTCATTGGAAAACAGGGATTTTAGCACCTGAGAGCAGCTGCTTGCAAAATAAATGGGTGTGAAGGGGCTGGTGATGTGATGAGCTGGGCAGCACTGCACCACCTGCCCTTGTCAGGCTTTGCACTGCTGCTCCCTTCTTTGCAGCTGAACGTAACCCAGGTAGAGTGGATTCACAGCCTGGGGCTTTGTAAAGAAAATTAATGTCAGTGCAGAGCTGTTGTGCTTACAAACAAACAGCTAAAAACCGTAGTGTGGTGTAAGATCAGGGTTACTTATGCTGAGTGCTATTTCTTTTAATTGTCTTGATTTATGAAGTGTTTCTTTACCAAATTTCCCTGATATCCATCATGATTACTGCAACTTTGCTGTGCATCTGGATGAAGTTCATCCAGAAAATAAATCATGTTGCTGGTTTTGGCCAGGGGGGCATTGATTTTATGGATGCTGAGCTATCGTGGGTCAGAGCAGGGCTTTGCAGATGTGGGATCACAGGGTGGGATCACGCTCTGTCTTCTGGATGCATGCATATTCAGCAGGGATGGACGTTTCTGTGCCTAGGGACATGAGAAGGAAGATTTCTTATTCTTATTTTGTTACCTAAGAGATTTTGGAACTATCATCTGCTAAGGCAGCAGATGAGGACCATAACCTCTCGTTGAGTGGCATCAACCAGAGCATGACATCTGGCCACAGCTGGAACCAAGACATCACAGTTCGGGTATTCTTGTTGAGAAAACACCACCTCCACGTGCAAGCAGAGTGGTGACAGGACAAAAAACTGAAGGCACCATCAGAGATGCGTCTGCACCTGGAGGAGCATCCTCTGGTTGGAGGGTGCCCTCAGAGCAGCTCAAACAGCCATGGGATTGCAGTGGGCCAGCAGTTAGGGAAAGGAGTCTGCAAAGTGCTTTAGCACTGTTATGGATTGAAATGTGTTACACAAATGAAAATTAATTGCTCATCCCCTAGAGGCCTGCAAAGGAGTCCCCTCACTGCTGGCTGAATTGTACAGATCCAGCTGGAGAGGTCTAGCCTCAGGAGTCAGTTTGTGCAGTAAAACTGTTTAAATTCTCAGCAAAACCAGTTAATTGCATGGGATCTCCCCAGTGACTGAATTCCCACCCAGAATGAACCCTCTTTGATAAAGATGCATAATAATGGAAGTAATCTGTGACCAGAGCCAGCTCGTCCCAGGAATTCATGCCTTGTGTGAGATGTGAAGACCCTCATTGGGGTGGGAAAACCATGAAACATGAACCAACCCTTAGCACAGGTGGCTGTGTAGGTCACACCAAAACAGTGAGAATTTCTTTTGGAAGACAGCAGAAGACAGTTAAACTTTGGATTTACTAAAACACCCTTAAGTCAAGAGTAAATTGGCCTTTAAAGGTCCCTTCCAACCCTAACGAATCTCTGTTTCTATTCTATAAATTGCTGTAGGAACAGAGTTTGTCCTCAGACTGCACATCTCCAGGACTACTGCTGCTTCCTGCAGGTTTCCCTGGGGAACTGGGTCCCATTGCAGCAGGGTTTGAGGTCCAACCCATGGCTGAAGCCCACCCATGAGCTAGCACAGTCATTGAGCTGGCCTGGAGGTGGCCTTTAGCTGCCTCTTCAGTTGTGTGATGGCCTTCAGCTGCACCAGGGGAGGTTCAGGTTGGATATTAGGAACAATTTCTGCTCCCAAAGGGTGGTAATGCAATGGCACAGGCTGCCCGGGGAAGTGCTGGAGTCCCCATCCCTGGAGGTGTCCAATAATCATGGAGATGTGGCACTTGGGGACATGGTTTGATGCCACAGTGGGGATGGGCTGGGGCTGGACTTGGTGAGCACAGAGGGCTTTTCCAACCTTAATGATTCTATGATTTCCCTTGGGTACCCACCAGCATGCTGGGGCGGTGTATCTGCCCCAATTTCCTTGCAAGGAAAGGGCTTGGAGAATCCCATGGTGAAGAGCAGGCCTCTGCAGCCTTCGTTCTACAGGAAATCATTGCCAGCTCCAGAAACCATTTGTTAATTGATGGGGATGAAGGGAGAAAATCTCTGAAAGTGCTGGGGAAGCTGCTGAGTGTGGTGCTGAGCATTTATTTCTCAAGTTAGAGACATTAGGAAGGC
>WBMW01001402.1:0-103665 GCA_013396635.1 Penelope pileata
TTGATGAAAAGATTACCTGCATGAACATGGATCATGTGTGGGTTTACACTTAAGTTCGTCCTCAAATGACTAATTGTGATTTCTCTTGTGAAAGGAGTGGTATTTCTTTTTCTTTCTTTTTTTCCTAGTTATTCATCATCTGGAAAAGCACTTTTGCTAATGAATGAGAATTCAGTTGGAAAAAAATGGGGAACATAAAAGAATGCAGATATTAACTAAATATTGTTTTTTTTCTTCTTAAAAAAATCACTTATTTTTCCACATTTTAGTTCTCAATAAACGTTAATTGCATTTACCTTTATAATTTAGCAAGACCAACAGTGATCACTCTTTTATGACCTCTTTTTCTCTAGGCTTATCAGAGCTGGGAAACTATATGCCCATAGCAATACCACCAGCCCTATGTTAAATAAGTTGCTATAACAAAACAGGAAAAATTTATTGGGGTGTTTTTCTAGGGTTTAATATCTGAAGCTTCTCACCTAAGACTTTCAACATACAAGTTGTGGTGCAATCACAGAAGCAATCCCAGGTAAACTACTAAATGGTTTAATAATCGTAAACAAAAGATTTCAACTTACACAATAGCAACCTCCCACCAAGATGAGGAACAGCCAGATCCCACACAGGAGATCCCTTCCCCTCAGTGGCTGGCTCTTAAAAAAGACCAGGGGAGTCTCACCGTGGGTCCACCCCTCCTGGTCACATGGAGGGGGGATACAGGTGTTCCTTAGGCCAGCCACCGCCCTTCACCAGGTGCTCAATCACTAATTCAGGCCGTGACCTCATGTTTCCCTTACACAAGCGTTATTCAAAGATTCCATCCTCAATGGGAAAGTAGTCAAATCCTGCTCTTCTTCCTTTTCCTGTGAAAATTACACTACAATTTTCTTCAAAAGATTTTTCTAAAGACCTTAAAGGAACAAACTCTTGCTCAATTCCCAGCATGTGCTGTGCACCTTATCCTGTCCTGCTGCAGTATTTGATTCTATCATTGCATTTCCAATTCTTTTGTAATTGTAGCTCATGACTGACCACTTATAAAGCAACCTGGAGTTTGACAGTTTCCTAATGAGATGTTACAAGCTCTCATTATAGCTACTTTCAAACAGCTGAATGTGGTGTCTTCATTTCTTTAAATTTTTTTAATTTCTTTTTTTTTCACTTCAGTGAGAAGGTTAAGCAAGCAGGGATTCTTCATTTCATTTGTAGCCCCTTATTTTCAGTTCTCTAGAGAAGATGATTACCCAAGCAGCTCTAGAGAGTTTTCTGTTTTGAATGTTGAACTCCACCTAAAGCAATCAATCAGTTCCTTTTCCTTGTTTCAGTCATAAGTTTTGATGACTTAGAAACATGTTTTAATTCTCAGGTACTCCAAATAATCGTTTCTCCCTAACCCAATCTAATCTTTGGAGGGAGTCTGATGCCTTTCTCATGTTGTTTGGCAGACACATGGGAAGGCTGTTAATCATCCTCCATGTCCTACTTCGCCAGCTGGGTCAGAGGATCCTGTTTTCTACACAGATAAATCTACTATTCTGTAACCTACTTCGAGATTTCAGCCCTCATTCTCCTGGAAATAAACAACATAGTGATGGGAAGAAATCAGCTCTTTTGCAAATTCTAAATCTGCTACCAAGTCAAGATTTTTTGAAATGTTGCAGGACTTCTTAATATTCTAAGAAAACAGGCTGTAGAAGATTGACATTGGACACAGCAAAAAAGTGGACGTACCTCAGAATTTGGTCTTAATATTTATGTGGTATCAGACTTCATTTGCAAAATGGTTGTTTCTCTTCCCATGGATTAGGCTTCAGTATGCTGCTCATTTTGTATATATGAAATAAACAGAAAAATATGTACATTAAGCAATTTAATTTTTTTTGTCTCCAAACTGAAATACTTCGTAAAATATATTCTTATAAAGCAAATGTGTGGTTCTGTAAAGAAATATCAAGAAAATCACTGATTTATTCTGTAAGATAAATGCGATGTAGACATTAAATTATACAAATACGTAAGAGATTAATGGCAACAAGCACACATATATACAGTCAGTCACATACAGACATTTACTGAAAGTAGGGGGAAATTAACCTTTTTTTCTGTGAGAAAGGTGTTTGTTTCTTTTTAATTCAGATATAATCAATTAGCATTTACAGTGCCTACTAAATCCACTACATGTCAAGCTTTTCATCCACCACAACCCCCAAGTTCTTCTCCACAGGACTGGTCTCAATGAGTTCTCCCAGTCTGTACACATACCTGAGATTGTCCCAACCTAAGTGCAGCACCTTGCACTTGGCTTTGTTGAACCTCATTAGGTTCACATGGGCCCACTTCTCAAGCTTGTCCAAGTCCCTTTGGATGGCATCTGTTCCTTCAGCTCCACTCAGCTTGGTGTTGTCAGCAAACTTGTTGAGGTACACTTTTGATCCCACTGTCTATACAATTGATAGATATTTTGAAGAGCACTGGTCCCAGGACAGACCCTGAGGGGAAACCACTCATCACTAGCCTCCACTTGGACATAGATCCATTGATGACAATCCTCTGGCTGAAGACATCCAACCAATTCTTTATCCAGTGAATAGTCAACTCTTGAAATCCGTATCTCTTCAATTTCGAGATAAGATCGTGTTGTGGGACTGTATCAAGGGCTTTGCAGAAGTCGAGGTTGACAACATCAGTTATTCTTTGTCTGCTGATATATTCCATTGTAGAAGGCTTCCAGATTAGTCTGGCAGTCTGCTCATAGTGAAGCTGTGCTGTCTCTGTCAGATCACCTCCTAGTCTTTCATGTGACTTAACACTGCTTCCAGGAGAATCTGTTTCATGTTTTTTTGCAGGCACAGACGTGAGGCTCACCAGCTTGTAGTTCCCCAGATCTTCCTTTCTCCCTTTCTTAAAAATGCGAGCTGTGTTTCCCTTTCTCCAGTCTGTGGGGATGGATTTCACAAAACTTTTCAAATATGATGGAGAGTCGTTTAGCAGTCACATCAGCCAGTTCCTTCAGAACCCTGGGATACATGTTGTCCAGCTCCATAGACTTGTACACAGTCAGTTTCATCAAGTGGTTTTAAACTTGCTCTTTTCTTACAGTGGGAGGGATTTTGTTCCCTTGTCCCCTGCCTTGAGGTTCGGAAGCATGAGAAAAGTTGTGGGAAGTCTGATTGGCAGGGAAGACACAGGCAAAGAACTTATTGAGTACCTCAGCCTTCTCCGTGTCTGTTCTCATTTATCAGAGGGGTACACTCTTCTTGTTCTGTTTGTTCTGACCAGTGTACCAATGTCTGGATGCCATCCCTGTATTCTTCCCAGGCCACACGTCCCTCCTTCCACCGTCTGTACATTTCCCTCTTATCCTTCAGTTTCACCAGCAGGCCCTTGTTCAGCCATGCCAGATTCCTGCCTCCTTTGCTTGATTTCTTATACTGGGGGATGGAGAGCTCGTGTGATCTCTGAAAATCTTTTTTAGAGAGTTGTCAGCTCTTCTTCATGATTTTGTCCCTAAGGACGGATTCCCAGGGGAATCCAATAATTTCTTTAATGCACAGAAATTTGCTTTTCTAACTTTCCTCTTTGCCAGGCCCAATTCCTTGAGATTGCAAATTCAACCAGAGTCATTACAGCTCAGGCAATCCTGTCTTAACCTTCTTAATGAGTTAATCTGCATTGGTGAGCGCCAGGTCCAGTAATACTTCACCTCCCTGTGATACATGGATTCTTATGCAAGAAATAAAAAAGAATAAAAAGAAAAAATATATTTTTCTTATTTTGTGTGTGTGAAATTTAGGAAATACTGTATTATATATCAATATAAATCTTCTTTACCTTTCTGTTAAATGAAATGAAACAGAAGTGCCTGGAAAATGACCTACCTGCACTATGCCCAAAATTTGTCTTGTCTCGTGTGTTTTTGTGCACAAAACTGCATTTTACTACACTTTTCCTGATATTAATTTATAATAGGAAATGCAAATACTTTAAGTATTTCCGAAACACCATTCCTTCTCTATTGGAAGTATGACGCCATACTTACGGCTTAGCACACAATGGATTTCAAAGATATTGTTGGTAATAATAAATTCACCTTTTTCCCTCACCTCTTACTTCAGTGTTGTATCCCATGTTCTAGTATTGTCAGTGATCTCCTACAGCTCTGTTACTTAGTAAGTATATCTTTCTTTTTTCTTTAGTCAGCCTAAAGATTTAGTATCAGTCAAACAAGCAGACTGAATGAAAGACTTTAAACTACCAGAGATTAAGAAATCTTCACACTGTCATTTTTCTACTATAAAGAATGCTTTTATCACTTTAGTTTTGTTTTTTTTAAGGGAAAATTGCTTTACCCAATTGTTATTTACACATATTTTTACAACTCTTTAATATGTTCACAATTATTGCAAGCATTTTTTGATACTCAGTAACAAGACAGTTATACTATTCTATCTGCACATGCTAACTACATATTTTGGAAGGTATCCTCTGGGATGATTCAAAATAATTTTTTATTTTAATTTATTCTGTTGTCTGGTTTCTTTAATACAGCTATTTTTCTTCAATAGCTGATACAAAGTAAATGGAGATTATTCTAATTTTACTTTGTTGACATATAAATGTGTCATTTCATACAACTAGCTGTTTTTCTTTGTTGTAACTTCTTTCTCTCTGTTTTAGCCTGCAGCTTCCCTTTTTATTTGATCAGTATACTCTATATCATATTCCAGGCTTCACTTCTTCCCAGGAGAACAGCAGGATTTCAAATCGCTACTCACGATTCCTAAGGCAAACTTAAAGAATGCTGACTGAATTAATATTTCCTTTAGTGTTTTCAGGGCTTATTTGTTTACTTCCATTAGCTCATGGATGCATTGTTTTTTCTACCTCTAATAAAATTATTTTTCCAATGATTGACAATTTTTGCTTTATGGTTGTTTACAGTTCACCAGAATACAATTTCTGTTAACTAGAAAGTTAATCAACCTGATTATTACAGGACAAAAGAAAATAATTAAAAATACACAAAGCCTAGAGTCTCTAATTTTCTATCCATGCCTTCAGAAGGAAAGCCACATAGCCTAGAATTCATGTTGTATTCAATTCAATATCTCCAGAATTGGAGCTGTTGCTATGAATTTCTTAATATACTCGAATACATAAAATAATTTATTTTGCTAGCTAAAATGGCTTCCCACAACACACAAAAACAAGTGTAATTAATAACACTTTAAAGAGAGTCTCTCTCTAAAATAATTCAATTCCCATTAAGAACATTCCTACCCTTCATGGTCTAATTTTAGTACCTGTAGTTTGTACATTGCCATTATTATTTGAAGGAATTTGTCTTGTTTAATTTTTCTCCCCCAAAATCACTATATTACTTTTATTGTAAACGTGATCTTGCAGCTTTGAAGCCATTGGCAAATCTGCCATTGACATCAACAAACCTAGGCTTTAAAATACCATTTCCCCTCCATATTTGTATGCAACAGCATAGATATAGATTCCTTATTCTCCATATAAATGACATAAGAATCTGCTGAGACATACACTGTATCTGAACTTAACATGAAAGATCAATCTTACATATCAAATACTCAATTTATAAGAAGACAATGAGTAGCAGTCATTTTTGTACTGTTTTTATGTTTAGAAAAGTTTTGTACTATTGTTATATTTAGAAAACAATGTATTGATCCTTTTAACCTCTGTTTTCTATCTCAAATCCAAATACACATCACACTAAACTCTTGGAATATAAAGACAATATATCTTAGAGAGGTATTACAGCTGCAACCAAACCTTAGTTCACACTAGATGATTCCAAATCTTTTAGTGACAGGACACAGAATTTGATGTACACAGCTCTCTTTCAGATCACTCAGCAAGAAGATGATTCCACACCGATCTTACCCAAAAATTATGACCATTTTTCTTTCACCAAAGAGAATGACACCTTTACTGATGTCAGGCTCCAACAGATTTATTGATACCTTGTTGTCATTTGTATCCTGACAGCTCTCCCTCAAACACATATTCATTTTTAAATTTGAAATACTTTTTGAAATTTTTTTGAATTAATATTTTTGAAAATATTTTTTGAATTAAACTCTAAACTTAAATAGGTACCAGTGGGAAAAATCAACAGATAGAAGGGAAGAAAGGAACTCCATTCACCAATGAGGTAAGAAATATGACTTCTGCATAATTTCACACTGCAGTGCAACATATTTCTTTTTTTGTTTTTTCTTTTTTTCATACTAACAAAGATCTATTTACGGTGTTTCACAAAAGTGTGTTTTAACATTTTAAATAAACACTGTTCATATCCATTTCACAGCGCCGAAAAAGAATTCATGTAAAGTTACCCATCAATTTTAAATGACATTTAGCACTCTGTGCATTATAAAAATGCTGTTAAGCTAGAAGTCTCACTATTTTCCTTCCTGCCCTTAGCCTCCATCAATGAATATGGAATTGGAGAGGCTTGGACATTAAGATTTAGCAGTTACTACAAAGTTCTGAATTTTTTGTTCTGACATCATTTGACAGGATCTGTTATTTTGATATTGTAGGCCAGGGTCAAACTTGCAACTAATTTTCTTTCAGCATGTTCACACAAATTAATTGTGTCTGGCACAGTCAATTCTGTCTGATTTTTTTCTTTTTTAATTGACACTTTATCAACCTCTGGCCCAAGGTTTCATCTGTCCCTGCAGTGAAAGGCATGTTTGCGTTTGCCTTCTTCATCCTTCATCAGTAAGCACTGTCAGTATCCTGGTTGTTTTTCTTGGGCACACAGTGTATTTTTGACACTGAGAATTACTTTTGAGCAGAGGTCAACAATATATTGTATACCCACCTCATAAGCTCATTTTAATTACCTACAGTTTACTGGAAGCTATCAATATCACCTAACATAACACTGCATGAGATGTTGTGGAACTCTAACAACAGATGCAGACAACTCTGTTGTTGTCAGGGAAAAAAGCAATGAGTATGATACATTTACGCACTTATCCTGAAGTCTCAGACAGCTTCCAAATCACGGCCCTGATCAGAAACACAGTTTCCACCTAGGTCTATGTTAAGCGCCATCTCATACCAAAAATTTTGTATATAGGACCAGTACTTCTTTTCAATAGTTTTGTTTGTTTCTTTGTTTGCTTTGATGGCAACATGAAATTTTATGGGATTATTATCCTTGAGTGTATTAAAGATTTGGAATCTGTCTTAGAAAAGGTGTGGAAGATATTCCGTGGTGTTTTCTGTATCCTCATAAGGAACAAAAGTGGAGTTCAGCAAGTCCATTCTTCCTAGTGTATTTGTTTGGTGGTTTGACTTTATTTCTCACAGTCTATTGGTCACAAACTATAAGGAGAAAAAGATGCAGAGCTGAGATGTCTCCATCAGGCAAAGAAAAAAAGCAACACAGCAGAAGTATAATCCCTTCGTCTTTACAACTTAAAATCAACAACTTCCTGCCAATTATCCAAGAACGACTATTCTCACCAATTTTCTTGCCCCCTACTTTCTCCTCCCAGTCCACAAGCAGTCTTCATCTTGTAAGATTCTTTGGAAAAGTTTCAGAATCACAGGATCATAGAATTGCAGGGGTTGGACGAGACCTCTAGAGATCATCAAGTCCTACCACCCTGACAAAGCAGGCTCCCTATAGCAGGTTGCACAGGTAGGCATCCAGATGGGTCATGAATATCTCCAGAAAAGGAGACTTCACAACCTTCCTGGGCAGCCTGTTCCAGTGCTCCATTGCCATCAACATGAAGAAGTTCTTACACGTTTGCACTGAACTTCCTATGTTCCAGTTTTTCACCACTGCCCCTTGTCCTACTGTAGAATCTTAGAATGATTTGAGTTGGAACGGACCTCTAGTTCCAATGCCCCATGGCACCATGGGCAGGGTTGCCAAGCACCAGCTCAGGCTGCCTGGGGCCCCATCCTACCTGGCCTTGAACACCTCCAGGGGTGGGGTACCCACAACTTCTTTGAATTCTACATATACAAATATGTATATGTATATATATATACATATACATACATATACATACAAATAACATTTGCTTTATGAACACATTTCAAATCACATTTTAAAGGACAGCATGGATTCTTCTTCACTGTGTATTATTAAAGATAGTTGTATTTTGTATATAAGGTTCTTTAACTTCAAGTTTTTTCAGAAAAAAGCCCTTAAAGGACTAGAGAGACTTTTCCTAGTTAAAGCCTTTCCCTCAGGCAATACTTAGCAGGGCTACCACAGGGGCAATGTCCACACCAACTCCTGACAAGCTTTCCTACAGGAAGCACACGTATAATGTCTCCTGACATTTTCCACTGCTCACTAACAGCCTGCCTGATGCATCACTGTACATCCCTGCATTGAAGACAGAGCTATCATGCAACTTCTTGATAAAGAACTTCAGAGAGAAAGAAATACAATCAAAGCCAAATGGGTCAAATTAGCAGTCCTGATAAAATTTCAAAATAAATTGGAACTTATAATAAATGAGGTGGTCTAGGTGCTAGACAGATGAGCCAAGACTTTTAAGTAATGTTTTAACTCTTGCCTCACTGTATGGCCTTGCATGCATCACTGAAATGCTCATTTCTATTATCCATGACACTGGATACACACCATGCTTGTTTACCTGCTTAATGAGTATCTTGTGAGAATTGAGGAGCTGATAACATAATTAACATAGTTAACTAATGCAACCAAATGAAACTAATTGAATGTTTAAGCATTGTTGTTAAGCAACTGATCCAAAGAAAGATAGAAGTCACTCTTGAAGACAGCCTGGAACCATAAGATTTGGAGTGAGGAATTCTGTTCTGTTTCAGTATGTTGTGGTCTCTGATTGTGACATCTGCATCTGAACTTGTCAGAAATATGTCAATAATTTGTCAGGATGGTGTCTCTGATGAAAGCAGTTTTATTCATAATTGCAATGGCAGGCGTCCTGCAAGCAGGAGCACCCCTGCAGAAAGTTTCACATCTCTTATGCCCTATGACCCGACGCCCCCCTTCCTCCCCTGGTTCCTCATTGGCTGAGTACTTCAGGTTCACAAAACTGCTCGACGCTAACTAAAGATGGATACTGGCCAAACACAAATGTTGCTAGCTAAACGTGAATATTACTAACCCTTAACTTCTTCTCTTTGGTTTTTCTCTTTTCTTTTTCTGTGTCTCTCAACTTCACTGTTCTGTAATTACGCTGACATACCACCTTCGTAATACTTGCAGTCAGTAGTTTTCCACTGGTTCAATTGACTATTGTCCATTCTCACAACCATGTTGCTATCTTAGCAGGCACCAAGGCCGAGCCTTCTGAGCACCTGCACTCGCAACCATGTTGCCATCCTAGCAATCACCAAGGCCAAGCCTGCACTCACAGCAGTGTTGCTGTGTCAGCAGGCACCAAGGCCTTGCTCTCCTGCGGTCAGTTTTAACATACAACAGTATACATTGCACTTATTTTGTTAGTTCTAATGCAAAAACAACATTCTATTCCCACAAACTGTGAAAGTGAATTTCAAAGCAATTCTGTTATGTTAGAAGTTCTCCAAATCCGAAGTTCAGCTGATCTTTTTGCAAGTACTTTGGAAGATGGAGAGCCTTGCTGCTTTACATGATTAAACTGCCATTTCTGACTGGTAAGTCAGAAAAATATTCCAACTCTAGCTAGCGTTTCCCCTCGAGACCTAAAAAATCTGGTCAAGATGTGTTAACAGCCATGTCAGTTGCTCCATTTATTCATGCTGGGAAACAGGATTGCTGACTATGTTCCTCAGCAATTAGCACTTGGAAACTTTCAGGAAAAAAAAAAAAGGCTGAGCACCTGAGGAAAATGTTCTCCTCTAAAGTTTTTGAAGAGCCTCAAATGAAACTTAAGCATTACCCTGTCAGAAGACATCAGTCAGCAACAGGAAAGCTATCCCTGCAAGCATTAATTGAATTTAGTGATTCAGATTTTGGACCTTGCAAGTTTCCATGACCCCTTTTCAGGACATCACAGTTAAGGCGTTGCAGGAGATTTTCCTGTCTAAAACTAGGTTTTCTTAAATATTGAAGAAATTATATTATCTAAAGAAGAATTATGAGGGATAATCCGAAAGTAATGCCTCCTATTTGATGGTGGTGGTATGTGTAAGAGACTAAGTGGGGATATGTCTCAACATTGGCGGCGGGAAGGGTGCAGGACTTTGCCGTCTTACTACCCTGGCAACTGGACAGTAAGTTCCACCAATCAGGAGCCTGCACCCTAGAGCCATCCAGCAGTACCCAAGCCCCTTCGAGAACTTTCGAGAGCCCCCTAGCAACACACACACACCTCCGAGTGGGGGGGCGGGGCGATAGGACAAAAAGGGGTGCAACTGGAGGGGTGAGAGAGAGAACGGCGGGAGAGCGAGGGAGAACGGCGGGAGCGGGAGAGGGACAGCGGCGAGAGCACGAGGTGAGAATGGCAGGAGCGAGTGGGAGGACAGTGAGAAAGCAGCAGAGACCGAGACAGAGAGCAAGCATCGTGAGAGCCGCGAGCAGCCGCGTGACACAGCGCTGCGGAGGAACGGCGCCTCTCTCGTCCTCCTCTGAACTGCGCCGCCCCCACTGGTAACAGCGAGCTTTCCCATTTCACTTCCCTTTTACGTTACCAGCCCCCCTCCTCCCCCCCACGCCGTTGCGAATTCGTCGTCGGTAACGCGGACACTGCCTATTTCCTTCCCTTTTTCCTCACTCTTCCCCCATCGCGAATGGTTAATAAAGTTTCTTCTGTTTAGGCACTTGACTCCGTTTTGAGTTTAATTCTGCTCCCGAGAATTATAGAACCAAGTCACGATAAAGTGACATTGGATCGTGACAATGTGGCAGGAGAGGTTGAACTTTCCCACCAAATTCTCGTTCCATTTTGTTGCTTTATGACAGCTGACAGCAGAGGGGCAGTCTGACAAAATGAAGTCTGAAATGGAAGCATGGATGGAGTGAAGATGTGTAATTGAATTCCTTAATGTGGAAAACACGTCGCTCATTGACATTCATCGACACTGCTGAGCGTTTCTGGAGACCAAAGAGTGGATGTGAGCACAGCGTGGTGGTGGATGGTGCCTTTCAGCAGTGGTGACAGCGACAGTGGGTCACTTCTACTGGTGCAGATTGTTATGAACATGGCATGCATACTCTTGTTCATTGCTGATGAAAATGCATAGCTAATGGTGGTGAATATGTTGGAAAACAGTGTTGTGTAGCTGAGAATTTGCTATATCTAATAGTATTATCATGCTCTTTGTATCTGTTTTAGTTGCCATGGAAATAAATTGGAGGCATTAATTTTGGAGCAGACTATGTATGAGACCAATCTTTCAAATGAATGCTTTTGTTACTGGATAAAATATCTTAGAATTGACAGACTGGGTCAGATCAAAGATGCATCAAACGTATTTGATGTTTGAAAAAACTTGTAGCAGATGTAAGAATATGAAATAGGTCGTGTAAGAAATGATTGATCTTCTCACATCTTCTTCCAGCCCCCTCCCCACAACAATTTATTGACTTTCTGTGCTAGAGATTGCACATGGATGCTTGTGTATAATACCAAATAGAAAAAAAATCTTCAATTTGCTTTTAACCATATACATTCAGACTTCTATGGAAATAATTCTCTAGTCTTCATTTTTACATGCCTCATGAAAGAAGTTTCCTCTGATTTGTTTTAAACTTTCAGCTCCCTCCTTCTTCTGAGAAACCATGAGTAATCTCAATAACATCTGTCATTTTACAGGATGTCTTTTCCAGTCAGCAGTGTTATAGACTACTTCACATGTACATGCAGCCCACTCTGCACATCTGATCACAAGTGTGGTCCTTTTTGATGTTTCTGTATCTTTTATGAGAAAAGTGAACAGAACTCATACACTATCTAAGAAAGGGAATTTAGACAATGAATAAAATGGTTTGTTTCATTTGCTGTTCAATTAAGTTGAGATACTTTACTTGCATTTCTGAATGACACTTAACTGTTAAACTGATGTCCATGGGGAATTTTTTCCACTGATTCCAAGTCACTTGATTTCAAAAGCAAATTTAACCAATACGTACAGTTTACTGTGATTTATGACTGCTGGGAAGACACTATTTACATTTTTGTTATTCACAAGCCATCTTAAAATAAAGCATACTCATATAGCTGTCTTGATTGCAAATTATAAAAGCTAAAAGAATGTCAAATGTCGTTCCAGTGTGTACTTTGTTGCCATAGTAACACAAAGGTAACTGAGTAGGTTAAGCTGCAAATTACGTACTCAGCTATTTAAAGACTTCAGTGAAATAAAGTCACTTAATCAAGCTTATCATTGCTAGTATGTAATCAAGACAACCCTATTAAAGCCAAAGTCATAATACTTCATGTTTCTTTGTTGTCTCTGTTCAAACAGCATTCTGTATGTGCTAGCGTATCAAACACAGCCAATCTGTGAACATTACTTGTTATTACAGGCTATGCTTCACAACTGTGTTAAATAAATGTTAGTATTCTTTCTTTTGCAAATACTCCACGTTGTCGCTTTTGCAGCATCATTTATAATTAAAGCTTAATCTTTTCAAATATATCCTTTCATATGCTAGATGTTCTCCAATTGCAGACATCTTAAGCAGCAAGAAAAGCAGATGTGCTGAAAAGTACACTACGGGATTTTCTATTTCTAGCTCAAAATGATGTGCATAGACTACAACTTCAGGCTGCGGCTATTGCCAAGAAAACTTCTATTGTAATCAGAAGCACACATAACGAGTAGAAAACAAAATAGTAATAATGAAAAACTCATGGCTGAATTCAGATGTTGTGCTAGGGTAGTAGAAAAACTTTTATTTGGAAAGTTCAGTACAAATATTTTCTGCAAAGTATTCTCCCAATAAGGCAGTAGAAATTTAGTTGGTTAAACCCATTAATGTCAGTAATAACTTACATATATACAACACTATAGCACCTTCCTAAGAACCTTGGGGTACTTCCTAAGTACCCTATAGTGTTGTCTACAAACTAAATACAAATAGTAGCTTACTCCACAGACACGTGTGTGCAGCGTCTATATATAGAGTTTTGTGATCCCATGAAGTCAAACCCTGCATTCATTTTGTATCCTTGTCCAGAATTTTATCAGAAATTGAAATAAATTTCCTGTTTTTCCAAATGAAAATTCAAGAAGAATTTTCAGAGGCTTAGCCAAGCTATAGTGTAATGTTTAGGAAGAAGTTTTTGAAAAATCAGAGAGGAAGTCACCACTTGAATTTTCCTCTGGAAATAGAAACATTTTTTTCCTGTATGACAATCTCGTAGACTTGACAACTACATTACATTTATTAGCATGAGCAATCTACATTAGCACTGTGATAGCTACTTAATGTAATAATTACCAAGTAACAAAGTGGCTTCTCAAGTGTTGCTATTTATCCTGCCTTTACAAAGCATGTCATGGGAACAGAAGTGACTACTTTGCAAAGGGAAGGACTTCCTTTTCATCCTTTCCTAATGGACTTCTCCTGCAATGGATACCTTCCCAAGGATTCAGACACCAATTCAGAAAATCACTTAAGCATCTTAAATAGATGCATGTGAATAAACTTGTTCACTTCGGCGGGAGTACTTATGCTTAAATTTAAAAATGTATTTAAGATAAGACTGATGAGGGCTTATGATGCACTACAGAGAAATGTGCCACCTATCGTTTCATCAGCATTATGTCCCATGGCACCTGAGTTTTCTTTGGAAATTGTCCACCCTGTTAAAAACAGGCCCAAACGTGATTAGCTTATAAAATGTTGGATAATTTGCAGTCTGAAGTAGCTCAGCTGCACTTGAGTAGGCAAAAGAAGTTTTGAGCCAGGAAAACAGTCTCCATCATTTTTCAAAATGAACTATTTTTTTCCACTGCCTTTTCCATTCATATTATGATAAATTATTAGAAGGAAATGACAATTTATTCAGCTTATGAAACACTTACAATTTTGTCATTATTTTTATACTATTGATTTGCGCTTCAATCCTGTTCTGGCTGATTTCAAAGGAAACAAGGTCAAACATATAGAAAATAAAAAATAGCTTTCAACAACACAGTTCTACTAAAATCATTAGTGAAAAATGAATTATTTATTTTATTTACACAAAACAGTAATTATTTTTTTCACATTCATGACTATTTGGGATTTGACTTCACTAAAGTAAACAGAGAAAACCTGAATAGCTTGAACTTCTCAGAGAGCTCAGAGCAGCTTCGTGTGTCTAGTCTCAATGACGGTGACAAACCACTCACTCCAGAGCGGCTCAATGTATCTCTTGTGATGAATAACGTGAAAAGATTTCATACAATTCTGGTCAATAATGCATTAAGATGTAGATGAATAGCAAAATAGGAAGGAAACCTTTTTGGGTATTCCATAACTGTATTTGGACATTTAGAAAAATTTACCCTTGTTGTAGCTCAAGAGTTACATAGAGAAGCAGCTTTATGCACATGTGCATGCCTATGGTTAACAACTACATTTAAATGTTGGTGAATTTTCTTCTGCATTTGCTCTGGGGCACGCTTTAAAATGCTCATAACTCCATTGTTTCACAATGAGCTCTTATACAACCTAGCAAAATATGTACTATCCACTGGGGACTAGTTACATGCTGAGTTTCATACATTAAAGTTTTGTCATTTCTGAGTTATGCTATGGAGAAAAAGTCTAGTTGCAACTTTTCTCTTTCCTTATTAAAAAGAGAAGTGTAGTGTTTTCACTCAGACAAAAAATCAGAAACAGCTGAGTGTATTTTACTCCAGCTGCAAAAGGGGGGCAAAAATCACCTTTGTGCAGAGACCAGCTATGTTTAATCATGAAGCAGATAGGTGAGAATTGTGGAATAGTGAGCGTCTGCAGACAGATACTTTCAACAACATATGTTTTCAATCATAATCACACCCTCATCTCTTTCCCTCAATTTGTTGTCCTTCCCAGTGCTTCTCTGATCTTTTTCTCTCCCCTGCTTAGAATAGTTACTAATCTGTCTTTTATCCTTTTCTATGTTAGTAACCCTCCTCCATACCTTCTATCATTGCCTTTCTTTTGTTGTTTTTTTGGGCTATCTGTTGACAATTGGCAAGCAATAAACTCATCAGTAATTGTACAGCTTGGAAGATGCTGGTAGCAACAGGAATTTAGTATGGTTATAGCACATATTTGGGTTTCACTGAACTAGAAATACTGGAGTTGCCAGCATGAAGCTGAGGAAGGCAATATCAAAGGTAAGGAAGGGGAAAGGAGAACATAGCAGAGAGGTGGGTAGCAAATTCCTGCTGCCCTTAATACACACTGAAAAACTGATTTTTGAGCATGATTATATTATTGCCATGAACTGCACATTATTGCCATTTCTGTGCACAGAAATACTTATCTGTAATTAATTTGCCAATTACACACTATTAATTTATCATGCAACTCTATTTTCCCCTCCTTTTCCCATGTAACCCCCTTCAGTGCAATAACCAGATGAAACGTTGGTAGTGAACTGACAGACATGAGTGATCCTAATAGCCATAGGCCATCCTCATTTTTCTATTTTGTCAAACTCAAGGTATTTCCAAAGAGGTATTTATAGTGTGCTGGTTATTCCTGTATGTAGAAATGGTGCTTGAGCTTCACAATTTCTCTTCACAGACAGCTTTTTCTGTAGCTAACCCAGGAACATTAGATGGCTCAGTTTGGTGGACTTGATCAAGTTTCTCTTAAACTAAACAGTGAGCTGTCTGACAGAACCTTGAAAAAGTTTCAGTGCTGCTATGCTGATCAAAATCAGATGGCTGTCATTAGTAGTTTTAAATCTGGCTCTGTCATGTTGCTGCACATCAAGATTTTTTTTTTCTGTGCATTCTTGTATATGACCATGACCTCTTAGCTACTTAAACTAAATCTGAAGTCCGCTGTATGCTGAACACAGCAAATTGCTGACGTACATAGCAATTAAGTGTGTATGTTTACAAAAGCACTGCTTCAAATACTTGTCCATACCCAGTGATAGCTTCTCAGCTGAATGGTGTGCGTAGCATTTTGTTTCATAGTGAGTTTATTCTTCTCTGACTGTACCACTATTCTGTAAACCAAGCTGTATTACAACCAAGTCCAAAATATGACGTATCTACGACTGTATCTGAGCAGAAAGCTATCAATCCTCTAACATACAAATACATTGAAAGATAATATTCAACACCTCGTTCACCTTAATTAAAACTTATTAGAACCTGCTTTGATTCTTACAATGGTGAATCCAAAGCTCTTATCCAACAGGTTAGTGAGGATCTGAGATGAATAACGCTACTAATGAGGATCTGCTGAAGTCTGTTATTATTATCACCAAAAGCTACATTTCTGAAGATTAGATTAGGTAAGAAAATACAAAAAAGGGAAGAAGCCAAAGTGAAGTGTTACCACACAGTAGGTTATTTCCAAGCTGAAAGCAGAGTTTCAGCTCTGGAATAGGGTTAGGGTAGGATATTCAAATTTTAACATTTGATAGAGAGGATATTCAACTTTTAACATTCGGAGAGAAATTGTTTTGATTATTTTAGAGGGTTTTTTTAAAACTAAAATTTTAAAAAGGGAGAAGTAGAAATTTTTCTTTGGGAAAATGTTAAATAATGGAACACCTTTGTCATCGTGGATGAGTGATCTATGGAACAGAAATTGGACTTTGTTCTACAGGACTTGAAAAGTTGACAAAGCTGAAGCCTCTAAACCCAGAAAATGTCAAGTGTACTAGTAGTACATCTCTCATTTAAGAACTACGTCTGCTTATACCACTCTTTATCTTTTCCAGAAAGCTAGTCTCAACCTTTCTGAAAAACAAATTCCAACCTGTGAAGTTGGCTTCTGTTATCATTCAAAATTTCATTCTCTACAAAGTAGAGAACTAGAATGCAAACATCCCAGCAGAGGTTGTTCTTTTGAACACTGCACCTTTAGATCTTTAAGAGAGTTGCTTCTACTGGCATCATTGTAGTACTGGAAAGAGGATGTATGAGAGAAAAAGAAAGCATATATTGATTTGATAATACTCTCCTGAATCACTCAGTACATAATTTTTATCCTCCTTCTTCTGTCTGACCATATGGTGATTTTAAATCAAGTGAGTTAAGCAATCCTAAAAGGAAAAATAACTCAGCAATTAATCTGAATCTAGAACTAATTATTTGCTGTATAGCCTGATTCATTTTTTGGAGAAGTGGCATTACCAGATGTTTTTTTCCATTACTTTTGTGGCGTAGCTCCACTATGTCCTCTCTTATTCCTTTTCTTCCAAAGATAAGAAGTCCATTTTAAGAAACTGCTCAGTAAGCATTTTCTATGTCACAATCATTTTCATTGCCCTTTTCCCACACCTTTTCATTTTTCTCTTGATAGATGTTATTTTATCATCTGAGATAGGTTGCCCGGTGCTGAAACTGTATGCAAAGCATTCTGTGCATTAAAATAACATTAGACCACTATCAATGTTTCTTCTTCTTAAGACAACTAGTCTCCAAGGTGATCAGCTCCAGTGCAGGCATGTTCTGCTGCACAGAGCAGCCGGGAGCCACCAGTCCTTACAAGAGAGAGCAGCTGAAGAGGCATGGTCAGTTTACTCAGCAGCTAAGAGAGGGGAGCGCAGGGAAGGCAGCAGGTTGCCTACATTATCTCTGCTGGGAGTAGCAATCTGTCACAGTAGTTTGCATCATTCTCAGTGTTGTTCACTACTGGAATATGATTATTAAAGAATTACTACCTCTCGCTGCCTCTAATATTGTGATCCCTTTTAACTGCTCCTTGCAATTCAGCCACTTGTCTTAAGAGATGCACCTTGGTTGCATTTCCCTATAGACTCTTCTGAGAGGACTCTTAACATTTCTTTTTTCATTTTCTTTATTGATCTCATCTGAGCTAACTGATTTTTACTCATTTGTAAAAGTAGTAATATTTTCCTGGTATATCTGCCCAACAGCAGACTTCCTCAGCAGAAGCATTGTATGTAGCTGTCTCCAATGAATGCATATGCCATAACTTTATCTAAAATTATTCTTATTTTTAATTACCCAATATTCTGTGAGAGAGAATTTCACCCACTGACCATCCACTGTGTGAAAATTTTGTTAAACATACTGTTTGACAAAATCATAGAGCGTAGCCGATCCCAGTATTGTGAGACTTCATAGGATTTTCTTTTCCCCTTTTTCCTTCCATTTCATCTCATTTCCAAGCTGAAATTTTGTATTGTTTTGTCTTTTTGGATAGAAATTGTTTATCAGTTCTGACAATTCTTATTTGTTTATTTTTCCTCATATATATTACTTGGACTACGTCCTCTCTGAGATCAAAATATCTACTTTCTGTTTTGTTCAAGAACAGCCTATAGCATGATTTATACATTGGGATATTTAGGTGTTTTTTATTTTCACAGCCTTTCCTGATAACTGTTACCATTACACTCGCCTTTTTTGATTGTCACTGAACTCGCATTTTATAAAACTATGCACAGTGATAAGCCTTATTCCTGAGCCAGTTAGCAACCTGTAGCTGTGTATAAGTTCTTAAGATTTTTTTTATGCATGTGTTTTATTTTACATTTATAGGAGCTTAGTTTCATATGCTGTCACCCTGTAGGGGAACTGTTAGATCATGGCTAGAAACAATGATTGATCAGCTGGTGAAGGAGTGTGTTTGGCCTGGGGAGCACAGACAGAGCACATCTGTGCTCCCCTGTGACTGAAAGAGGAGGACCTGGGGTGAGCTTGCCTCAGGATAAGGTAAGGGCCAGCGAGGCAAAACTCAGGCACATTAGAAGCTCAGAAAGAAGCATCAGGAGGGCAAAAGAAAGCAACACGAGAGAGAAGCAGAAGGAAGTTGAAGCAGCAGTTGGAGCAGAAAAACAAGGAAGGAGCTGAAGGGAGCAGGAAATGATGTGGAGCAGAGCTTCCAGTTCCAGATGAGATAAATGGCATAGTCGGATTAAGAATTGGCATAGCTGTCAGAGTTTGGGACTTTTTCTGGTACATGCTCACTCACAAAATTTTGTAAAATTATTCTGCAGGTTTTTTTTCCAAACTTGAGGAAAGAAATGACAATCTGTTCTAGTGAAAATCAGTGTTCAGGCAAGTAAAGACATAAATATGTATTGTACATGAAAGTCATGCTCATGTTCAGATCTTCTATACAGTTCCTGTCTGTTCAGTTGCTCCCTCTTACAGTCAGCCAGCCTTTAATGGACAGACTGAAAGGTCTGAAAAACTAATGACTTTACTGTGGCCAAGATTTTACTCACTTATGGTTAAGAAAGAAGGCAGTAGCATGAATAGGAATTTGTGTAAGTCTGACATCATCTTTGTGCAGTTGCCTCTAAGGAAGAAGACCCTCAAATAAATGAGAACAAACTTTATTTCTTAATACCTGAATACCTGTAAGTTATTTATTTATCCCCAAAGAAAGACCTGCAGGAATGTTATCACAAGTTTCTTTCTCTCTGTCTTCTAATTTTTTCTGTCTTTCTGATATTTTTGTCACATTTTAGCCAGATCTAATTAGCATATTTTTTGTAAACTAGGGAAACAGGCAGCATTTTCAACTTTGCTCTGAACGTTTTATGAGGCAAAACACAAAAGTAATACCTACACGTACAGGGTTCTTATATTGGCCTTATTCCAAGAGTCTTTTGAACTAGCTGTAAGAAATCTAAGAGAATTAGACAAATTGGACCCTACTCACTCATGTGGATCTATAAATTTAATGACAACACAGGAAATTGTCAGTTGGTTTTTAAGTGTCACACAAAAAAGCAAAGCGTTACCAGAAAGCTAGTGTGTTGAACCTAACTAACATGAACAGCAACAAACCAAAATTAGTAAAAGCATGTGCCTAGGTCAATGTACTGCTGTTTATTTATTTTAGATTTCCTAGAACTGCTTATTTCTTTTGTTATTTTGTTGGATTTTGTGATGCAGCAGTCTTGCAGTGGCAAAATGCTATATTCTGTGGGGAAAAATGCTAACAATCAAAGACAATGTATTTCTAAATAAATAAAATAAGAATTTCATTGCACATACATAGTTTTCCTATCATGATCTTTTATGTTCTCTTGTACCAGGAAACAGGAGGAAAAAAAAGGTAATGGACTTCTTGAAGTACAAGCTTGCCTGGTAGATGAGACCGAGAAGGCATGAAGACTCCCAGTTCCCTTCATAGAATCACAGAATCGTCAAAGTTGGAAAAGACCTCCAAGATCATCTAGTCCAACCGTCAACCTACCATCAAGATTACCCATTAAATTGCTAAACAATGTCCTTTAGTACCTCATCCAGACATTTCTTGAACACCTCCATGGATGGTGATTCTGCCACCTTCCTGGGCAGCCAGTTCCAGTGCCCAACCACTCTCTTGGAGAAGCAGTTTTTCCTAATACTGAACCTGAACCTCCCCAGGGACAACTTCAGGCCATTTCCTCTAGTCATAGAATCACTAGGTTGGAAAGGACCTACAAGATCATCTAGTCCAACTGTCCTCCTACCATCAATATTTCCCACTAAACTACTAAACCATATCCCGTAGCACCTCATCCGGACGTTTCTTGAACACTACCAGCAACAGCGACACGACCACCTCCCTGGGCAGGCCGTTCCAGTGCCTGACCACTCTTTTGGAGAAGTTTTTCCTTATATCTAACCTAAATCTCCCTTGGCTCAACTTGTGGCCGCTCCCTCTCATCTTATCAATAGTTATCTCGGAGAAGGGGCCAACCTCCTCCTCATCACAACCTCCCTTCAGGAAGTTGTAGAGTGCGATGAGGTCTCCCCTGAGCCTTCTCTTCTCCAGACTAAGCAATCCCAGCTCCCTCAGCTGCTCCTCATAAGACTTGTGCTCCAGACCCCTCACCAGTTTTGTTGCCCTTCTCTGGACACGTTCCAGAGCCTTAATGTCTTTCTTGTAGAGAGGGGCCCAAAACTGAACACAGAACTCAAGATGTGGCCTCACCGGAGCTGAGTACAGGGGGACGATCAACTCCCTGCTCCTGCTGGCCACACTATTTCTGATGCAGGGCAGGATGCCGTTGGCCTTGGCCACCTGGGCACAGTGCTGGCTCATGTTCTGCTGAGCATCAACTAACACCTCCACGTCCTTTTCCTGGGCACAGTCTTCCAGCCATTCTGCCCCAAGCCTATAGCGTTGCATGGGGTTATTGTGGCCAAAGTGCAGGACCCAGCACTTGGCCTTGTTGAACCTCATCCCATTGGCCTCAGCCCAGTGATCCAACCTGTCCAGATCCCTCTGTAGGGCTTTCCTACCCTCAGGCAGATCGACACATCCTCCCAGCTTGGTGTCATCTGCAAACTTACTGAGGGTACACTCGATCCCCTCATCTAGGTCATCAATAAAGATATTAAACCAGATGGACCCCAATGCTGACCCTCAAGTGACACTCCTCATGACCAAATGCCAGCTGATTTAACTCCATTAACCACTACTTGCTGGGCACGGCCCTTTAGCCAGTCCTTTAGCCAGCAAAGAGCGAACCTGTCCAGGCCATGGGCTGCCATTTTTCCCAGGAGAATACTGTGGGAGACCGTGTCAAAGGCTTTGCTAAAGTCTAGGTAGACTATGTCAACAGCCTTTCCCTCACCCACCAGTCTGGTCACCCAGTCATGGAGGGATATGAGGCTGGTCAAGCAGGACCTGCCTTTCATGAACTCATTCTGGCTGTGGGCCTGACCCCTGGTTGTCCTGCACATGCCATGTGATCTCACTCAAGATGATCTGTTCCATAACCTTTCATGGCACCAAGGTCAGACTGACAGGCCTGTAGTTCCTCAGATCCTCATTCAGACTCTTCTTGTAGATGGGAGTTACATTGGCAAACCTCTGGTCCTCCAGGACCTCTCCAGTTAACCAGAACTGCTGATAGATGGTGGAAAGCAGCTCAGCAATCACCTCCTCTGCCAACTCCCTCAGCACCCTCAGGTGGATCGTATCTGGCCCCATGGAATTTTGACAGTCCAGATGGAGCATCAGGTCTCTGTCTCCACCTGAATCATGGGGGATTTGTTCTGCTACAATCCCATACTTCCAAGTCCGGGAGTAGAGGATAAGCAGTCTGACTATTAAAGAAAGCATTGAGAACATCAGCGTTTTCCTTATCCTCAGTAATCACATGCCACGCTGCATCTAGCAAGGGATGGACATTCTCCTTAGCCCTCCTCTTACTGTTAATATATTTGTAAAAAATTTTTTTGCTCCCTTTTACTTCAGTGGCCAGTTTGAATTCAGTCTTGGCCTTTGTCCTCCTAATTTCCTTCCTGCACATCCTAACAACTTGAGGTATCACCTCTCTTTGTCAGATCTCACTATCCTGCTTCATTCCCAAGTATAAATGATTCTGAGGATGAACTCATACTTGGTCTGCTAAAGTTGAGCTGGAAGCAGTTTGCCATTGATTCATGATCTTTCTCTGCTCAGACTTTGAAACGGTAGCTAAGATATTCTTCATAATTCTGCTTGATTTTTGTTTTCCACTAAAATATTCTTGTCTCATTCCTTATTTATGTGACAAACAGATTCTCAAGGAAGACTTAATCACACAGGATGCCTTCTGACAACACACTCAGCACCTGGATGGCACTGGCACACAGAGTTCCCTAATGACACCCTGAAGCCATTTATGCTTTAAGGAGCAGTCCACCAGGTGTTCAGCTCCTGCATGTTCCAAACTCCGCTGTGTTCCATACCTATCTCAGGCTTTGTCCCGGTCAGACATGTTCTAAATAAGTTCTAATCAACATTGCAGAAGAAGCAGCTGGATGAGGCTCAATCAGTAGCTCTGTCCCAAGGATCAGCGGGAATGAGATGTGCGCTGTCTTCAATACCTTCTGTCAGAGAAGATTTGAAACACTATCTCCTGCTTTTTTGGTGAATATGCTAACTGGTATGTTATTAGAAAGGTATTGTTGCTTCTGTCAAAGCTATTTCTGAGACGTGTTCAAGCTTTCTTTAAGGAAAAGCATCTCTTCTGTAATATAGCAGCACTTCAGCTTGGAAGACAGAGATGCTGGATCTGCGAAGTTTTGGAATCAAAGCTCTTGTCGTTGTATCAGCCCTTCCCCTCCATAAATCCTTACTCTACTTGTGACATTTTTCATACAGTCTCTGCTTACCTTTTCCACATTAGGTATAATTGCAATGTTTTTCATACATCCCAGAGACCAGTAAGATTTATGGGCCCAAACTGGGTCTTGGTAACACCAGGGTTTCTCCCTTTATTTCAGTGTCTTTATTTTGTACATGGATCCTAAATCAACTGACAGGAGAATTTGGCTCAGTATATGTAATGACATATGCTCACAACATAAACCAATGATTATATTACCACATACTACAGCAAATTGTTTTTTAGGCACTAAAAAGTCATTATCAGCTCCAAAGCAGCAATTACACTGCACACTGTGAGTTCATATTAAGAATAACTCACGGAACTCCTCTCTCTGAATTATTCTACTGCTATGATGGCAGATGCAAAGATAGGAGAGTGCAGGAGACGTGGACATTGTGTGCATTAAAGAAATTCTCATCAGGGCTGCTGAATTGACATGAAACATCAGCAAAGACATTAGAGGCAGATCCTCCTCCAATATAAATTACTGTTTATTTCAGTAAATCTATATTAGCTTAGACCAACTACTCTTTACACTTAACAGAGATAAAGGAAGCTGGCCCAAAACGGTGGTGCTTTCTTTGCCTAGTCAAACAGAACTTGCCAGCTCATATTCCACACGTAGTAGTGCAGCACAGCTGCCTTGTATTAACAGCTCCTCAGTGCTCATTCTGCAAATGCATGGGACCTTTCTGACAGGTCTGACCTTGCCTTCTGTGGCCATCCTCAGAGCCATGCGACGGCTGTGAGTGTAAATGAGATTAGCATCTGGACCAAATCGTTGTCTTGACTGGGCAGATGGACTCCAGGTAGTTCTGCTGCCTGGGTGAAGGTGCTACACACAAGCAGTTCTGTTGCTATTGGTTTTCTTTCCCTCTTAGAAGTGATCTTGAAAAGATGAGAGGCTGGTAGAAAGATTGCAGGGGACAATTTAACATAACACAATCCTGATGAGAACATTTGTAAATCTTCTGATTCCACTTAGTTTGTTTCATTTGAAAATCATTGTTTCTCCCGTCACCTGCAAGACGCTTATGGCCTTGTAGGGCTGTTTTTAGAGTTTATGTTTACAGCCCTAGTTAAAGCAGACATGCAGGACACTAACTATGATATGTGAAATTAGGTTTTTTCAGTGCTGCACTGTGAATCTCAGTGGAAACAATGACTTTCCGTTATTTAGAACCTTCCACAACATTAGGTGAGGAAATACAGATTTTTTTTTCACTTGTATGAACAAGAAAGTCCTGTTAGTGATTTACCTCTGTTGTTTAGTGATTTACCTCTGTTGTTTATGGATTTTCTTTTAGCACATACAGAATATAGCAAATTGGTTTTAGGCAATAAACATTAATTGTATTTTAGGACTCAGAGGAGTCCTATTATATTCAGAACCTCTGTAAATTTTTCAGTTTTAGTTTTCTTCTTCAATCAGAAAAATATAAGAGAAGCAATATTGCTTGACTGCCATCCTCCATTTTCTTCTTCTTTTCAGTATTTAGATTAACAGTATTTTTAAAATGTGCTAAATATAAATTTGAAAGAAAAAAAGGGAAAGAGGAAAGAGAAACAAAGTTGTAAATGAACATTTGTAATTATGGTGCCTTCACAGACTCAGTAGAAAACCAGAAAGTTTTAAGTTAAAGCAACTTCACGAGCCACCGGAGCTGAAAGTTAATTGGAAATTAATTCCACATTCTGTGTAAATCATTTCTGTTAAATCATGTATTGCTATATAAAAAATATACATTCAAATAGGCTTTTGTAAGCATAAGATAATTAACAATAAAAAGAAAACATTACTCTACAGTAGAATGTTTTGGCCAACTCCGGTTTCTTTTTCTCATTTATAATGGTAAAAGAATATCTTACGTTTGTAATTTACATGCAAGTCACAACAGTTCTATTCATAACCACATTTTATAACCACCCTGTCTCTCCTTCATTTGTTCAAGCCACTCGCAAAATTTTCCCTCATGCATAACAAA
Organism: Penelope pileata; assembly: GCA_013396635.1. Classification (NCBI taxonomy): domain Eukaryota; kingdom Metazoa; phylum Chordata; class Aves; order Galliformes; family Cracidae; genus Penelope; species Penelope pileata. The sequence continues at coordinate 25,202 of WBMW01001402.1, forward strand.
AAATACGTGACTATTGCTTTAGGGACTTTGGATTTTAACCCATGAAATCATTTACCCGGTTTTTATTACAAAGCAAATTAAGATCTAAACTGGAAATAACTGCAGAGCAAATTCTAGTCTTTGAGATTCTAAGAACCCAATTCATCTGTACAAAAAATAGATGTCAACTGAGATTCTTAGATCTTGGACATTATTATTTTTTCTGATGATACTAATGACATATATGTAATGTTCAATGCATACCTATGGTAAACATAATCCAGTGAATGCAGATAGCTGTAAACTACTGTGTGAAACATTAGCTGTTTTTTTTAATTTATATCTGACAGTAACAAATTCAGAGCAGCTTTTACTTTGTCACTGTAGGTGTTGTTAATGCACTTTCCACAACCATTTAAATGCAAATCCTCATGCAAATAATCATTTGAAGGAGGAAAAAAGAAAAAAAAAAGTATATTCAGCTGAAGACAAAGCTGGAAGGATAATAGAAAACATGGGTTCAGTATCAGTGGAGGGCTTTGCAATAAGAATACCTTTTTGGAATGCCGATGAAAACACATTAAGTACTGCATAGAAAATTTTTCAATAGTATATTACAATGGAGTAGTATGTAAGCATGATTTCCAATGAAATGAATTTAAAATATATGTATGTTAGATATATGTTTATGAACATGTACAGTATGTGCTCTCATGTTAGATCTCTTAACAAAGCCTCAGAAATTGGCTACACAGAAATATTTGTTATTTTGAATCAAAGCTGGAAAGGAATCATTAAACAGACAATATGACTAAATAATGCTTTGGGGTGGCATTTGTATAGATAAACAGGAAATGAGCTGAGACTTAATAAGCATAATTAAACCATAGAACAGCAATTTCAGACCTGTTTACTCTGGGGGAGCATTATCTTGGAAAAAGTTGCAGTTTACACATTTCTCAAGGCCACTTAAGTAGCATAAAACCACAAACTCTCTGACTGCTAGAACACTGAAACAAGCTTCCTGCCCACTAGTACCCTTCCAGTATCTCCAGAATCTCTCAGTGTGAGTTAGCCTGTGTGACATGCAGCACATTTCCATGGTTAGACAGAGAACTACAGTCCTAATGCATTGCAAGCTTTATGACTTACTGTGGACTCATTTGTTTCCAGTGTCATGATGATGAAGCCTGTAAAAGCTGCTCGGGCCATATATAGTGAGAGGCAGCTGTCATCAGGCTGTCTGAAGCCAGGTATCATCCAATGCAGGGTAGGCTCTTTATTTCTTAGAGATTAATTTTCACAAGTCCCTGCCCATGGGTTTGGGAATCCAAGACATACTGCTGCAGTTGCACTATTTCTGGGTCTCGGATTTCAGGAGATGTGATGGTCCTTGGCAATTTTTTCTGTCAAACACCATCTATTTGAATTTCTTGGATCTTTGAAGCTGTATGTATCTGAACTGCTGAGCAGCATGGTACAACTGCACCTGGACAGCCAGAAAGAGCTGGTAGTGAGTTGCTGCAGAGCAGGAAGATGTGTATGGTGGAGAAATCCAGAAAATGGGAGATCCGTCGGGGATTGGGAGAGGCAGAAGAGAGGTAAGAAAGACATGATTTGTTAGAATAAGAGCTAGGATAAGAACAAAATGGAGACTTATTCCCATTCATGGGGGACAGAGGAAGATGTGAGAATGAAAAAGGAACTTCCTGAGAGGATAAAGCCAGAATAAACTTAACATGTTGGGTGTGTTTGAGTAAAGTGTAATAAGTTATTGTTTTCACAAGCAGGAGAAAAGAAACTCTGCACAAAAGATTATGTATGTATCTGTCTATCTGTCCATCAGCTGAAGCGTGACACTTGTTTTCAGTCTCTGTTAGTTAACTTGTGCTGGTTCTTTACTCCTGTGGAAACTACTAAATCTTCAGGAGTTTTATAGGTTCCAAACATTTTCGCTCTTTTTGTCTTCTCAGACCAAGAAGGAAGGTAATTCCAGAGGATTTTTCCCCCATTCTGAGCAAGGAGAGCAGTAGTAGAGAGATCCTTTGTCCCAGGTTGGAAGTGTGGGAAGTAAAAGGTAACAGACAAAAGGTTGATAACCAATGTGGTTTTCACATAGGACAGGGAGGATGATGAGGCAAAATAAAACACCTAGCCTAAGGAAAGCCTCAGAACACAGTTGTCAAGTATGACCCTCTACAGTGAGAGCATTTTTTCCTTTGCCAGACGCAGCAGCTATTTATCAGAGGGAGCTGGTGATCTCCTTCTGTAAGGAGTGTGAGAGGGTCACATCCTGGCCTTCAGGTGCTAAACGTATGTGAATCAAATACAGAGCAGTAGCATTGTTTTTATTCAACTTCCTTGTCTAACGCCTTGGCTTTTCACTGTTCTCATTCTAGATCAGATAAGTAATAATAAACATAATTAGAGTTAAGCTAATAAATTGCAATAAATAATTTAGCCTCTTTTCCTGCCTTTGGAATACTGGTGAGCATATTTAACATACATAAATACATGGCCATCCTCTTTAACATATTCATTATTCTAATTTATTCCAAAAATGTACTGTATATAATCTTCTGTGTACTTGGAACTCAACATTTTCTCTTTGTGTTTCCTGGATAGGATTGATCAATTAAGTCACATGATATTTATATTGCTGAGTAAACACTTGTATATCATATATTAAAAGAACATATATTAATTTATGTTTAATTTGGTTACTACTTAGAAATTAATTTTCTGTTAAAAATCCAATAGAAAGAGATTGTGTTGTGTCATATTTAACAAATTGAAGGGATTTTTGATTCTGAATGTAGTTTGTATGCATGTCTCACCAAACACAGATTTCTGCAAATGCAGAAAATTCTACAGAGTATGAAAAATGCTTCTCATTCCGTAATCTCCTCAATGAAGTGGTTCCTTACAGTGTGATGCACTGATTGTATTTGTCCATTTGGTTTTGACCAGTCCTTTCTAATCTGTAATCTTCAAATGCTTTCACGTCTCGTGGCATAAACTGATGGCATAATTTGCACTGATTTATATGTGCTGTCTTTATGATCTATCTCCTGCTTTGATGATGTGGGAGTAGCTGTAGAATGATCTGACACAAGCACTGGTAGATTGCGTGTAACATTTATTCAAAAACACAAAGCAAAAGTAAACTGACTTACAGACATAAAATGAAACATCTCAGGTGTAATCAGTTAAGATGACCATGCCTATAACTAGTTACAAAATTGTGAAGAGTATCCTTTCAATCATATGATTTGAAAACAACCCTGAAATGCACCCAAAAGCCAACTTGAGTCTAGATAGATCAATTTAGAAAAACAAACAACAACAACAACAAAAAAGAAAATTGTGAACAGAATTATTTTTTTCAGAATTTGGCATTTTCTGTAGACTTGTTTTAACAGCCAAAGTTCTATACATATACAAAGGAAGACAGGATCAGAACCCAAAGAAGCATACATAAGCACTCTTAAACCAACTTCCTACCATGAAGACAGAAACAGAGGAGCCACAGGCTTACCCGGAATTACGCAAGAACAGAATTACCACTGCTGACCAATGCTTATAACTGAAGCAAGACCTACAGCCCCTTTCAAAGAAAGGACATCATTTTCTAGAATTGGTTTAGTAGGTTTGACCCGCTCCTGAGTACCTAAACTCTTCTCAACAGATTTTAAAGTGTATAAAATGCTCAGTGACTCAGTATCAGCCAAGAATTTTCCTGTGAAACATTATTCATCACATACCAAACGATGACTTGCAGAAGGTGTCATTTTTTACATAGTTCTGACACCAAACACTGGAGAACCTTTGTATTTCCCAGATCTCCCAAGTGAATTAAGATGTCTCCCATGATGAAGCCAGAAGCCTTCATGCCCTGGCAATCTTGCTGTGTGTCTAGGAGCCTGGAAACATGTTGGCTAGGTCCAAAGATTTCAGCCTGACAACGACAGGAAAAGTTTCTGCTCCTTGATTTTCTCACAGATCTGCCAATAGGAAGAGCTGAGATCTTTGAACTTGAGCTTCCAGAGTTATTTTAAATTTGAAACTCTATGGGCTACTTTTAAAGTATAATTTACTGCCTTCTATGGGAAAGTCTCAAATGTACCCTTTGTGTTTTGAGATGGAACAATTCCCTCCCCTTTCCCTAGATCCAGAATTTGTATAAAATGTAAAGGTCAGCTTTTGACCTTGTCACTTATAGAAAGCTGATCTCTGTGCTACACACATGAAACGCAGCCAGTCCCTCCGCAAGCAAACAACCCAGGCTTTTGTATGGGCTTGACCCTAATCTGTTACTACACTTTCTGTAACAGGCCATATGGTGATCTCATGAGCGATCATGCATTTTTGAGATTTCAGATTTATGGCGGTTTGCAGAAACATCTTAGATGTTACAGGTCAAAAAGGATACTACGAAGTTCACCAGAGAATAAGAAGAATGTTTATTTCGTCAACTGGGTTTTCTCATACTTTGTTAAACAACATGGTGAAGTGTCAGAGGTACAACGCTCTGTTCTGACACAGACATAGACTTCATGTGCTGCACTCATCTCAAACTGACTGTATTCTTTTACAGTTTACAGAGAAAGTTCATCAATCCCTTCATCCCCTACTCCCACCCAGTTTTCATTCATACAATGTTTGGAAAATGTAATACTAACTTCAACAAGCTCTCTACTACTCTGTGTCCAAGTTTACAGCAAACTGCTCAGTTCCAATACTGTGTATTGATAACAAGGAATTTACCTAGGATTTTTCATAGCTTAGACAAATATGTTTGTTATGAGCATGGCGCGCAGACTCTTGTTCATCACTGGTGAAAACGCATAGCTAATGGTGGTGACTGCAATGATAAATAATGTTTTGTAGCTGAGAATTTGCTGTGTCCAATAGTGTTATTGTGCTCTTTATATCTGTTGTAGTTTCCATGGAAATAAAAAAGATTGCTTTCCTTATTAAGGAAATAAATTTCCTTATTTATTTCCATGGAAATAGATATGATTGCTTTCAGAACGATATTTAGTATCTAACCTCAATCTTACTTATTGGATATATATTAATTGTAAAAGTTTATACCCATAAGTATGTTGCTGCCTCTGAAATAAAAGAGAGTTTTGTCATTTGCCTGAGTGTAAGAATGAGAGAAAATACATCTTTGCTAGTTCTGAGCTGAGCAAGTGGGCTAGAATGTAATAGATCATACCGGTTTTGTTAAAGATAAAATAATTGTGAACAGCTTAGATCTGTGGCATTTTGAAACAGTGCTTTCTTTTAAATGGTTTTATATGTACCTATTAGCAATTAGTTTTCTAGTACAATTACTGCTTTTTAGTAGTGACGTCTGTCATGCTGACTAACTAAATGTCTGTGTTTACTTTTGGAGTTAGCAGGCTTTTTTGCCTTCTATACATCTCTTACTTAACATCAGTTTAAATTTTTGGTAGTTTTTTGGAAAGTAAATTTCTTCTGTTAAAATATCGTTGAACAACAACAACAACAAAAAACCCAACCACCATAAAAGCTGCTTTTGTTTTCAATGGCAAATACATGTACTTCCGTCATCAGGTCTCAGCCAGTGGTGCCAATAAAATTTCACCATCCTAACCACTCGGATTATCAAATCACAATTCACACTGTTACAGTTTCACTTTAATATTCCATCATTTTTTATTTTTTTTACTGATACAGGGATAGTGTTAACACACATCAAAGGGGATTTATTCCACTCTGCATTGAACAGATGGCAGCTAGAGGACTGTGTGAGTAAAGAAGAATACAGCTGTGGGGTGTGTGATTGCTGATATTAACTGTTCTAACAGTTTTCAAGCTCCATTATGTGTCCATGTGCTTGGGATTGTTCGCTTGTGAGGATCTGGCAGTTCAACAACTCATTGAAGTATAAGCACATGAAACAAATATCTCCATGTCAAATGGATGCTAAAATTATAAAGCGGTTGTTCTAGTTCAAACATAACTTTGCTGTCATTTTGGGCTCACCTGTGTTTATTTTGAAGGTTAACAATGGAAAGCCGTATGCATACACATAAATATACAAACAAAGATTTAAAAAAAAAAAAGTCTTTCTTGCAGCTTTTTTTTTAACCACTAAATCTTAGTGCTTTAGTGGTCCAGGCACCTGATGACCTCCTCTCTGCTCATTTGAACCACAAGCACTAGGGAAGACTGTGGACTATGTTAGGCCTGAGATGCTGTGCCTTAAGCCATGGCTCTTGGTACAATTGCATCTTCACTGAAAGCCTGTGGAAGTTTTTTAAACACCCTTGTAAACAAATTTACAGGAATGTTAATGCACAAGATACAAAAAGGACAGAAAAGCACACAGTTATGTCAGACAAGCATTTTACTGTACAGTCTTATCTTGCACTTTTCCTTAATAATGTTACAATATTAATTTGTGATGAGAACTATAGAAAGGGTTTAGAGACTATCAAAATGATGTGAATACAAAGTCTGCCTTCAGAAACATGCAATTGTGATACGATTCAATAAGACTGAAAATTTATTAAAACATGTCTATTGTCTGCAGGGAAATAATGAGTTAATGAGTTTAGATTAGATGTCAAAGGGACATTCTTCATTGAGAGGGTGGTGAGGCAGTGGCACAGGCTGCTCAGAGAGGTTGTGGATGCTCCATCCCTGCAGGCGTTCAAGGCCAGGTGGATGGGGCCCTGCGCAGCCTGATCTAGTATTAGATCTAGTGGTTGGCAACCCTGTCTGTGGCAGGGGGGTTGAAACTTGGTGCTCCTTGAAGTCCCTTTAGCACAAGCCATTCTATGATTCTATGATTTTCAACTCACCGTTCTTTTGGACTTGAAAGCCTGACAGCTAGCACTAAAATATTTTGTAAGAAAAAAAGATGCAGGTGGATTTGTGTTTTAATAGCTGTTGTGGAACAGTATACTTATATATGAGAACTGAAAGAATCTCTGAAGAATATTAACAGTGCAAAAAACAACATCTAGAAAGTGATTCAAAAGCTAACTACACTGAAAAGTCATATATTCAATGCATCTGTTACTTGTGTGTTTTGCCAGCAGAGTGCCATACTTTCTGATTTTACTAAAATATTTGCAGTTGTAGATGTTAACAGACTTTAGCCAGTTTGTAAAATACTCTGAAATCTTTGTTGTAAAAATTCTTTTTATACTATGTTTAAGGAATGAATACAACAGAGTTCTTTGATTGTAAGAAGCAGTAGTGCTGACAGGCTCTTTTTAGCCCTTTTTTGTTACTGATTGTGGCCGGTTACATTTGATAAAGAAAAAGGTATGAGGAGCAAAGCTACAGGAGTTTTTGCTTCGTTGTCAGCTGGCCAATGCATGCACATGGACCATCATGTGTAACCAGTGTGTCTCCTGGTGAATCCCTTTTGTAGTAATTTATCTAACTTTTTTGATATTCGTATTGCATACATTAGTACTTTTGTCATTTAAAAGAAAGGCACAGGTAAATTCCACTCTTCTTCACTACTTTTGCCAGCTTCAAGCCTTCTGCCTGGCAGATTTTGTTAGTTAGTAGCTAGTTCTTATGTTGTGTTAGATGTGAATCATCATATCACATTCTCTGTGTCATTCAGCATTTCAGACACTTCTGTCACATTTTGTAGTCAGTCATTACTTCTTTGTGAAGACAAATTCTAATTCTTCTCAGTCTATTCTGGATGTTTTCACACAGAAGTTGTTGCCACCTCTAATTATCTTCTCTCTATTTTTATAGTATTCAATCATGTAACTTAATATTTCGCAGTTCAGAGTGTTTGAAATGTTTTATCTTTAGAACTATGTGAATCCATTTAATTTCTTATATTCAATTTACCTGAAAAGCATATTAATTATGAAACATAAAGCAGAAAAAATAACACAGCAAATTTATTTTGGAAAAATGGCTTGGAAAGCAACATTGGCCTATAATGTCCCGCTTTTTCACCTGGTTTAAAAAATTTTACTGTCCATAAAAGTAAAGAAATAAAATTTAAAAAAATCAAAGGTTTTATTCAACAGACTTCCAAGTAGTAGGGAAAACGTAGTGAGGTTTGACTGAGTCTTGAAATGCACAATACATCCATAATTACTGCCTGAACAGTCTCAGTATCTCCATGTTGTTGACCCATGTAGCTACAAAGTTGAATCCTAGACAGCTATACATAGCACATGCTACTGTGCGTAATACCACAATACATGTATTTGGCATTAATAAGACTGTGTAGGCACAACTTTTTATAAAGTCAACCAACTAGTAATTCTACGGGTAAAAATAATCACATTTTTAGTCTTTTCATACATAAATAAGTTATGAAACTTGGCCTGATGTGATTTTGTTAAAAGATGGAAAGTTTTTAATCATGCTATGGTACATTGTTTGCATTTCTCAAATGACAAAGGCATTCAAATTGTTGATTTAGAAAATTTAATTTTCCTGTCTAGTAAAATGGGTTGTCACCTACATAACAACCTCTCCTCTCCCCAAGAGAGAGGACTAACAAGCTCTCCCATCACCCACTACCAAATGTTAACATAGATGTCTGCACTAATGCTTCTGGCGTTTAAAATCACCATTTCCTGTATTTTGTTAACAGCTGTTGTTATTGAGGCAGATATCTGCAAAAGTATTCAGGCAACTGATTATTGCATATATTAAAATATTGTGTGTCATAAAAAAAAAAAAAAAAGCAAAAGTTAGACACCTAAGAACATTATTGAGTTCATGCTGTGATCTCCCCACATTCAGCCTGTGAGTAGTAACAAAATTATCAGATTAGGATAAAGCTGTGTAGCTCTTCCTTTCTCAACAGTCTTCTACTGGAAAAAAACTGTGCCCCAATCTTTGAACCCTTTCCTGAAAAATTTCATTCTTCAGCTCACTTTCAGAGTTTCCAAATGCAAGTGTTCTGTCCTGCAGAATTCAGCCTTAAATCTGTCTTTAGTGGATCCTTGGTTATTCTTGATGCATCAGATGGGCAGATGGGAAAAAAAATCCTTTGCAAAGATAGGCAAAAATTTAAACATGGGCTTAAGTATGGTCATATGCAACCAAAAAATTGTGTTCAACTCTAATCACTGAATATTTGTTACTGATTTAGAGACATTTCAGTAGGCAATTTGGTATATAATTTCAGTTTTTGGAGACAGTGGGATGTTAATCAATGGTATCTGTAACTAAGGATAGGCTTCTGAGTGAGATGTCCATCACAGCTTTTTAATCCCTGAACATTCTGACTCTTAAATCGATGCATAGAGAATTTTAAAGCACAATAGTTGTAACACATCTTTTTTTATTATTGACTTTACTTCTTGGACTTCTACATTAGATTTAACCTGATGAGAAATGTGTTCCATTGTTTTCATTTTGTATATTACAGAAGATGAATGAATTCAAAGGACATTGTAAGATCTCAGTTTTCGATTAAGTATTATTTCCTCTACTAAACAGTCAGGATGAAGCTATGTGTCTTTGCTTTCCAGTGTTTGGTAACTTCTCTTCAATAAATGACTCAAATATAAGCAGATTTTGAAGCATCATATAGTGCAACGAGAGACATATAAGGGCTTCATGTAAATGTGATTATTTTATAAGAATTATATTGTGTTTATTATTAATAAAAAGGGACCATGTGAATTTCTAAAAATTTCAAAGAAGAGTACATATGTACTTCTTTCTGGAGTCTCCAAAACCATATCCAGAGAGGTCTTTTTAATTTTATCTACTACTTTCAACAATTAACAGAATTAAATGACAGGAATTACAAAAGTCCTGTGATCTAATGCATCTCATAAAGCGGACTACACTTATGGGGTTATATTGTTTTGGAAAGCAAGAAAAGCAAGTCACTACGGCAAACATAAAATTCCAGCTATGGATGGAGCCCATTTATTGTGCACTAACCATTCATTAGCCTACACCAGGTGTTATGCAAGAGTACGAATGTAGGAAAATGTATAACTCTGCAATTGTAGAATAATAGCAACAAGAAAACCACAAGAGAAATGAGAAATACATCAAGACTTGGTTTTGAAACCAGAATACTTTCCTCTGGTAAAGTTACATCTGTATGTAAAACCAAGATCAGGTTTATAAGGTCAACAGGAGAAAAGGCAAAAGAAACATTCAGTCAAAAACCCCCTAACAACAGCTAACCCTGGGGAGAAGAGACGTCTATAGCCTAGTGATTATATCTCTGCAGGCGCATGTCCCTTGGGAAAAACAAGAAAATTGAACACAGGACTTCAGCCTCTTGTGTGAGACTGTAAAGTATGGAAGCATCAGTTATGTCAAGAGCATCCTGCAGGGAATCAGTGTGCCCTGTAGGATATCTGGGGGGGCACTGAGTCTTATTTTACTGTGTGAATTGATCCACTAGCAAGGCAGCACACCACCTCCTCCACCTTCCCCTTCCCTTGTGGACCTCCCATCTGCACCAACAGGGAGCCTCGGCAATACTTCCTTTGCACCCCTATAAAAATGGTCTTTGGGAACCTTACTGTTGTTTTGTCTTAAATTACACGGTGAGCAATGCCGTGAGTTATGGTGTCAGCATCCTCTCAGAGGAAATGTTTTGCTCCTTATTCTTGCATGCCCTTAGAATATCAGAATGTCAGTGAGTCTCATTTGCCTCCATCTGCACTGTGATTACCTTTGTTACAGACATCTCGTAGCCTGTTGCTTGCTGGCTCACACACAAGATGTGTCCCATGTGGGGACAAAGGCATATGATTTTATAGTGATGCAAGTGTAAATTTAAAAAATGTCTGAAATTTCATTGACTCATTAACATGACCATGCTCAAAGGTGGCTGAAGGCAAATAGCTTTGTGGTGTAAATGACTAGCTGCAGCTCTCTGTCCCACATATAGGACACAATCCCACAAATGAAGGGAGTGTGAGTTAGCAGGAACAGAAACAAATGATTTGGGAGGAACAAAGGCCTCAGCCTTTATAATCTGATATTTCAGATTTCAGTTACAAAGTTACAGAGGATCATGTGGGTTCTTTAGTAAAGGATGTCTAAAGAAATAATGAACAGTGATTAAGTGACATGATCAATAGATTAGCTCCAGTTTAAATTTATTATGATTTTTACCTAATTGCTTGCTGGATTCTGCCCATGGCCTTAATTGCATACTGGTACGTTGCTTTTGCACTCTGCTCTGCTAATTTTAATTGTAAACAGTGGACTGTCTTTGAAATATTTCTTCCAGTGTTCTTTCAATTCTGTCAAAACTGAACCTATGCCTCCCTGATGTGTTATCATAAAGAAGTGTTGACCCTCACTGTGCCACAAGAGTGGCTCAGTCAAAATTCAGAGGTTTCAAATGACCTAGACCTAATACCAACCCAAGAAGCACAAGCTCTATTTACAATAAGCAGAGAAGATGTCTCATCAAGTATGGAGCCCTTCTAGTATGTCCATTTACATACCAGCACCATAAGTTCAACTAATTTGAAATGCCATAATAGGTGGGAGTTCTCTCAGCTGCATAGCAAATTTTGCAGAATTTGAAATTTCTTTTTTCTTAACATTGCCTGCAGACCTCAGTGAATAATTTTGTAGCAGAAGGTCCTTCAACTTATTCTAATATGAATCAGGAACAGATCTTGCTATCCACTGGGTAACATTTACGTTTATTCCTTTGTATGTCATACAGAGCTGTTAATCACTCTAGCAGCCTCTCTACCTCATAGGAGATGTAGGGAAATGATAATGTTATATGTGTGTAATTAATCCTGTGGCAGGTGTGTAGTTTCCAAGACTACTGCCATTAGAATAGTGACAGGATTCAGAACAAATATTCAGACACTGTTTTAGTAATGATTTTAATATGATAATATCTAGTTACTCATAAACACAGAGCATTCAGACCTAAAGTTTCAAGTAAGTGTTATTATTTGTAGAGGCTTTCAGAAAACTATTGAAGAGGGTTTTATACTCCTACTGTTGCTGTAGAATAAGCAGCAGATAATTAGTGTAGCATCTGGGTGTGCATAATTCTTCAATTCTCCTCCAATTGTTGATAGTCACCATTTGTAAAGTGAGGTAATTTGTAGTGAAAATAAAGGTCATCCAGGGAAAACAGAAGATGAAAACAAGCTGCATATACATTTAAAGCTTTGTTTTTAAAATTATTTTTGCTTTCATTCTTGCTAAAATGAACTTCTTAGCTGTATTCTCAGCAAAGGGACAAATTCAAGTACATATTACGATTAATCTGAGGGATTAAAAATCCCTTACTTTTCTATGACAAAGCAATGCCTTTATGGTGCATACAGGTATTCAGCTGAGGATGGGCAGGACTGCCACTTTCTCATTTTTTGTTATTTTCACCTTTGTCAGCTTTTCATTATCTGTCACTACATTATTCGTCATTCTCCTGGGACATATGTTGGTGGACTCCACAAATCTGAAGGCTGTACTTAACACAGATGTGATTCTTCACACTATTTTAAAACAGTATGCCCTTCCTAAAATGCATGAAAAGTGTAGACTAGTGGCAGTGCCTCCTAATTTCTGTATCTATAAAATTGTATAGTCACTTACAGCTGATATATCTCCTTATTTATGGGAAGAATGTATTTTTTTTGTTGTTGAGTTTGAGCCATCTTGATTCTCCAACTCAGTGGGAATAACTAACGTATGAATTCACTATCCCTCAGCTTGGCAGCTCTCTGTCAGGCTTGCTCCCTGTAAATAAATCTTGACCAATACAAGAAAGACAGAATTTACATGCAACATCCCCATGACATGGTTATTAAAAGTGATAAGCACCTATAAATTTGACAAGAGGTTTTGTGGAAGCTGTTGCAGAGTGGAGGATAAATAGTTCTGCAGTGTTTATTTCCAATGCTCTAAGCCAGAAGAACAGAACAAAGATGGGGGAGTCAGTAATTTCTCTTGTTCAGAAGAGGATTCAGGGAACCCTGCTTGCTGGAGAACACTCTGTGAAGCTGTTATGGATTGTGAGCTCTGCCTATTCCCCGCTTTTGTTTGTGCACCACTGTGCAACTTTTATCAGGCTTGAAACTGAAAACACCCAGGTGCCTATGGGACTCAGTGGACAATCTGCAGAGAGTTTCATGTGCCATGTGTGGCAAAAATAAGTGGAAAGGACTTTCAGCCCCACCATGAGCTATCTCCACATCAATTTTCTGCAGCACAGTTGCAGTTCTCCAACTTCATGGCCCTTGGCTCCCTCATCACTCAAGACAACACTGTAGTACAGTATCACCATTGGGACATTTCTGTCCATAGCACTGTTCACTGAACTGGATGCTCTGGATCCTCTGAGGAAATGTGAATTAGGTCACAGTTCTGTGTGAGGATATCTTGACCTATTTAGAATTATATCTAAGCTATTTTGAAGGGCAAGGAACTGGTTGTCAGCATTATTTGCAAACACAGCTCAGGATGAAGGTGGTCTCAGCATCTGCCCTGAAAACAGGATTTTCATCTTGGAGACACTAGGAATGCATTATCAATGTCTATAAATATCCAAAGTGCAGGAGGCAAAGAGATGATGCCAGACTCTTTTCAGGGTTGTGTAGGGACAGGACAAGGGGAAATGGCGACAGACTGGAGCACAGTAAGTTCTGCACCAATAAGCATAAGAACTTCTTCACGGTGCAGGTGACAGAGCACTGGAACAGGCTGCCCAGGGAAGCTGTGGAGTCTCCTTCCCTGGAGATATTCAAGACCCGTCTGGATGCCTACCTGTGCAACCTGCTTTAGGGAACCTGCTTTGGCAGGGGGGTTGGACTCGATGATCTCTCGAGGTCCCTTCCAACCCTTACAATTCTGTGATTCTGTGATAGCCATCTGTGTTAGATGTGCTCATCTATGTTAGATCTGCTCTAAGATATTTGCCTCACTTTATCCACTTATAGAAGGGGACTTTTTAGCTTTTATGCTTCCTTGTGCAGAGGCAGTAGCTACAATTTGCTATGTGATTTTTCATGTGATGGAATTTTAAAAAAATCACATCACTTAAATTAATGTTTTATGAAGAATTTAATTTAGCAAAATTTTACACATATTGGAATGTATGTACACTATTATTGTTTGATTACCTTTCATTTATACAATAGCGTTTTGACTCTATACTCCAATTTCTTTTCACCTGTATGCTATTTTGAATTCCTGTTAACAACATAATTAACTGTAGAGAAATTTTTCAATATTAAAATGATAAACAAAAAGATAATAAATATCATCAGAAGTGTTTGGAATGCTTGAATTCTGTGATTAATGTCTGTGAATCTATGAGTAGCTGCTTGCCAATTTGTTCCAATTAAAATGTGAAAAAGAAGGTTATTCATTGTAAATACCACAGTTATTATGTACACTCACTGCTCTTTTTTTTTTTTTTTTATATATATATATATTAAACTGAAGCTACTTTCTTTATTACAGAAACAAGATGTAGCAAGGTTGGACTTGGTGCCATGTTTTATCCTCCAAATCAAGAGAACTGTAATTACATTATTTTGCTCTCAGTTCTTTAGCATGGTTCTTCAGATGCTGTTGTCCCATTTGCCCAGTTGGTAGCTGATCACTTTCATGTCTCGTTACTTTTGGAAGTCTTGAGTCAATGCTATCTTGAGCTGGCAACAAGACTACAACAAGAGGATGTGGTTGCAAGTGATAGCGCTCACCTTTCTCGCCCATCAGAGATGACTAATGTAGTATCTGAGCATCTGAGCTCTGATAACTGCTGGAAGCACTCCCACACTCAAATGTCAATAAATCCTTTTTTAGAAAAAATACACAAAGGTTCTGCAAGTCTGTAATCACTTGATAAATAGAAGCAGATGGAGGGAACCAGAATAGTAGTGACAATGGGGAGAAGAAAACAAGCACCACGCTGAATCTAGAGTTTCAAGGTGGTTCAGCTTAGGAATTTGCTCATGTTTCCCTTTTTGATTTGTGAGAAGTAAGTTTTGTTGGCAATTCATCTTGAGAATTTCCATAGATTTATATCATACTGAATGGATCTGATCAGAGAAACTTCACGATTCTATTCTGAGTGAAAGAACTAAAATAATACATTTTGCTTTTCTGTTATGATTTCATCTTTGTTTTACACATCACGTATTAGTCCCAGAAGCTCTTTTCCCAGGTTCCTGTTTCTGAGACACTGAAATATTCTTTAAGTCTGCTTGCTTTTAACAACTAGCTCTTCAAAATCTTCTCTGTTCTTACTTCAGATTTCAGTTTTAAATTTAACGTATCTGAAATAATATTACTATTTTGGGGTTTTCTTGCAAATCAATTTTATATTTTGAAGATTATCTTTTTAACTGCTTCCTTTTTACTTTTGCTTTTTTAACGGTGAAATATATATATATGTATATTTTTGTATGTGTGTGAAAAGGGGAAAGTGGGTTTTGACAGTCATATTACTTCTACTGTTTTCATTTCTTTTTTCCACAGATTTGGAAATAAGGATCCTGCAGCTCATTTTCTTCCTTCTAGCTTAAATCTTTTTATTCAATTCACTTAGTTTTAGGACTAGCCAGCTCAGGCTAACAGTACTTAACTTTAATAAATCTTCTGCTTCAGTGAATTCAGGTATACCTTTCTTTTAAGTAGTTTACTAGTGTGTACTGATGATTGGGTCATAACCGGTTCCAAGACAAGGTTTATATGGAATCTATCCTCAAATTTTTGCCATACACAACTGCTAGCCCTATCAATCATCTCCAACCTGAAAGACATCGTCTGACTCCTGCTCAGCTGCACAGCTTTCCATGTTTCTAATTTGAATTATATACAGCGTTTGAGCTTACCCTGAGAACTCTGCAAGCAGTATATTGTTTCCTCCTGGCAAAGTTTATAGCTGTAAGAGAGGAACTAATGTAAGTTTTAAAATTGATTTAATATCTGTTTATGATCTCTCATTAGCACATGCTGAACCCGTTTGTACTATCATCTGCTTTTAAACTAGATAGTCTAAACTCTGGACAAATGCTGGCTGTTGCCACATTTCAAGATACAGTACGGCAGTGTCATGGGTCCTTTCTTCCAAGACTGTTGGTCCAGAAAGAAATGCCTAGGAAATTCCACACTGTTAAGCAGTTTTTGGATTTGCTTTGTGAATATCCTTGTCGTGCAGTAATGCTTTAAACTTCTGTCGTATCTTACCAAAGTATGTGGAGCTAAGGCAAGATCCGTCTCCAATTTTAGGGAGACCTCCTACCATTGACCAAATAGCAGTGGCAGAAGTGGTGTTGTCTCACTGACTGCATTTTTGTTGGTGTATTATCTACAGGTGCTCAGAGCAGATGCTCCTTGATTTATGTCAAAGCGAATTAAATTCAAGCCAGTGACATTCATATGAAACTGTTTAACCTACAGCCAATATAGTATACTATGTGGTCACTGTTTTCTTGCATCTTCAAGACTGCCATTGCATTTGAGAGTAAAATATTAAATAATGCTGCTTCAACAGCACTAACTGTAATTAAAACCTTATCAAAATGAGAATCCTTGAAAAATAAATTATAGAGGGGATGTACAGTCTATTTCCACAGCAAAAACTGTTGTGGGGTTAATACCATTGGATACTCATAGTGTTAATATACATGGCACTCTTTACACAGTTAATACATACTGGTCAATTCTGATGCAAATTAACTGACAGACATTTACTGCCTCTAGTTAAACAGGCACAAGGCCTAGAGAATATATCTTAGAATTATCTATTTTTCTTCATCCCTCCATTGTTTCAGTCAACATCTGATTTCTTTTTGTTTAGAAAATTACTCCAGCCAGCAAATAAAAAACACAATGTAATACAAATGCTTAAAATATGTCATTTGGGGATTGATACAAAGCCCTTTGAAGTCAATGAGAGGTTGCCGTTGACATCAGTAGCTTTTGAATCAGATCCTCTAAGGGATAGGTATAGTAAAAGCTGATGACAGAGTAGAAGGTTAAAGCTAAAAGGTAGATAAAAAATGATGAAAGGGGAAAAAATTGCCATGCTCATCCAGCTTCATACCACTTGTGGTGAATCCATCAGGATCTTTAACCATTTGAACTAAATAAGAGTTTCTCTTTATCACAATCTATTAAATGGTAGGGAGAAAAAAATAATGATGTCCTAGACTTTCAATAAAGGTAGGGTATCAGATCAGTCTGTGTTGTGTTCAAAAGTGCTGTGCGTATAGAGGCTGCCATCTATTTCAGAAACAGTAAAGGCTTCACTGTAGTACAAACCAGATATTCAGTATTTTGTATAGGTGGGTCTTTTCTTAGTAGTCTCTGTTTAGCCAAGAAATGAAGTGCCATAGCACTATACCACATCACAAATTACAATCATAACCCTTTCAAACACTACTCTCTCTTTATAGCTCTTTTTCCCTTCTTGAAAGATCTTCCTTCCAAATACCGTCTTTTAAGCAGAGGGTTTTTTTCATTTTTTTGTTTGTTTATAGCAGCATTTTATCATCCATTTTCCTTCCCTCTGTAGCATCCATTCCAGAGCCCTGTATCTTAAATACTAATTTTTCAGTATGAACAAGCATTTTAAACAAATAGAAAATAAATATTTCAACCATAACTGGCATTTTTAAATATTAATATGCATTTATGAAAATAGATGCTAGTGGAAGGCAAATCATTAATATTAGGAAAATCTCAGTCAAAGCAATTTTGAACCACTGTTTTCCAAGCTACATAATAACAGCACATCCATTTCCTGTAACACATGCCTGTATTTCCTGGAACACACGCATAGTCCAGCTGGAAAGCTACATGATCCTTCCTTCCAGATTTAGGCCACGTCAAACACTAGGTCTGCATGTGGTTTTGAATTTATGCTAAAAAATTCCACAAGTATACTGTCAGTATGGTTAAATACATGCAACAGACTTTGCATATCTGTTTTACTTAAATGTTCTTAGTTTTCAGAGACATGTCATCTATCAAAGTTATGTTCACTTCTAGAGAATTCTTCTCTTTCTCAGGGGTATGCCTTAAGCCAGCCCCTTTCTATTCAGCTGACAAATATTTAACTGTTTTTTCTTCCTCAGATTTTTCTAATATCTCCTTCAAAATTGTCATGTATAAGTAATACAATACAGCCAGCTGTTTATAGTATATTATAATCTAAGTAATGTGAGGCTGGTCTTATACTGGAATTTTGCAATGCAGACTTTATGATTTATTTTGCCAAAGCTGCAAATAATTGGCATTATGTAAAGCTAGGAATAAGACTGCTCGAAGTCTGTTGTGAATACGCATTCCTGAAATAAATGAACAAAGCAATACTTTTCCCCAAGCAATACTAATGGTGGTGAAGATTTAGAGAGCAGAAGCATTGACCTGTTTAGGGTTATGTGCTGGTGACTGGGTTGACTTGCCATCTCTACATCTCTAGATGCAAAGAAAGCATCAAACAGTGTGACATAGAAGTATTTCATCTATTGAAAGATTTGTAATCTTTATCCAGCCTTTATTAGCAATCAAGGCCCACTAGTCCAAATGTATGAAATATAGATCAAGCAAGCCTTGATTTTCATGGATTCACTTCCAGGCGAATTAGCTTACATTCTCTAAAATTAGGAGTATGGCTCAAGGAATGCTGAGTGATAAATTTGGCATGTGTAGGACCATCAATTTTCCTTCTATGATAGCGCAGGACCTCCATGTTTTGTTCTAAGTTTTAATTGATTTTCAGAGGGAACTCACAGAGATAGGGAAGAATGTATGTCAATGAGATTAAACACTTCCGTATTTTGGGCATTTTTCCAAACATTTATAGAACATTCTGGAAGGCTTTGCTCCCCTCTAGAGGTCCAAAAGCAAGTAGGCCATTTTTTTCCCTTTTGAATTTTGTTTCATTTTGAAAGACTGGATCAATAAGAATGGTTAAATGTCTGTATTTTTTTTGTAATTTCTTCCTATTTTTCCCTGGATTCAGTTGCTGGTGCTACAAATTATAAAGTAATTGTGTTCTCTGACTGCTAAAAAATTCTGAAAGAAACTGATATTGATAAATACAGTATTGACTAATAAAAATTATTAAAAAGAATTTTTCTTTGTATTTCTGTAACATAGATGTAATCTGCATACATATACATATTCTTTGTAGAAATAATACATTCTCAGTAGCACATGTAAAATACTTACCAAGGATATGGCAAAACTACAAAGAAGAAATCAAATCATTTGTATGTTTTTTCCCTCTCTTACGTTACCTGTATGGGCTTCAACAGAAAACATCTTAATGTGCTAGAAGAGCATTTAGCCCAACATCATAAATTGAGCAGCATGAATCTTAATAAGAAAAGTTATCTTTTGAGATGACCATTTAGTGGGTTATTTTGAATCTTAAGAGCTTTGTCACTGTGTGATAATGGATTGTTTTGTTTCTGCTTCGTTTTTTTAAGATCAGTCAAGTATCTGATGTAAGCTTACTGTGCTGAAGCTTCACAGTCTGCTATTCGTTGCTTTTTTATGCTGTGCATTACTTCCTTCACAGAAGAGTCATAATTATAGAGATTTGATTATACCCTGGTTCCTTTGAGACACCTGAAACCTGGAGATTTAGACAGAGGTAATCTGGAATATTCAAAGTGGCAAGAGCAGCTGAACTAAAATTATTCTAGGGTATTCTAATTATTCACATACCAGCTGTTAAATTAGAAATGGTCGAAGTGACAGAAAACTCTGTGAATGTTTAGCAGCTTAACTGCTAGTGAATTTGATATGCTTCTTAAATATTTTTCCTTGATATGATATCCAAACCAAAGATCTTATGGTGACAAAAGGAGAAAAAGAGACACATCTTTGGGTGGTCAGACTATGAGTGTTAATCACTGCAGATTTGTAGTCTCAGGACAGCCCAAATTTTTCTGTGGTGGAGGCCAAGTGGCTGGAGGTAATTGGAGACCAGAGGCCACGTGACTGAGATGAGAAGGGCTCAGCAGCACAATGATTTGGCTCTGAGGCCCTTCTCAAATAACACCTTCCGCTTGCTCTTTCAGTTCCTGCTGACTGGAAACTTGCCGTTGTTATTCCAATTTTCAGGAAGAGCATGAAAGAAGACCTTGGAAATTACAGATCTGTAAACTTCAGTACCTGGAAAAATTATGGAGATTAGCTTGAGTGATACTGAAAGAAACTTAAAGGATGATTGTCATGGTTTAACCCAGCAGCAACTGAACACCACACAGCCTTTCATTCAGGCCACAATAGTCCACTGTTAGCCTCCACTCTCCACTGGACTTTCGCACCGGTCATATGGGACTATTGATGGGTGAGCGAGTCTTGCTGATCACTCCTTGGTTCTCCAATTGACTAATCAGTTTATGGATGGGAACCACGGAGTCTCAATTGGTGTGATATTGCCACCGGTGCACTGTTGTGGTAGCAATCGGCACCTGCTGTTCTTCTACTTTTAGTAACCCCACAATATCATAGAATCATAAAATGGTTCAGGTTGGAAGGGACCTTAGAGATCATCTTGTTCCAACCCCCCTGCCATGGGCAAGGACACCTCCCACTAGAGCAGGTAGCCCAAAGCCCCATCCAGCCTGGCTTTGAACACTTCCAGGGAGTAGGCATCCACAACTTCTCTGGGCAACCTGTTCCAGTGTCTCACCACCCTCACAGGGAAGAATTTCTTCCTTATATCTAGTCTAAATCTACCCTCTTCCAGTTCATAACCATCACCCCTTGTCCTGTCATTGCCTGTCCTTGTAAAAAGTCCCTCCCCAGCTTTCCTGTAGGCCCCCTTCAGGTACTGGAAGGCTGCTATCAGGTCTCCCCACAGNAGCCTGTCCAGGTCCCTCTGGATGGCATCCCTTCCCTCTGGCGTGTCGACTGCACCACACAGCTTGGCATCATCTGCAAACTTGCTGAGGGTGCACTCGATCCCACTGTCCATGTCACCGATAAAGATGCTAAACAGCACTGGTCCCAGTACCGATCCCTGAGGAACACCACTCGTCACTGGTCTCCATTGGGACATTGAGCCATTGACCGCCACTCTCTGAGTGTGGCCATCCAGCCAGTTCCTTATCCAGCGAGTGGTTCATCCATCAAACCCTTATTTATCCAGTTTATCAACCAGGATGTTGTGTGGGACAGTGTCAAACGCCTTGCACAAGTCCAGGTAGATGACGTCGGTTGCTCTCCCTTTATCCACTGTTGCTGTGACTCCATCATAGCAACAGTGGATAAAGGACTATCTAAGGACTTTGTTCACTTACTTACATACTGGTGCCTTGCACTATTAAAGGATGGCCATTCCCAAACCTTTATGTGTGATCTGTCAGACTTATGCATAGATGATGCTAGAGCTGGGGAAGCCTGTGCCTTTCTGCAGTGTCAGCTAGAAATCAGCAGGTACTCTCTGAGTTAGTTGACACTAACATGAATGTTGTAGATGAGTCCCTCCTTCAGTGTCTGATTGTACAGAGCCACTGTAGGAGACATGAAGATACTCTACATAAGGAGCTTCCCTAACAAGTTTTCCTATCTTCCAAGCCATAAATGATGGCTCAGTAAAAGTCATTTCGTGGTACAGATCTGGCCACGCATTCAGTTTACATCATGCTTTCAGCTGTATTTTTTATCAGTCCATCTTAATGCAATATTCCTCATCTCCATGAACTTCAGTGTTCATCCGTTCCTCATTTATCTGACAGCTATTCCATTCTTCCTTGCCATCTGCACCAAAGTGTCATGATTTGGATCCCTAGGTAACAACTGTACCAAATGGCTGTATTTAGTGCAGGATATGTTTGTGCTGGGGGAGAGGAGGGTATGTTGAGTTTTTCTTCTTGTCTTTCTGAGACATAAAACTGTCAGGTGGGAACTGAGAAAGGAAATTTGAAGTTAGAGCAATAAGTAGGAAAAGACATTTAATGTAATGCTGTAATTCTGCCAATTCAATCAAATTTAAAAGCAGACTGGAGATCCAGGATAATAAAGTTCCTAAAAGGTGTGTGAAAATTGGCAGCTGTGCAGAGGACAGTGACATCCCCAGGGCCCTGCAAAGGGGCCAGCCGCCGTACTGGCTGCAGCTGGGCCAGTCTGTGTGAGCGGCTCCTGATCAGCTTGCCCTGCCTGGGAGTGTGGCCAGGAGGAGCATAGGGAGGTAGGCTGCAAGATGGATGGCACTCCTCAGGGTAAGGCACACTGCTCTGGAGAAAACCTGGTTTCATTAATTCTCCTGTTCGGTGAAAAACATTTTTTCAAACAGCAGTAGCAGCCCACCAGCAAGCTCAGCGTAATAACAATAATGTGAGACATAATTGCTCGATTTGTCTAAATGCCTTCAGCCCTAGCCCTTCCCTTTTCTGTCAATTTAGATTGATATTTTTAGGGGCAGAGCTTGTCTCTTAGTGTATGTTCAGTGGCATCTTAATAATTGCAAAGGTCCCACAACATGATGAAAAATAATGTCCATGCTGTAGCATATTGTGACTGATTTGGAACCCCAAATAACCCAAGTGAGTAGGAGACCTGGATCTGATAGCTGATCCTGAGCTATCAAACCTAGCTCAGCACCGCACCAGAGAAACGTTCATCAAACTGAATACCTGGTGACAAGACAAATCAGTGTGCTATCAAGAGAGGCTGATGGTAGGTGTTAAAACCCGCAGTTAGATACCAACAATTGAAATAAAGCTGATAAGTTATGCTACAAGCTAAGATTGCATGCAGATCAGCCGAGTGTTTTCTTGCAGCAGGAAGGGCAGGGCTCATGCCACAGCACTTGGAAGACCTGGAGGCTGTAGCTTCATGCGTACTGGTGAGACCCCCCAGACGTTTTTCCACAAGGTTGTTGCCAAAGACGTTGTGATGTTGTAGTTTTAGTTTCTGGTGTTTGACCATTCTGACAACCTGGTCAGAACCTGGAGATCATCACCTTCCTGGAAATTTTTGTCATCAGCAGTAGGGTGTCCCACAGGCAAAGGGTAGGTATGTAGTATGCAGGCTAGCATCAAAATAAAGAACTCTTTTTTTTGTAAACAATCCCTAAAGTTTTTTCACCCAGTCCTTCTAAAGCTCACATACGATCTCTTGAATCCAGCATAGCTGAAGGCTAAGGAGACTTCTCCCTTGCCAATTCTCTGCTCCCTGACCTGGTTTCAGAAAAATCTTTCCGTGGCACAGTCAATGGAGATGTCACACCATGCTAGTTTGGTTCACTGACAGCTCTGAAACAGTCCTAGACAGAGACTTCTATTTTCCTGATCAGTGATACTACACCTCAGAATGAGCTGCGCTGCACCATGAGCTGGTCTCTGCCATACAAATGTGCACTTTATATATATATATATATGTACACACACATATGTGTGTATATATATATGCATTTATATTCTCTGCATATAGGGTGAAATAATTCTGCACCATGTACATTTTTGTGCTGTTAAGGCAGACTGTTACTTTGCAAGCAAAACAGCAGATCTTTCATTTGCAGGTGACATTGCACAAAGCGCTTATAATTCAGTGTTAGCTTATCAGCCATCCAATCTCCCACTCCAAGGAACGTGTCAACCATCAAAAGGAGTGCAGGAGGTGTGCTGAATCTTAATGGCTTCTATTTCATCAGACTCACTTTCTTAAGGGCATTTAAGCAATGAAGACAATAGTAGGCAGATTTTTAAATAAATGCATCACTTTAGGTTAATCCACAGTACAGCTGAATGTGTGTGTTTATGCGATTCCCTGAATATGTTCCTCTGCTGCTCAGCTGAATTGATAATCTGTAAATCAAAACATATTTTGAGTAGTTTTAAACTTGCCCTTGAGCAATAGCTTCATTTGACCTACCAAGATCTAAACCATCCAGAAGTTTCAGATCCAAGGGTGTTTAATGTCAGTGTTTCATATTCAGCAGCAGTTCAGCAGTGATTCAAGAAAACCTTTGTTTCAGTGAATCAAATTGTTTTCTGGTCATTGTAGACTTACAGGAATATATTTGTGGACTTTTTTAGTTGATTACATTTTCTTTTTCCTTTTTGTTTGGAAACAATCTTTTAGGGAAGAGAAAAACTAAGTAAGAAAGTGGAAAAAGACACCCCAAAATTTTGAAATATTTAAGCATTTTAGCCTCTTAGTATTGCTTATTATCAACTATTTAACAACTAATGAAATCATAGAATCGTGGAATCATAGAATGGCCTGGGTTGGAAGGGACCCCAAGGATCATCAGATTCCAGCCCCGCTGTCACAGGCCGGGCCACCAACCTCCAGACCTGGTACTAGATCAGGTTGCTCGAGACCCCATCCAACCTGGTCTTGAACACGTCCAGGGTCGGGGCATCCACGACCTCTCTGGGCAGCCTGTGCCAGCACCTCACCACTCTCTCAGTATCATGTGGTATGTTAACTTACTTAACTAAAAAATTCTATATACTTTTAAATATTTTAAAATGTAAACTGTTCAAAATGTATGGATACATAGATACAGCTTCATGTGCGTGGGCAGGTGATAAGCAGCTACCCATGAGCTCTGATTTACTACATGTTAAATCCTGCTAAATGAAACAGTGAATCTTTGTATCCTTTCTGCTCAGACATGAAACAAAGGTTATCAGAAAATTCATGGGGGAAAACGAGTCACACATTAGGGTACGTTAATCATGTTTAGTCCATTGTTAAGATGGATCGAAATTAGCCACTTTTATACCAATATACCAATTATACCAATACATATCGATAATCAGAAAGAGGAAAAGTGACAAACTAGTGGAAAAGTGTCTAGACTGAGATTTGCACTGATGTGAAATATTGTCAAAGCTGCTCTAATTTACACTGATATGAACAAGATTACAATCAAGCTTAACATCTAAACTGAACGTTTGTGCTGCTCAGCTATGAGAGCATATACGACCTGGCTGTGTAGTTAAAATCTCCTTGGAGACCAATGCTGGCTTTACCTGCAGCATGATCATTGTAATAGTGCAGAAATTATGTTGTGCTATAATAGAAAACTTTTACCTACAGCCATTTATTGAGGTCTTTGGTGGAAACACTCTGCAGATGGAAGTGTGTGACATTGCGAAGGACATCTGTGATTATGAGATGCTGCTTGCGTTATGTAATATAAATCACTCAAGCATGGGCATCCAACCAGAATATGACTTTCCAATTCATGTGAACAGTAATTAGATTGGCGAGAATGTATCATGTGCAGAACAGTGAAATAAAATAAAATGCATCAATAATGCTCATAGGCAAAGTAGAAAATAAAGCTGAGGACGTGTTACAAGTGCTCTCAGTAACGTTCTTACAAGCTTAAGGGTGATTCTCACATGACCATAGCCTGCTACAACTCCTGCATTTCCAAGCTATGCAGCACTAGCATCCTAAGTGCTCTTATAAACATATATATGTTGGGGTATTTTCAAATCTACATTCATGTGCCAATTTGTATTACAATTTTACTCTTCTCCATACAAGACAAATTAAATTCATACCTATGCATTGCACTGGTAATGTACAATTAGCTTCCTGAGACTGCAATATATTTTTTCTTCTAACTTGCAGGAAACTTTGAAGATGCCAAGTAAAACTTACCTCATCTGTTTGAGAAGGATCTTTAATATGGATCTGAACACTGTGTAAATCAATCTATCCCATAAACTGTGCCTCAATCTCTTACAATATATCTCCATGTTAGCTTTGACATCATTATGTCCCATTGTGATGAAAATGGACTTTCTGTACCTTGTGATAATGAAAATAGCCACTTTATGCAGTTTCTGCCTGCAATTATCCAGGCTTTTCTCAGACTCTAGAGAAATCTAAGCTAATTGCTTTGGGACTTTTGCTACATTTCCATAAATTCTTTGTTAATTTTTCATGAGAAACTGTTATTGCAGTTGGCCTTAAAGTTCCCATTGTATTCAATAATGTAAAGAAGTCATTATGAAAACATAACCAATTCACTAGTGCCTCTATCACTACACTCTTCTTTTTATCTACATGTATTCTCAGGTGAGAATGAATTACTCATCCAAACCCTTCAATGGATCTTTTTTTATATTTTGATGCAAGCTTTTCTTCATCTGAGCTTACTCAAAGCAGATCTAAAAGTGGTTCTATGCAGTTCATGACCTTGTCATTTTAAGACATGAATTGACTTTGCTTTATCTGACAGGTGGCTATAGAATTGCTTTTATACCTGCTCATGGAGACAAAGACAAAAAATTCTGTTTTAAGTGACATGGTAGTAATAAAAATGGGGCACATTTCCAAGGGAATGCTTCACAACTTGTGATGTTTTATTTGATTTATTGATAGTCTGAACTCGAAGTCATGATTTCTGTAGTCTAGAAACAATTATAAAATACTAATCTGAATCCACTGCAGCCCACTTTGTGCAGATATCCAGTAACACAAGCACAGGCTCTATTCTGACAGGTGTTGAGCACTGGTTATCAGAATCCTTTTTTCTTTCCTTACCCTGCTAGACTTCAATACATGCATGTTTTCCTCAGAAACATTCTACCAAAATGCATTGTGAATGCTGTCATATTTATTAGATGAAATCCTACAAGACAGTAAGGAAAATCTAAATTTGGATGAGAGGTTCTGGAGTAACTGCAGTTCATTATAGACTTCTGAAATAACAGCGGCTGCATGCAGCAGGCTACAGCTTGTCGAGTGTTTCATGGAAAGAGTACTGCACAAATTAGAAAACAAGAACCATCAAAAATATAGCTAAAGTTGTGTTATTGACTGTGATAATGTATGTCACTATCTTCTTCAGCAAGCTGGAAGGTAAAAGCTTTGACTGCATTGAGGAAAGCTTCTCAATACAAAAATAAGAAGATTTGCATTGATTTTGGTGGCGTCATGCCAGTTTACACTCACTACAACACAGTATTGATGAGGTCTGTGCTTGAACAAAGGCATCAGAGCAGTCCACCGAGATGCCATTTTAAATGTCCCTGAACCGTATGAAGTCTGTCTGGCTCCCACAGAGCCCTGAAAAACACTAATAACAATGACAGCATCTACTCCGTTTTTGGAGATCATTGCATTTTAGAGATTTTCACCATTTAGCTATTTCTATTATGATCATAAAATATTGACATCTTTGTAATCAGATATGTGTCACTGCTGAAGCAGTTCGTGTAACTTGCAGTGCAATACATTCTTCCTCAATGATTTTCCTTGCATTTTATAACAGAAGAAAGCATGCACTCCTGAGAAACAAAAGGAAGTGAAGAGGAGCAGAGTGAAAATTCATCCTGAAAAAAACAGAATAAGCCAGTATTCTTCTAGTTAGAGATTATTGCTTAATGGTATGATAAATGGAAAGCACAGGTTTTGCTGCTATCAATAACAACCATTGTATGCTAGAACTGAATAATTTAATGACCTATATTTCTCCAAGGTCTTTTAATGTCTGATTGCTGAAAATGGCAAGGGATTGTAAGCAAACCTCAAAAATCTCTGAGGTTTGACTCAAAAACATGCTCACAAATCCCACTGCTTATCCTAAGCTTTTCTAAACCTCTTTCGTGTGGTAATAAAGCAGAGGATCATTGTATGATTGGATCTCTTTTTCTCCTGTAGGTAGGTGGTCTAAAAAAAAAGAAAACCAATACTGCTTGTGATATTTATCTTAATCTGAAGTTAATAAAATGCAAAATCTTAAAGAAAAATTTTAACCCTACTTTTTGTTTTCAAAAGAAAGGAAAGGGAAGGGAAGGAAAAAGGAAGGAAAATGTACATTTGACTTCAGTATTGTGCACAGACTCAGGTTTTTTGCATTTATTAGTGAATTCCCTGTGCTGGAGACCATCAATTCAAGAACTGTGCCCTTCCCATGCTGCTCAGGAGTTGCTTTATTCTGTGAGGAACTGACTGACTTGACTGGGAATATTGACAGCATATGAAATTGCTCAGGACATCTGAAGTGGATGGTTCATTATACTAGAGGGAGATTTATTCTGTTTTAGCTCCCATTGCATGCACTTTTGAGAGGCATAAACACACTAACTCCCTGACATGGCAATTTTACTGCTCCTGTTTTTCTAGGATTTGCTGCCCCTGATGCTAATAGTAGCAAAAGAGACAGTACAGCATCTAGTAGGCTGAGATTTTAACTATTCAGCTGTTTTGGGTTTTTTTGTGTGTGTGTGTTTTTTCTGCTGCAGTGGCAGCAAAAATAGTGTTACTAGGAAATCAAGTCTACCAAATATATGACTTTAACTGTGTGTGAACAGGGTACATCTCTACTTTCTCCAGAGTGCTAGATATCTGTTTTTCCCCAAGAGATACACCCATCCTCTCCACACTGGTTTTCATCCTTACAAAATAAGATGAACTCTGAAAAAGAGAAACAACTGGAAGGCCTGCCCACATCCTGAAGTGTACACCTGCTGGAAGACTAATGGTCTTACCAGCTGGTCTGCCTTTCCTTAATCACCTTCCCTCCAACATCTGCTCCAAGCAGCAAACCAGTCCCATGTGCTCCGAGTGGCCCAAGGAGAGGGAGATGGAAAACAGGTGTGCTTATGGGAGGCTCTCAATTCACACAGGACATGAGAAGCAGGAAAGGCCAGCTACATTCTTGCCTGTGGATATGAGTGGAGCAGATCTGAGGAGAAGGGGTGTTGCCTGGGATTGGCTATTAACTGAATGGAGTGGGACAAGGAACGAAGAGATGTGGGATGTGAAATGCTGAAGACTAGGAGATCCAGCCAGGAAAGAAGCAACAAACTCCTGTTCATGCGTGAATAAGCATGCACATCTGTGTGTTCACAGAGGATGGAGGTGGGAGCCAAAGGGTGGAAAGGAAACAAGAGGAGAGAAGCGTATATGCATCTCAGAAGAACAATAGCTGATATTTCTTGAACAAACACTTCTTCTGTCATGCAGGAAAAATGACTCTCAACTTTTGCAGACTAGCTGAATGTTTTGGCTGTGCTTCTTTAGGCAAGTCATTCTGCCTCATCTTCATACGACAATTGCAACAGGCTTTACAGCTTGTAGTTCCCCTACTATTAAAAAAAAATTCACTTTGACCAACTCACTCCAGCAGGCCACATTTACTGTATCACGAGTAAGTTCAGAAGTTCATACCTGGGCTAGGTAATGAGTCCTTTGTAAGCTGAGTCTTAATGGTCTTTTCTTTTACATGACATTTATTTTCTAGCTTTTAGGTATTTTGTTGTTCTGATATTGGCTGAACCGTGAATGCTAATGAAGTGATTACATGAGTTAGTGAATATGGCTTAGCTCTTCTCTTTGCTACAGTATCTGTTAAATAAGGAAGACAGCTCCCTGAATTACTGGAAAAAACACAAGAGCAAATGTGCATGAAAGTAGTCGAGTTTTTACAGACCCATTAGTGTTTATTTTCAGTCTATCAGACAGCAATAAAGTTTATTTAGGAAATATATATATAAGGCATGCCTAACATTTTCCATGAATCACTTTCTAGAAACAACACCCATCACTAAAAACAAAGAAAAAATAATAATAAAAAAACTTTCATTCTCACAACAATTATTCCATTTTGATCAGCTGAGTCTATGAAAATATCCCTTGACATACATACATACTGTACTAATTTCCATGTAAGTACAGTCCAACACTATTCCAATTCCATAGCTGTACTGTGAAACCAAAAGCTGTTGGGAAAATAATGTTCACATGCTTTTAAAGACAAAACAAAGCAAAATCTGAAAACTTTTGACTAAGTCTACTACACATCATGTTGCTCTTTATTTCAATGAAGGATCTCACAGAAAAACTGTTACAATATCAATGAAAAACACATTGCTTCACATGATGCTTTGTTTGCAAATTCCCTGTAGCTAGTGCATTTCTTTCCCAAACTGAAGGAAATGAAGCGTCGTGTGCATCAGCTTGTTCTTCATTGCTCACTTTCTTCTTTGCGTTGACTAGAATATTTCAATACAAGAATGCAAGAGTAGGACTATACTTAAAGATACTGCATTATGTTAAGCAGACAGTATTGTCATTATTTAGCTGCTGTGGTAGACTGTGGATGCAGTCCTGTTGATTGTATTAAAGAGGTTGTCAGGATCTATAATTCACACATCATTAAGCACTTCATTAAGACTACAGCAGCTCTGTGAGCCCTAAACATGTAACAGTTTCAAGACTTTACAAGTAAATGTTCACTGGTTGAGACATGCAGGCATCTCCAGTGACTTGTTCACTGGATAATTAAAAGGCAGTGCTGTTTTTTAAAAAATGCTTTTTTCAAACTATAAGCATAAATGCATAAAAAATGTTCACTTCAAATTGATTTAAGTTAAAAGCATTATTTTGCAATGAGGTGTGCACTGTCACATTGTTGATGAAAAGAAAAAAGCAATAACATGCCAACATGTACAGCAATGTAAGTACTTTCACATGGTTCTTTACTAGAATATGAAGCAACCTGTGTGCTGAAACAATGTGAAGGAGAATTCTAACTGACATAAGCAATGTGAATCATATTTATTTAAGAAACCAGAATTAACAGAGCATTAATCATAGAGACATAATTTTTATTCTCCTACTATTTTCCTGGAGTCCTATATTTCAGTTTTGCTATGGTCAGTTCTTGTCACTTGTTTTCACTTCCTCTATCACGTGACACTTCCTTCCCTCTCTCCCTGTTTCTTTTCCTAGAGCTACCAACTCAGACACAAATGCATAGCATAGATTTTTGAGATGCACTTTGGAACCGGGTTGACTTGAGCAGATTTGGAAGCAAGCAGAAAGATTTACATTTCTGCTCATAACCTGTGGGACTCCTAGGTGGGATGCAAGTGTAGGTCTCATAGCTCTTCCACCGTTCTTTTCAGGAAGCCATCCTTCCTTCTACTCAAAGGGGGCTTTGTGCACTCATCTCTGCAGCATGCCTGCAAATTCAGATCCTGAGCACCTGTTCCAGCCTCCTCTCACTGTTTCATCACCCCAAGAATCCTGGCCCCATGGCCAAGCCCCAGTGGGTCTGGATCTGTGTTTCTGGGACCAAATGTGTTGCTCTGGAGCTCGCCAGCTGCATGGCACCCCCAAACTGAGGCTCAGCTCAAACTATATTCTAGCTGTATTTGAGGTATCTTATTTGAGGTATTTTGAGGTATTCTATATTTGAAGCCAATGGGATGAAGTTCAATAAGACCAAGTGCTGAGTCCTGCACTTTGGTCACAACAACCCCATACAGTGCTACATGCTTGGGGCAGAGTGGCAGGAAGACTGTGCTAAGAAAATGGACCTGGGGGCATTGGCTGATGCTCGGCTGCACAGGAGCCAGCAGTGTGCCCAGGGGACCAAGAAGGCCAATGACATCCTGGCCTGAATCAGAAATAGTGTAGCCAGCAGGAGCAGGGAGATGATCATCCCCTCTGTACTCAGCTCTGGTGAGGCTGCACCTTGAGTACTGTGTTCTACACAAGAAACTACAAAAAAGTCAACAAGGCCCTGCAGTGTGTCCAGAGAAGGGAAACAAAGCTGGTGAGAGGTCTGGAGAACAAGTCTTATGTGGAGTGGCTGAGGGAACTGGGATTGTTTAGTCTGGAGATGAAGAGGCTTCTCTTAATATGGAGACCTTACAGCTCTCTACAGCTCCCTGAAAGAAGGTTGTGGTGAGGTGGGCATTGGCCTATTCTCCCTAGTAACTAGTGATAAGATGAGATGGAATGGCCTCAAGATGTGTCTGGGTAGGTTCAGGTTGGGTATTAGGAAAAACTTCTCAGAAAGAATGGTCAGGTACTGGAACAGGGTACCCAGGGAGGTGGTGGAGTCCCATCCCTGGGGGTGTTCAAGCTATGTCTGGATGTGAAACTGAGGGACATGTAAACCCTCAATGGGTTCAATGGGCAATCTTGGTGGTAGGTGAAAGGTTGGACTAGATGAACTTGGAGGTCTTTTCCAACTTTAAGGATTCTATGATTCTATCCAAACAGATAGAAAGCCAAAATTCAAATTATTTGCAAGAAGTGAGCAATGGTTGTGCAGATGGCTGTGGAAAGCTGTCAGCCTTGTGTGGGACTCAGCTCACTGCTAGTATTAGGGTAGCATAGAAGAGTAAGCCCAAAGCTATAGCAAGAGCTGGGCTGCAAAGGGCCTGCCCAAGGAAACCAAGAGCTGCCTGTCCATCACACTTGCTGCAGGTTTTTCTTACACACTTCTGGAAAGCTGCTTAATAAATTTACTGGCATTTATTGTATTTTTTTGTGATCAGTTTAGGAGCACTATGCAAAACATCATTGATTTATGTTACCCTGAAAGTCTATTTGAGTTTTGCTAACTTAAATCATTACACCTTCACTGAAATTTAAATAGCATATTTGTTGCCATAAAATAAATCTATGGGTAGATGTACTGTCAGCAAACATATTGTACCTTGTGAATTGACATATTTGACATTTCTGTGGTGAAATAAGTCAAATTTTTATTTTCAAAATATTTTTTTATTTTCTCATCTCCATTTACATAGAATCATAGAATCATAGAATGGTTCAGGTTGGAAGGGACCTTACAGAGCATCTTGTTCCAACCCCCCTGCCATGGGCAAGGACACCGCTCACTAGACCAGGTTGCCCAAAGCCCCATCCAGCCTGGCTTTGAACACTTCCAGGGAGGGGGCATCCACAACTTCTCTGGGCAACCTGTTCCAGTGTCTCACCACCCTCACAGTGAAGAATTTCTTCCTTATATCTAGTCTAAATCTACCCTCTTTCAGTTTATAACCGTTACCCCTTGTCCTGTCATTATCTATCCTTGTAAAAAGTCCCTCCCCAGCTTTCCTGTAGGCCCCCTTCAGGTACTGGAAGGCTGCTATCAGGTCTCCCCACAGCCTTCTCCAGGCTGAAGAGTCCTAACTCTCTCAGCCTGTCCTCGTAGAAAGATGTACAGATAGTTTTCTGCTCAGTCATGGCAGATTCCTTCAAAGTTAAATCCTCAGTCTCCAGGAGAATGCACTATTCTCTCTATGAAATGACAAGGTTTCTAAAAGAATGGTCCAACCATGAAAAAAACATCTTTTCCAACAGCACATTGCTGATAACGATTTTTACTGAAGAAGAGTGGTTGCATGACGTTCCCCGGCTGTAACACACTCACAGTTTATGTCTGGGCAATAAAACCATGGCTGAGGTTGAGATTATTCTTTCTATGTTTTGGTATACCCGTGATTACTGAGAAAAAAAATCAGGGAGGGTTTTCCAGCCTTTGTCTTTAGCCCCATCCAAACATGTCAAATACAACAAAGCTGGCTTTTGGAAAAGGAGACTGAATAAGGAACTCTATTTTTCTCTTGTAATTATCAGTGGTGATTATTTGTCCTCTCAGCAGCAAAAATGCTGGTTACATTGGGAACCAGTGGATCTTGTACAAACCAGAAGGCTAATCACAGTGTAAACAGTTAGAGGCTAAGAGTTTTCGTCATGACCTTGCAATGACCTTGGCTTTGAGGTAGGAATTTCTTTGCAAGAGATAAGACATTAATGCCTTCCTGTCTGGCCAGGACAGATGGCCTAAGAAATTGCAGTAAATTCAACATGCCTAAGTCCATTCTCTGGCAATGAAGCCAAGCTGCAGAGAATGGCGCATATTCTTTCCTTAAAATTATCTTGTTGCTCAAGACAGGTTGGCCAAACCTGATCCCACAGGTTGTGAAAAGCCTCATCCCATGCCCAGCACGATAATACTAGCTGGCACTTGCAAAGTCTGGGCTGAGGCAGCCCCGGCATTGTGTCAGTATAGGTGAGACAGCCTAGTGCCTGGTTCTATTTCCCAGCTCTCTTTCATTTAACAGTACAGAAACGGCAAGGTGGCTTCTTCTGGTGCCATCCACTCTGTCTGGGAAGTAAATCTACGAACTCCATGTTCATTTTATCCAAAAATACTTCAAGGAAATACAATCAGTGACCCTTCAATCATTACCACAAAATCTTCTCAGCAACTCAAATCATATTCATGCCTTTTCCCAACACAACTAGCACATTCCTGTCATAGTCTCATCCTTGCCCTGCAACTTACTTTCATTATCCAGTTAAAAAAAGGTGGAGAAAAAAAATCAGCTCAGATAGTCCTAGCTGTCCGGACTGTGTAGAGGGTTGTTTGTGTCTGGATTCTAGATGACAAGAGGATTGTGTCTGTGGTAAGTCAACATGCTGCAAACGCTACAGAAAGTTAGCAAGGCTTAATTAAATTGTCCCACAAGATACAATTGTTGACTAACTGGGCAAGTCAACAATAAAATATTTTTTTGTAAGAGATCATCCAGTTTTGTGAGGGCTGACAACTCAACAACCTGTGATTATGGGCTGCAGACAAAGCTCATGAAACTGCATGAGAAAAGCTTTTTCACATATATGAAAAAAAAGGTGTTTGAGAAATAAATGGAAAAAGCAGAAGGATCTTTTGAATAGATGCAGAAAAGGCTAAAAGAAAGTTGTCCCACCCCTCTTGTGCAAATCCAGATACCTGCAGACCTAACAAAAAGACACTACGAAAGCAGTAGGTGTATCTCCAACCCTCATGAGAACACACCTCCCATTACTGGGGATTCAGCATCATGTAATATAGTAAAGAAACCACATTCCATGTTTAATCAATGAAAAAGTAACCCCCAACATAACCTTTTTAATCAGATCAAAAAAAAAAAGAAAAAAAAAGATTAGATGCTAGATATTGGCTAGAGCTCAGCATGAAATATTAGCTTCCAGGTCTTAGATATTATCACTGCTTCCAGAATCAATGATGGCCTAGATGGCCAGTATTTTGGGCTAGAAGGAATTTTGGCATGGCCTCATATGAAAGTCCTTAATAGCCTGCCTTCTGATAGGTAATGCATATCTTCCTTTCTCATTCCTTTAACTTTTCAGTCTATCCATGATAGCCAGGAAGCACAAATTACTTTTTATTTTTATACCATTTAAAACTTTCACTTCTGATCAGATTCTTCTCAAAGCTGAAATCCCTCATTTCTGACCATTTTCATTCTCCTCCAGATTTTCTGTAATTGGTCTGTATCTTGAAGCACAGAATCCAAAAAAATGGACAGGGCAAGGAGCTGACTTCTTCCCATTGCTCAGTAGGAGGGACAATGTCTTTTGGAAGGACAACACAGCAGAGCATAAGCAATCCTAGAGATTCCTGGAATGAATTGGTGGTAAGTTCCTTCTCCTAGGAACTTCATAGGAGAGGTGCTATGTGGACCTTGTGCTCACCAACAAGAAGGGGCTGGTTATGAATGTGAACCTCAGGGGCTGCAGTGACCATGAAAGGGTGGAATTCAAGACCCGCAGGGCAGTGAGGAGGGTGCATGGAGCCTCATGAAATGAATCCAAGGATTATGATAGAACTGGTGGATGAAGTTCCTAAGACACTATTCATTGTATTTGATAAGTTGTGGCAACCCACAGAAGTTGTCAGTAACTGGAAAAGGGGGAACATAATTTTTAAGGAGGGAAAAAAGGAAGAGCCATGTAATTACAGGCCAGTCAGTTCAACCTCTGCGCCTGGCAAGATCATGGGGCAGGTCCACCTGGAAAACATGCTGTGGTACATGGAGAACAGAGAGGTGATTAGTGACAGTCGTCACCAGTAACCATGCATTGCTGTTTATCTGTGATTCAGCCCAGAATTCTGACTTAGTCCTGGGGCCTGGTAGCATACACCAAATTTATGTACGCGTTCAGAATGCATGCAATACACAGAACATGCACACAAAACAAAACATTTCTAACACGTGGCAGTGGGCAAACATGACCCTTACAAGTCTGAGCACTGTAGTCATCTTTTCTTGTAGGCTGAAGGATTTTATCCTTTGAACCCTTGCTACTGGTTTTTGGATTAACATTAATCTTACAGAGCAAAACTTTGTCTACAGGTAAGCAGGTTTTCTAGAAATGAAAATGGCAGTGGCTTTAAAAGTGCCTTTTCTGTCCTGGATGTAATGAGAGGACAACTAATTCAAGATGATAGTGTTAATGGAAGCTCATAAAGTGCTTGAGCAGACAGTTGTATGGATTTATCAAGTGAAGTGTGCTTCCTAAATGTATTAGCAAATTATCATCTTTTGCAGGGTCTGTGCTAATAGGGCAAGGGGGAACAGTTTCAAACTAAAAGAGGAGATTTAGGTTGAATTTAGGGAAAAAGTTTTTATGGTGAGGGTGGTGAAGCACTAGAACAGGCTCCCCAGAGGGCTCCCCAGAGGGCCCCACCCCTGGTGACATTCAAGGTCAGGCTGGATGGGGCTCTGAGCACCCTGATCTAGCTGTAGGTGTCCCTGTATGTTGCAGGGGAGTTGGACAGATGGCCTTCCAACTCTAAGAATGTCATGATTCTATGATCTCACACTGATTAAGGATGTAACATTTCCTTTCATTGAGATATATTTTATATTTGGAAGGCTGTAATGTGTCTTGCAAAAGGCTTCAATATTTCACATACAAATTATATGTCTTTCACTTCTGCGTGTTCTGTCACTAAGTAAATGGAGACACCAGAAAACTCAGCTCTAAAATAATGATAATAATAATAATAATAATAATAATAATAATAATAATAATAATAATGAAAAGAAAATCACTATTTTTCTGTCCAAAACAGCTTTTACATTATGAACCAGCTTTTCACCAAGGGTTCATCATCAAGGACTATAATATATTTTGAGATGTTTCTCTTATATTCCCTTAGCTAGCTATGACACAGCTAGACAGACATGAGGAAACTTCAGCCCTGTGAACACTTGCCTGTGAGAGACTTGTAATCCCTGGCAGTGGTGCTTAATCACATTCCTCAGCCAGGTGTCAAACAGAGCAAAGGCACAAACACACAAACAAGTTTTGTTTAGAGGACCTCAAAAAACCAGCCAAGCGGCAAATTTTGACATCTGCGCTAGACTGTGGCAGTCCTGTTTTTCAGTCTAATCTGTCAAGATAACCATTTCTCCATTCTCTTAAACAAACACAGACTTCCTTGTTTAAACACTGCAAGAGTTCTAATAAAGCATAGGTTTTAATCATTCTCTGCTAAGTACACTTGCAAGAGACTGCAAAAAGAAACAAAACATCTTAAATGTGAGATGCTGATTTTGCTGTGTGCAGAATAGGGCATGCAACCCTCAAATGTCAGATGGCCTGTAAACAGTGGGCATGTAACAAAAAAAAAAAAGCTGCTTAAAAAAATATGAGCTCATTTTTGGCCTTGTAGTTAAAGAGCGGCTGAATCAAATTCTACTCCATTTTATTTCAAAAGAGTAATTAGAATATTAAAGTGGGGTGGGGGGGATGCACTTCTTTTATTTACCATAAGTTATCCTTTCCTACAGAATTTCTCAGCTTCTTAGACTATATTAATGTAGTATTAGTAAAAGGTTTTCTATCAGTAATACAATCATAAAATATGATAAATGTTGAACTGTGGCAGTCTGCAGTCAGTCACTGCTTTTAATACCCAAATCTAGGAAGATATAAAATGTCTGTCACAGGAAGACTATTAAATATAGATACACAAATAAATCCAATTAAAATGTCATCTTTTTTTTCTGAATATTGACTTATCTTTTTACCTTCTTGAGGCTTTCCCCATCCTTCTTCTATTAGTTCTGATTTATTCCATTCACTTCTGTATTATTTATCTTAGATTTTTTATTATTCTGCACATTGTTCCCATGCTTTCCTCTTCTGTAACTATTTTTTCTTTTTCTCTTTGAAAGGAGTATTTCTCTTCCATTCATTCTTCACTGCTTTTATGCCCAGCAACAAATACTGACCCAGATGCTTCCTCTCTCCTTTTCCTATGATCATATGCTTATTTTCTTTTCTTTTGTCTGTTTCTTTTCATTGCATTCCATTGTTTCTATCTTGCTCTCTCCTACTACATTCATTCTTTATCCCTAAGTTCAATTTTTCTTGCCATTGAATCCCTCTCTTTATCTCAGTATTGGATTTCCCCACATCCTAATCTCCCACCTTTTCCTATGCAACATATGGTGTTCCTGATCTCACATTCCTTACAGGGACTTTCTTCCTGTCCTGCTCCAGAGGATGTATTTCTACTGGCAGAAATGCTGCTCTTCTATCCTTCTCTTTCACCTTTTTCTTTATTTACTCTACAGCACCAGATGAGTCATACATACTTGGAAATCAGTCTCCTCAGGGTTTGGATCTTGTGATTTTCCACACAAACAGTTCTGATTGTTTTCTGCCTGTGAGTCACCTGGATGTACTCTGGGTATGAATTCTTTGTTGGGAGCTTCCTTCTTCCTCAATAAGGAGAAGGGTCCCTGTCAGGTCACTGCAGCAGCTCCCCATCAAAAATTTCCTACATAGTTCATGCAAATTCCCAAGAGCTTTTCTGTGGCGCTCTAGTTGAAAGAGTTTCTCTTGGAAGCCTCTGAAAAATAAAAGAATAATAAAAAAGATCACACAATGTCTTCAGGGGGATTTTTAAAACACTTTATTAGTGGATAGTGCAGAAACCGCACATATCCATGTACAAACAAGTACCCTACATCTGTCTTTGCCAGAGCTGGTTCTTCAGATTCAATTTGACTGAAGCAGCTACACTCCTTTCCTGATTATTATTATTTTTTTTAAAAAAAAAAACTCTCCTGTTTTCCAAGAATGGTTCATAGTTGGAGTAATACAAGAGATGAGGAAGGTCTAGGTCTGGAGAAGATATTCACCTTCAGGTAAAACATGTTCATCCCTGTCAAGTTAGTCACCATTTTTAATACCCTGGTCAGATAATAACCAGCTCTCAGAGAAAGACTAAGAAAGCTGGCTTCCATTATCTTAGTCGGATGACAAAATATCTCCTTTCACCTTTATTTCAGCATAAAAAGAATTAGGTAGCTGGTTTTACAGCACAAGTGGGATAAAGCAATACAGAAGTGTCATGTTCAGTGAGTCTGAAATATAGTGCATTTTGATAAAATGAGGCACAGAAATATTCTCAAAACCATCATGTTTTCTTGCAAAGTAATTCATAGACATTTCTTCATCAGTAATATATAGACAATGGAAACAGCATGCTACGTACCTGGAAAATGTTTTTCCTACCCAAAGGTGCAGTGTTGTGCTCGGATCAATACTTCAGATTGAATAAGAGAGTAACTCTTAGGTGCTCCAGTGATACAGCTATCCTTCTTGCTCATTCCTGTGAACAACCAAGCCACCATTGAAACAGAAGTAGCAGCTAAGCATCATTGGTAGCCCAGGTCTGGAAAGAGCCAGAAGCCATGCATGAAAATCTTAGCAGGCTTGAAGTCTAAAATACTTGAACACTGAAAAAAGAAGAAAAGAATAGAATAGAATAGAATAGAATAGAATAGAATAGAATAGAATAGAATAGAATAGAATAGAATAGAATAGAATAGAATAGAATGGAAAGGAAAGGAAAGGAAAGGAAAGGAAAGGAAAGGAAAGGAAAGGAAAGGAAAGGAAAGGAAAGGAAAGGAAAGGAAAGGAAAGGAAAGGAAAGGAAAGAAAGGAAAAGAAAGGAAAAGAAAAGAAAAGGAAAGAAAGGAAAAGAAAGGAAAAAGGAAAAGAAAGGAAAAGACTGCAAATTCACCTAGAAATTAGTCCAGAACTAAGAAAATGCTAGTGGTTGTCACATGAGACAGGAGTGAAAAAAGAGCACTGAACTAACTGAAGAAAGGACAAAAGAAGCAAGCCCGAGTTAGGGTCTGATTGTCCCTGGAGGTGACTCTCCCTCACAAGAGAAACCCAAACTCCAGTTTGCTACAAGTAGCAAGTGCAGAACAGTTGGTTGTTCATAATCTCTATAAGAAACAGTAGTTTTAAAGATTTTGCAAAGATTTTTAGCAGAACTTACCTAGAAATTCTTTTGATTGCTGAAGAGTATGAGCATCCTTAGAAAATTCTTGAATTCAGAACTTACTTGAAGATAGATTTAAAAAATTCCTACAATTGTACTGTACTTTCCTGTTTATAAATATATGCCAACCTTTGAATCTTCTATACATGTTGTCATCTTAGTATTGTGCAAAACCATTTCAGTATTGTGCAAAATAAGTTGTATCTTTCAAAATTATGAGGTCTGTTTTGGAAGACCTCTGGAAGTTTTCTTATGCCTACTGTGTTGAGGTCATCCACTGATGCAACATATCATGGCTAGGTTGAATGCTCTGCTGAGTATCAGAAAGTTCTGCTGAAGGCTTCTATGTTTATGCAACATTATGGTGCCTTTCATCAGTTCTAATAAAGAGACGAGCAAATCCATGGAAGGATCATGAATCAGAGACATAACATTCAGATTTCTTTCCATATTTTCCTTCCAATCCTGCCCTACAAGAGAGTTAACTAAGCAGTTTCATAAACCACCAAGCACTTGAATATTCTGCAAGTATTAGTCACCTAAGGAATTTATAGCTTGAGGAAAAGGGTATAGTTCCAACATGAATCCAAATATTAGTGAAAGTTGAGGTTACAAAAGATTTTCTCACAAAGAGAATATCGTCCTAAAGATTTAAATGTCAGAAGTTTATGAGTTGAAATGCAAGTGACCATCTCACTCAGTGACAAAATTAGGTTTTCACAAAACTAGATGGAAAGTGTGTGAAACAAGGAATTTAGAGGACAACAGAATGGACTTCGTAAGCCAGAATAAGAATTGGATTAGAAACTCCAGAAGCATCAGAATGGAACAAGTATCTACAAAGAGAAATGTGAAAATGAAGAAATAAGACTCCAGAAGATGAGGTATGTCAGACATGATGTGACTGACTGTACAGATCCAGGCTGGGATAAAATTTGGCCTGATGTGGCCCATGGCTGGGCCTTGTTTCTTCCAGGGTACACTGCTTGTTCATGCTCACATCAGAGACCATCAGGAACTCCATGGCCTTTACCTAGTCAGACCCCAGCTTGTGTTTTTTCTTGAGATTACTGTGTCCCAGGTGCAAGACTTAAAGTTTACCTTTGTTAAACCTCAATGCCCTTCTTACAACCAAATCTTCCAGCCTGTAAATATCTCTTGATTCAGAGGCTCTTCCTCCCTGTGAATGTACTGATCTTCCCGTTTTGATATCATATCTTAATGTGCAGCAGGTGCATTCACTCTTATCATCCGGATCATTTATATAGGTATTGCGTACCACGGGTCGCAGTACCCACTCTGAGGATTTCTTCTTGTGAATAGTTGCCATCTTGACTTTGAGCCATTGATCATCAGACATTTCTGCCAGTTTTCCACAAATCTTCTGGTCCATATGTCCAGTCCATATCTTAGCAGCTTATTAGCAAGGATGCTGTGGCAGGCTGTACCAAACACCATGCTAAAATCAAGTGATGTTCCCAGCTCTTCCCTCACTCCTGAACAAGTTGTTTTGCCATAGAAAGTGACTTGGTCAAACACTCCTTATCTTGGTAAATCTCTATCAGCTTTTCCCAGTTGCATATTTTTTGCCTATGTGTACTTTAGGCTGTGTGTGAGTGTTTTGACTTACAGAACACTCTTTATGGCTGCGAGTGTTCAGAATGCTCTGACTTATACCTTTAGACCTCTCTGTTGAAGAGCTTCATCTCCTGTCTGAGCACCCCAATACCTACACATTCCAATGGACTGAAGCCCAGAGGCTTGAATGAATATTTGTTTGAACTCAGTAGAATAGGTACCTGAATGGACTTCCTATAGGGCAACAGAAAAGAGATATTACAAAATAATAAAGCCCTACTTTGAGTATTTACTAGGAGAAGAAATAGGTTTTGTGGAATAATATAATAGTAAGAGAATAAAGTTATCACTAATATATTTAAGCCAAAGTATATCTCTGCCTTTACTTTCAGGAAAGGTAATGACAACTTTTACACTATACTGATGACCTATAGTCACAGAAGGGTGTCATTTTTTTGCAGAGTAACGTGAATTTTATCTATTCAACAGTAAGGAGGATTCAAGAGCGATGCTGGCACAATCAGTATAGTTTCATGAATACTTAGTTTATTCAAGTCATAAATAATTAATTCAATCCAGATAGACTCCTTTAAAAAGCAATTTACTAAGCTGTCAACCAGTAGAGCAACAAAATACTTGGAAAAGGCTTTGCAAAGAGGCATAATTTTTAAAAAGTATTAATTATTAGATTAAAAATATGATAAATACTTTTCTTCTGAACCTTGAATTTCAATTGCAACATTGTCTTCACAAAAAATCACAGCTATGAAAGTCAGGTGGCAAACAAAAGATTTTATTTTAAATAAAAGAATCTTTTAAAAATGTAACATGCTAGAAGAGATGTTTCCCATACAAAAGAGACAGCAGATGAATATATTTCTTATTTGAGAATGATTTAAATATTATTCAGTAATTAATGTGCTGCTGTGCTAATGTGTCATAATAGAGAAGGACTGATTCAAAGGCAATTACTAGTAGTAGATGGAAGTTTTGTTTTGTCGACTTGTATTATTTAGAAGCCATTTTTTTATCATTAATTTAAGCTTGGTAGCTTACAGTTAGGTTTTGTAGCTGTGGTGGCTTG
Organism: Penelope pileata; assembly: GCA_013396635.1. NCBI lineage: Eukaryota > Metazoa > Chordata > Aves > Galliformes > Cracidae > Penelope > Penelope pileata. The sequence continues at coordinate 67,666 of WBMW01001402.1, forward strand.
TTGCATGCGAGACCTGTCAGAGATGCGTGCTTTCTGGCCAGCCGGTCTTCACAGCCTGCAGATATGGACTCCAGAAGAGCTTTCTGTTTTCAAGCTGTCCCACAGGTGTGTAAACATTTTTAACCCAGCCAGTTCCTTTTTATTGTTGCTAAGACATAAAGGAAGAATGCGGCATCCTGGCTTGGTCTCGCACTTCAGTCCCATGGACAGGCAAAGGTTAAGAATGAGGAAAATCAGGAAGACAGCCCTGTGTGGGCCAGAGAAAGACACACTCTTCTGTGGGGGCCAGCTCTCCTTACATAAATGGGAGAAAGCTCTATGAATGAGATCATTTTGGCTTCCTCTGCTCACATGCTAATGTGGCCTTTCTTTCCTTTGGCTGAAGCAGGTCAGCCGTGCAGCAAGGTTCAGCACTGCATTGTGAAATGTTTCCAAGCCCCCGGTGCCCACGCTGTGACTCAGGCCTACAGAATGTGATGTGAGGGGGCTTCTCCAGAGGGCCTGGCACCCGTGGGGCCTACCATGGTGCTCCTGACAAGATGCTCACAGTGAAGTCCTCAGTGACTAGCAGGCTTAGGAGGAACAATGGGAAGTCAGATGGCAGGACACTTCCCAAGGGCTTATTAAAATGGGATTTCTGTAGGCCCTGCCCTCACTAAGAGCAAATTAAATTTTAGTGGGGGGCAGCTCCAGCACTTACAAGTACCAGCCATCACAGAGGAGTCACAACAATAAGACACCAGACAGACACTCTCTTTTTCCTTGTGCTCATTTGGTGTTTTTTTTTTTCAATCCTTGGATGACTTTGCCATTAAATTCTTTTAGTTTGCTCACTGAGTTACATTCACTCCAGAGAAGTGCATCCAGTTTTTTCTGTTCCCACAGCAATCATCAATTCAAGCAAAAGTGAAAGCGTCAAATTCAGAGGCAAGAATATGGTGTAAATTTCTCACTAGCGAATCAATCCAAACTTGTGAAATTCAGTGTTAGTGCACCTGCTTTAAGTGAAAACAAAGTCCATTGATTTATTTGAGAATGGCTTGTTTTTACTCTCTGCTTGATTCATTGTGCCAAATTATTGCTATTCCCTTAACATGACTGAATTTAGATTAATTAGGAAGGTACATGCGATATGAACACAAATCTTTAAAATTCACCTGCTGAGGGTGGAATGAGGCCAATGTAGGAAAAAGACAAGAGTAAGACTTGGCCATCACAGCACTCATACTGTCTCCTTGAACCTTGGTGGTGATGGCAGCTTCTGCCTTCTCAAAAAGCACACTGCGTGAAAGATTGGTACATCCAATGGGCTTTGTGAATGGCCGGCTGGGAGGCAGGAGATGAAGTGCCCAAGAGGAGCCTCCCTCAAAGAAAATGCTGTCCTTGCTCTTCGCCCAGGCTCTTCCATGATTGGCACTGCCTCAGCTGTAGGGGCTAAAGATCTGTCAACAGGCAATAGGTTATCTTACACATACTAAAATTTTGAGAACAAATTAGAAATGGTGATGAAGAGGAGAACCCAACAATCACCCAAACTCAAGTTTCCTTCAGCCAACCACTATCTCTATGCCAGCCTGTGCTGCTGGCTGCCCTCCCATAGGAGGAGGCAGGTTGGCTTTCCTTGTGGCTTGGTGGTAATGCTGTGGTTTATAGCTTCTGGCACAAGATGGCAAACTGGCAGCAGATGCTGGCTAGTGCTGGGCTGCAGCCTGGACCACCTGTCACCAGCAACTCCCCTTCCACATCTGTTGCCTTTGCATATGCTGAAGAGACTCCTCAATATCCCCTTGTTTATTCAAAAAATAGCTTCTATTCAGGCTTCTGCAGTTACGTAAATTAATTATCTTACTTATGCCATTTGAAAATACAACATGTAATTCAGGCGTTTGAAAATCCAGAACATAGTTTTACATATATATGTGTGTGCACATATACAAACAGATGTATATGACTGGTATACATGGGACTGGTACTCCTCAATATCTTTACCAATGATCTAGATAGTGGGATTGAGTGTACTCTCAACAAGTTGCAGGCAACACTAAACTGAGTGGTGCAGTTTGACTGAACAGAAGGAAGCGGTGCCATCCAGAGGGACCTGGANATGGGGCCTTCCAGTACTAGAAAAGAGCTTACAAGGGAGGTGGTTCTGACTTTTTACAGGGTCTGATAATGATAGGACAAGGGTGAGTGGCTTTAAACTAAAAGAAGAGAGATTTAGATTAGACTTTAGAAGGAAATTTTTTACTCAAGGTGGTGAGGCCCTGGCACAGGTTGATCAGAGAATCTGTGGATTCCCCATCCCTGGAGGTGTTCAAGGCCAGGCTGGATGGGGCCCTGGGCAGCCTGATCTGGTGGGTGGCAACCCTGCCCATGGCAGGGGGCTGGAACTGGATGGACTTTAAGGTCCCTTCCAGCTCAAGCCATTCCATGATTCTATGATATGAAAGATATATAAAATTTTAAAAATAAACACACATAATACGTTGCATGTTAAGAAAAACAGAAAGGAAAAGAAATGACATTTACTGTGAAATTGCTTCTAATTATAACCTTTTTTAATGAACCTTCATTCATGCATTCATGAAAACTTTGCATCAAATTCAGATTTTTGCTCTTTTTCAAAAGACATCTTTAGAGATGCTTCATTATATTAGGAAATTGCTTTAAGAGACCTAAATCTTCATGAAATTGATGCATTAGTCAGGATAGGTCACTTTTAGCAGTAACGTTATCAAGGACGGCCTCAGCTGTTCTTTCTTGTTATTTATTTTTCACATTGTCCAGATTTGCTTGATATTGTCTTGCATTTGTAGAACTGTTATCTTTGAAAGCCAGGATGAAGCATTATATCTCTGAAATATATATGAACAAAGGCAATTCAAAAGTGCAAGCAGTTTGGGAGAAATAATATATTCAACATCAGAAATATTTAATGGATGAGATTCTACTCTGTCTCTTAAAGTGGGATTGTTTCTTCCCCACATGTGCATACAATTCATATATTTTTAAAGAAGATGTGTGGGTACTTAGCTCTGTGTGCTTAAGAGCCTTATAGTACTCCTATTATGTCTAGAATTAATCTGTGAACATGTTGAAACAGGATGTTAGCACCTACAGGTGTAAAGGCTACTGCACAGTATGCCACATACAGGAAGAGTCAGCCACATTTCCTGCAGTTGAAGTCAATATATGTTTGGGTGGACTGTGTTCTCTGAACTAAGCACTGAAGCCTGGTTTACTGTCATGTATCACTGCAAGAAAAGAGCTTAGTGCAGTTTGCAACACTGCTTCTCATTTGCCACTCACTAAACATACATTTTTGAAATGGTAGAGAATTGCAATAAATTCCTGGACTGCAGACGAGAGAACACACAGCCTGGATTCAAATCCTTAGCTCTGGAAGCTTTGGATTTCAGATTTGGATCATAATCTAAGCAGACAATCAATGTCAGATTTGCTATGGTCAGAGTCTCATGTGAGCTGCCAACCGTATTTCCTATCAAGACAACAGGAATTTTGTGAAAGCAGCTATTCTGGAGAATTTTTTGCTATTCTCCAGGCTGATTACAGCTGATTTGTCTTTATCTACTTTACACTACACTCAAAGTTTGGGTAATGTACTTCAGTGTATTTTTTGGAGTGACTGAGAGAAGAATCTGTGTATCACCAGCAGACTGAAAGAACTCAGCTCAACTTCTCACTTTGCTCCCTGGTGGGTTCATGTATATGAAGTAGCAAAATGCCGAAGGAGATACATGGTGTTGTACCTCACATTCCATCAGGCAGAAGAACAACCTGTCCTGTGGTGAAGGCTCTCCCTGCAAGGGAAGGCTGTGCTTCTGATGTGGATTCCTGTCCCTTCTTCTGGAAGCCGCAGGGAAATCAAAATCTATGCACAGGCTTTGGACTGCAAGACTGCAAGTATGCAAATTGACAGTTAGTTAAAAGCCCAGCTGGTCTTTGCAAAGCTCATGTCATACACTTTAATGGATTGTAGTACTGAAATCACTTCAGTCCAACCTGGTAAATCCTGAATTGCTTTAATTTCTGACTAGTTCTGACTAGTTCTGACTACGGGGGTCAGTACTCTGTTAGGGACGAACTTCCTCACACATGCTCTCTGCCCCAGTGTGTGCTGCACATACTACACCATCCAGTCAGTTCTTAACAAATTGTTTGCCACTGACTTCCAGGGTGATTCTTTAGGTCTAATAAGCTGACCTGGAAAAATCTAATAAAAAGAACTTGTTAAATATTTCCTCCAACTTCATGTGAATAACACTCACATCCTGGTCCTGTCCCATTCATTTATGAGGACAAGATTTGAGACATGCTACTGCTGCTACCAAACCAATGTATAACCCCTTTTTGGTTCAAAGGTACTGGGCATGTTCAGCATTGATAAAGAAAGGCTGAAGGGAGATCTGATTGCTGTGTGCAGTTAATTCACGGGAGGATGTAGATAAAGTGGAGCCAGACCCTTCCCAAAGCTGGACAGGGGTAGGAGAGAAAACAGATGCAAGCTGGAACATGGGAAACTTCAGCTAGGTATGACAAAGACAAACAATTTTCACCATGAAGGTGGAAGAGGCCTGAAGAGGTATCGGTTTCCATCCTTGAAGATATTTAAAACCCAAATGGACACAGCCCTAAGCAACCTCATTTGATCAGATCTGCCTTGAGTTGGGTGTTCTGTGATTCTAAGAGAAAAAAACAAGGTGGGTTTAATAAAATACTACTGTGGATACATTATTATCACTTCCCTAAGTTGTCTCCTCTAAAACATTTTAAGACAGCTGTGGCTCATCTGCTTAATTCCCAGTCTGTATAAAATCACACAATTCACAGTACCAGACTGAAATGTCAAAGTGCCTGTGACTAAGCAACTTCTTTTTCCTGCTGTATACAAACACAAAATGCACTTGCAGATCTGGCTTCTGTATACAGTTTCTGTCAGGGGAAGTCCTGCCTTACAAACCTTTTGACAGTCCTTCAGCAGATAAAATGGCAAAACAACTCCCACAAACAATATTTTTCAGTTGGCTTTCCAAAAGGCTTTTGACAGAGATTTTCACCATGTTGAGATTTAACCCCAACAGGCCGCTGAGTACCCCAGCAACTGTCCCCAAGTGGTGTGGGGGAGAACACCAAAAAGATAAAAGTGCAAGACCTCATGGGTTGACATAAAGACAGTTTACTAGGTAAAGCAAAAGCTGTGTGCACAAGCAAAGCAAAACAAGGAATTCATTCACTACTTCCCATTGGTGGGCAGATGTTCAGTGACTTCCAGGAAAGCAGGGCCCATAATAGTTTCATGGGAAGACAAATACCATCACTCCAAACGTCCCACCCTTCCTCCTTCTTTACCCCAGCTTTTATTGATGAGCATGACACTACATGGTATGGACTGTCCCTTTGGTCAGCTGGGGACACCTGTACTGGCTGTGTCCTCTCCCAGCTCCTTATGCACCCCCAGCTCCTCACTGGCAGTGCGGTGTGAGAAGCTGAAATATCCTTGGCTCTGTGTAAACACTGCTCTAAACAACTAAAATATTGTTGATTTATCCCCACTATTTTCATGAAAAATTCAAAATACAGCATCTTATGAGCCTTTACAAAGAAAATTAACTCTAGTCCAGACAAAACCATGACAATACCCACCCCTTATTCCATACCATTTATGTCATGCTCAGGTCCCACATCTTCCAATACATTCTCGTTAATCACCACCCTTTGATTAATACACAGATATAATTCCCTTAGTCTATGGACCATCCCTGTGAAATGTCCATAAAATATCCATCAGATGTTCACTGAGTTCTTTTAGTCCATGACTTAGCTTCTATCTATTATGGTGGTTGCTCAGGACAGGAGAGTGAGTTGCATGGAGTTACTGGGTGCCAAAGCCAATTCAGGTTGAGTCACTGATGTACTTGCACTGCTCCTTGTGAGGCTCATCCTCCGTCGATTCGAGTGGTTCCTGCTACAGGACTTCCTATAACATTCAACTTAGGTCATGGGTACAACAATTTAAAGGAATTTCCATTACAATCTTCACTCCTTGGCCCTTTGGACCAGGCCATAGGATTTAACATTGCAATGAATTCCTCTCCTTGCCCCTTCCAGTCTGGGATTGTTCATTAGCCCCAATCCTTTAGAGGATTATCTGCTCTGACACAGCCTTATCCATGAGCCACAATCCCTACAGAGGCCTGCCTACTGTGTTGTGGACTTATCCATGGCCACAGATGCTTTGAAGTCTACCTGCTCTGGTGCGGCCTTTTCCATTGGCCACAGACCTTTCAGACACCCACTGTGTTATGGTCTTATCTACTGCGACAGATGCTTCAAGGTATTCTGGCATGGCCTTATCCACAGACATGGAACTGCAACATGCACCTGTGGACTTCTCCATGGACACTTTGAGGTGTACATGCTCTCATGAGAATTCATCCACAGGTCACAGTCCCTCTGATCCAAGTTCACTCTGGAGTTATAGCCTGTCCAATACGGCAGCACAGGAAAAGCAGTGATACCCTGGCCATATGACAACCCAGACACACAGCCACAAGTGTTATCAAATGTTCCCAGGTCAAGCAAAGGAAGATGCTATGGGAGTACAGCAAATGACAGAAGCAAAAGCAGCCACTAACAAGCACTGAACTCTAACATACAGTAAGGCAAGCAAGCCCTATGACAAACACAGGAGCCTGCCAATTAGCAGCTAAACAGCTATAACATCTCTACAGTTCAATCAAATCTGACACCACCTCAAACTCTTTGTGCCCTATATTGGGCATCAAAAGGACTGTTGTGCTTTAACTCAGAAGGCAGCTGCTACCCAGCCACTTGTTCAGTCACCCCATGTGGGACAGGAGATAGAATCAGAAACGTGAAAGTGTAAGAGCTTTCAGATAAAGACTGGTTGAGATAAAGACAGATTACTAGGTAAAGTAAAAGCCAGGCAAAGGAAAATAAGAAATTCATTAACTACTTCCCATCAGCAGGCAGATGCTCCAGGAAAGCAGGGCTCATCACACACAGTGGTTACTTGGGAAGACAAATGCTATCACTCTGAACATCCCCCCAACCTCCTTCTTTACCCCGGCTTTTATCAATCAGTATGGTGTCATAAGGTACTGGACATCCCTTTGGCCAGTTTAGATCACCTGGCTGTGTCCCCTCACAGCTCCTGGCTGCTGGGGCAGCACAAGAAGCAGAAAATGCCTTGGCTCTATGCTAGAACTGCTCTCAAAAACTGAAGCATCATTGAGTTCTTGATATCCCTTTCAACACAAATCCAAAATACAGCATCACAAAATCTTCTACAAAGAAAATTATCTCAGTCAAAACCATGATACTATGGCTTTTAAAGAAATTCATATTATAAAAGCACATATAGGGAAGTAACTGGCTAAAACCCAGGAAGTTAAAGGTAGAAGTGGGGAGTTCTTACAATAGAAAGATGGATATTTGTCTCTACAACAGTAAAGGATATATTAGAAACAACAAAGGTTCAGAGAAGGATGATAAGGATGATTAGTAGTCTCTATATAAAGGGAGAGGAAAAAATAAAGACCAAATAATTTGTGTGTCTTCAGTGTGGAAAAAAGATCACTTAAGTGAGAATACATTAAAATCACAAGAGATATAGGGGGAAGGTAATTAGAGAAGAAATTGTTTCCTGTAACTTCCAGTACAAGAACCCATGCTTGCCAAATAAAGATAACAGGCATTGCAGTCAGAAGGTCTTCATGCAATAGACGTGAGAAAGTATATGGCAAGGGACACTGTGAATTCAGGAAACTTATATTGCATTCAACAGGAGAATGAACTAGCACTCTGAAGAAAGCTTGCATATTATTACATAGAAAAAACACAAGAGGGTCAGAAAATACCCTGGATGAAAACTGCCAGATGATGAGAGACTACTGGCGTAGATGGGGTTTCCTCTTCTTGCTCTTTCCCAGGTATTTGCTCGTGGCCACCACTGACGACCAAGCCAGCCAGAAGATGTTTGGTCTCATGCTCTTTGGCCTGTTCTTTGAATTCCTTCATCTGGCATGCAGCAAGGACTGCTGAGCAAGCAGGTGCCCTGCCTGTCCCGCACAGCCTGTCACCCAACAGCACTTGGTGGACACAGTGCTGCTCAGCCCAGGCCGTTGGCCTCTCAGTGCCTTCATCTCCCTGCTGTCCTCCTGAAGTGCACACACCTGAAGGCTGTTGCACTTCAAAGCTTTGCATCTTAGCTCCTGGGTGATATCTCGGCAGACTTGAGGTGATGGGAGAAGGAGAGTGAGACAACAACTTTGTCTGAACATTTCTGCTGAAGATGCAGCTGGATTTTCAAGAGCATTCAAGCACCTAGAAAGCTCTTTGCAGGACTCTCAAAATGTGTTTTACTACACAGTTGCCAGATGCCTAACTACCCTGGATTTCACTGTGATAGCTCTTCTGGAAATCCGTAAGACACCTATCTACATCTTCAGGTGCTTAAATCCCTCCAGTTTGCTGACCCCATGCCCTCCAGAACTTAAGAAAAACTTTGCCTAATTGGACTCCTTGACCTTGTGTGGCTTGAGGCCCACTCTGTCTGCGCAGAATGACAGGGCAAATGAAAATGCATTAATCTGAAGTGAAAAGCACTTATTGCGGATGGAGTATGGTTCCTTGAGGAATGTTTCTGATCCCAAAGCTATGGGCAGGAACAGCAATTCTAACATTAATACTGTTTTAAATAATAGAGAAGCTGTGAGATTACCATGGCCTAACAAACTCTGAATCACACTATTGCATGCCAGACTAAAGGACTTCAATTTATATTAGAGAACATTAGTTCTCTAATATAACAAATATATGGTACTAAATACTATAAAGCAGGAAACAACTATCCGTTTGTTTTTTGCCCTTAACAGAACAAAAGAGAAAGAAGGGAATAAGAAAAATGATTGGGAGAGGGCTCTGTGTTTAAGCATGTCTTTACAGGATCGAGCAGAGCACAGTGGAAACTATGGAGGGCAGGGTAAAATGAGTGGGAATACTAAATTCTGACACTGAACAAAAGAGCTTTGAAAGACAAAATAAAGAGCAGGAGATATCACATCCACCATTTTGTGCACGCACTGAGGGTGACCAGATTACTGACACTTATGCATGTTTACTGAAGGGTTCCACTGCTTTTCTCTCTGGCAGCAGTTTTCATACCAGACATAGCTATTCCCCTGCTTGGCATGTTAAGGATTCACTTCCACACCTTTGCTATTTTTTGCTTTGTTTGTGCGCTGTGATGTCAGATGCTGTTAGCAGGTTCTCTAGCTGTTGATGTGGTGGAGAGGTCGTCTTGTCCAATTCATCTGCCTCAGTAGATACATGTTTCAGCTCTGGAAGAGGTGGAGGCACAGAGGGAAGCCTCCCCTTGTCCACCAGCCTCGGAGGAGGCAGTCCACAGCACTCTGGAGAGCGTCTTTGGCACGTGGCACTCACTAGCTATCTGCTTGGTGGATCACTCCAGATGAAAAGTAAATTTTCAGCAACACAGCAAAGGAGAGCATTTGGTTAGCATTGTGGATGAGCCTGTGCCACACACTTGGATTTAGAAAATTTGTGTTCAGCCTTTACGTCTGAAACCTTGCTCCAATCTGAATATAATCTCCTTTCCCCAGTTTATTTAGCTGAAACATATGACAACTCTTGTTGTTGCAGCAAGGGCTGGATTATTTCCTCTTCTCTCTGTTTCAAGAGAAACACTGTTCTACAAGAAGAACAGCTAGTGTCTATAACAAAATAGGTTAGCAAAATAGCTGGAGTCATTGGTCTACAGGAGCACTCTTTCCTCCTGTACAAAGCAGCTCATTTGTTTGGATGGCTAAGTAAAGAAATAGGTGCCTGACTTTAGATGCCCACATCTGGAATTTTTGGCCTGCAGTCCTGAACTGAGACTTCTCATGCCCTGGTTCAATTCATATCAACCTTTGCTGTAAACAACAACAAAAATCACTGCTGCAACTTCAATTACAGTTACTGAGCTCAGTAATGTGATGCAGGTATCTTCTTCACTTGGTATTTCTTAACTCTAAACGGACAAGTGCATGAAAGGGAAAAAAGATCCCCAGAAGTCATGCCAATCTCATGTGAACATTACATGATTCACTTTTCCAACTAATCAATAATTGTTATAATTAAAATTGATAGCTGCAAAAACATGACAGAGTGCTGCTGCCAGAATACTGATTGTGTATTTGGCTTGGAAAGATAGTAGTGTGGAACACTTATTTTCCAATTTGCTTTTAGCTGTGTGCAAATTGCTTTAGCTGTATCCAGCTGATTTAGACCTTGCCTAGAGGTACACTAGATTAATTGGGAGCCACACATTCATTGCTTACAGAATGGACTCTGTAATTGGTGAAATTTGTTAGCGCCAGTTATAAAATAACTATATAGCTCTGCTTTCAGTTGTCCTTCCATTACTCTTTCAGGAAAGGGAAATAAAAATTAGAACCTTTCAGATGATCAAGATTGCTTTTAAGTCTTTATATAAAACTGCCACTGTGACTACAGTCAATATTTTATGCAAGCAAACATTAGCGTGAATATGGTATTGATTTTTTTTCAGAACTGAAAAGATCTTCACCATACACAAGAGGGATTTTTTTGTCCTTGTTGTGACTGAACTTTAGGTAATGAAACCATTATGTTTCTACGACCCAGAGCTTTCAAAAATAACTCCGTTCTTTTTTGTATCTTAATTAGCTTATTATTGAACAGTAGAGAAATTCATTGCTGTTTGTTGGCACCCAAAGGCATTAAAAAAGACTGGCCATAGCTTTTCTTAAATTCAGACTCCTCTGTTGCTTATGTCTCTCTAATAGGGACATGTTAAATCTACAGCTAGCTACATACATACCACTATACAGTCTATACAGACTAATTCAGAGTTATACATTCTTGTGATTATTGATGGATCTAGAAGTCAGAAGCCACTACCATAGCTTATTTGAGTTTCCGTTGTTATTCATGACTTTACCCTTAGAAACAAACAAATGATAAAACAGTTATTTCTTTTTACAACAGATGTGGTCCCTGAAGACGTTCAGTACCCAACTTGTGGTGCAGAACACTGTGCAGTTTCACATACAGGGCCTGACAGAAGCCCCAGTCACACCTCACTTCTGTGAGGGGAAAAGACATGGTTATGCTCAGTGCTGCCTTTAAGCTTAGTTTTTGACTGCTCAGGACATACGCACAACCAGGCCATGAAGATGAGAGCCTGACACAACTTTCATTTACAGTTCCTGTGATCACATCATGTGCAACATTTCCCTTGCACATAACATTTGAGCCTGTTGTAATTAAACTACAGACAGATGCTCCAAAGGTCTTCTATAATTTTAGAAGTAGTGGCAAAGAGGCATAGGAGAAACAGCCTACTACTGGTCTCATTTAGGAAAAAACTAAGATGCTCACACATTCTTGAATACCTGAGAGTCCAAACAGGCAAGAAAGTCATGGAAAATTGGTCTTTACCAGTGGCACTCCTCACAGAAGTAACTGTTCTTCTTCAAGTCTGTTTTCCTTGGTGATTAGCTAGCAATTTGCTGTTGATGGTGTTAGAATAGAGGTAATTCAACTGTTGATTAAGATACAGCATCCAGTCTTGATGCTCTCACCAAGGACTAATGGAAAGTAAAGGTAACAACTGGGCCAGGAGCAAACACAGACTAAAAAGGAATGTAGGTATGTGAAAGAGACATGGTGAAGTGGTCCATCACTGCCCTGATAAACCTTCCCCTGAAAACAGTGCTATAGGCTTGCTTTACAACGCTCCATCATCCATACAGTGAAGTGTTTCCTTCTACCATATTTTGTGCCCATTGTCCCTTGTCCTGCCATTGGGCACCACTGGAAAGAGCCTGGCTCTGTCAAATACTGTGATAAGTAATATGAAAGTCTGGTACTAATTTTGAACTTAAAAACATGAAAAACTATATCTTGAAGATTCACCTGAGACTTCATCTATGCTTCATACGGATGCTCTAATTGTCTGAAAATACAGTGGCCAAAACAAAAGATCTAGTAAGAACAGAACTATCACTTCCCTTTACAGAAATAACCTTTTTATAGAGAAAAATACTCAAGATGGATTCTTAAATGTGTATCAATTAATGAGAAAAGAAATAGGTCTTTTCTACTGATGACTAGAAACCTATAACTGTCATTTCCTATGTCCCAAAAGACTATAAGAATTCATCTACTTAATGATAACAAGAAAACATAGAAAACCAAAGTTTTCCATTTACTGCCGTGATAGGAAGAGTAAATTGAGAAACACATCTCCAGTTTGACGGATATGGTCTCCTGGCTGATAGTATTCTACTATGCAATGAAGTTCTCTTTCTCTACAAAAGAAGAACTCTTGTCTTCACACAGCAGGCAGAAAAGACTGGTCCTTCGTCTACAGCTGTTCAAAAATAAGTGAAATCTTGTTCTTTTTGAGATAGGGGAGTTGCATGTTAGTAACATGACAAGCACAGTGCCTTCTAAAGACAAAGTTGTCATGGCCATGCTTGAGCTTTGAGGTTACCTCATGCTTTATGCTGTTTCATCTTCTGTAAGTTGTTTGGACTTAATGACTCCCACCACTCGCAGGATAACAATCATGTTTCTTGATGCTGCAGACTGCTGTGCCACTGAAGAAATCAAACTGTACTGAGATGGCAGCTCATGAGCCAGCAGTATGTAAGCTTGCAGCAGGCACCTGAGCACTTAATGACATTCAGGTTGGCTCTGAGAGTGCATGCTCCATGTTAGTTGCATGAAGAATGTCCACCTGCTCAGTGCCAGGGCTTTACTAGATGGCACTGCAGTTCCTGGTATCAGTATTTGCTCTCAACATCCTTGGTTGCTCAGTGAATAACTCAGTGCCACTGTTCCTGGTGCTGCTTGGGTGACCTGTGACTCTCCAAATCCCCATGTTTCAGTCAAGTTTAGCACTGGAATCTTTATGGCAGACTCAGTAGCTTTTGGCTGGTTCACTTTTATGTCAAAGCACTCTGTTCTGCCTATCTATCACAGCCAGCTTTAATCATTCCATCCCCTTTCTTGTACATATCTCAGATGATCTACCAAGGCTTTGGTAACAAGGGTGCTGCAGAGGGGCCTCTGTGAGCGGAGTCCAACAGCTGCCTCATGTCAGATCAAAGCCAGTTCCAATTGCTCCAAAAAGACGTTGGTGCTGCCAGAACTGAGCCATGAGTGATGTTGGGTGTGCTCTGGGAGAGCAGATTTAGGAAAGTGAAAAACTGCTGCACAACAGCAGCTGGGGGAGAGAGAGAAATGTGAGAGAAACAGCCCTGCAGCCATCAAGGTCAGTGCAGAAGGAGAGCAGGAGATGCTTCAGGCACAGAGCAGAGGCTGCAACCCAGGAGAGGCGCATGGTGGAGTAGGCTGTCCCCCTGCAGCCCACAGGCACCATGTGGAGCAGATCTTAATGTGCAGCCGTGGAGGAGCCCACAGTACAGCAGTGGATGCAGCCCAGAGGAGGCCGCAGCCCATGGAGAGCCCCTGCAGGAGCAGGCCCTGGGCCAAGCTGCAGCCTGTGGGGAGGAGCCCACAGTGGAGCAAGAGTCCTGGGGGAGCTGCCACCCATGGGGACCCATGCTGGAGCACTGCCTGAAGTATGGCCCTGCGGTATGGACTCAACTTTGGAACAGTGCTACGAGAGCTGCAGCCTGTGAGAAGCCCACATAGGATCGATTCAGGAAGCACAGCATCCATAGAAACAACCCACGTGGAACAGAGACTAGGAGTGACCATGGAGGAGTGGTAAAGACAGAGTGTTATGGGTGGACTGCAGCTCCCATTCCCCATTTCTTTGTGGCATTTGCAGGGAGGAGTTAGAGGAGGGTGGATGGGGAGAAGGTATTTTAGTTTGCTTTTAGTTCCCATTACTCTAGTACATTATTAAATTACAATAATTTACATTGGTATCCCTTACACTAAGTCTGTTTTGCTCATGATGGTAATTGAGGATTCATCTCCCTCTCCTTATCTCAATTCTTGAGCCTTTTTTCATATTTTCTGTCCCTGACCTTCTGAGGAGAGGGAGTGAGAAAACATCATGGTGGTGCTGAGCTGCTCATCAGTATTAAACCACCACAATACATAAAGCGGCCATCTGACTTCAGTGAAGTCATTTGCAGAGGCTGAAGATTTGGCAAATTCTCTATTAAAGGAAGAAGCCAGTTTGTTTGCAAGTAGGAAGATCATGAAAGGGCTCAGCATATACTTAAGACAAAGCCTGGTATTAAATTTTTACGTTTCAAAGCATGGCATGGGGACACATATTGTGTCATTGACATTTTAACAACCTTTTCTGTCTGGAGCTCTGCTTAAAAATCAGCGGCGTGACAAGGCTTATCATTGCAAACACTTAAATCGACTTGGTGACAGAGGAAGGCAAAGGTGTGGGCAAAAGGAATTACAAAAGCCTTGCTCTGGCATGCATAAGCAACAGAAAAGCACAACTGTCAGCCTTCCCTGCAGTCCATCTAGCCCTTGATCTGCTTCCTCCCACTGTCACCTGGGGAACAAAGAGACTCAAAAGAAGAAGGTAGAGTCAGGTTTCTGAAGTGGCCAGCAGAGCAGAATAAAGACTTATCAAGGAGAGACTGGTTCTGTACAAGGAATTTGAGCACACGTATGAAACTCCAACTCCTTTTAAAACTAATTGCAAATCTTATCCCTTTCAGTTGCCCACGTTGGATGATGAGAGGAAAATTTTTCCCTCTTCCTCAAGTTGTTTCTACTGTCGTGTGGACACGAGTTTATATAACTGAGAAAATGGGAAAAATGTAAATTCCAGCAGGTTAACTATGTAGGAAGCTCTCTAATCAGAAAAGTCCAGGGCTATTTATACTGTGTCTCATTTCCACTGTTCTGTACAAGCTGAAACATCAATATAGAGAGACAAGATTCCTCATTCAATTTTCATTTATCTAAGTAAGAAGATATTAACAAGCATGTGAAACACATTTCCTGCATACCCTTCTATTAGAAACAGCCCCAAAACAAGTTCCACAGCAGCAAAATGCATGTCCTCATTCACCACTTCCAGGGCAGGGTGGGGGCTCCTTGGGACCAGCCTGGTTCGATCCACTCTCTCCAGCCAGAGACTGAAACCATTTACTCTATTTGTCAAGATGCACACTTTAAAATTTGTGCTTAGAGCTTAAACAGGCTTTCAGAGAATCTTTGCTTCCTGATTTAGTACTTTTTTCAATAAATGCTGTTATACCATTCAATTTCACAAAGAAATCCTGAAGCATTATGCTGAAAATTATAAATAAGCACATCAGCAAATTCAAATGATGTAAATCACGTAACTAATATACACTATTATACCACCCCAAATTATTTCACTATGCTGCTGAAAGTAATATGAAGCTACTGAAACAGAACTTGTTACCATCTTGATCTATAGCAGTTCATTTGTCTATAAAAACATCTGCTTTCAAAGTCCCCAGAGCACTGTTCTATAACGTTACAGTGGAGAATAACAAGCTTTCTGCATGATAAATATTGCCAAGTGGCAAGTAATAATTACCTTTGCAAAATCCTTAAGTTTGCTCATTTGCTCATTGCCTAGACAAGAAGTTTAAGAGTTGCCACTAAGGTTGAGAGTACTATTTAGCATGTGCTGCTTAAAATTACTAACAGCCACCACGAGGATTTGAATAGTGTCCTACAAGCATCAAATTTCCTTAAAATGCTTAAGACAAAAAAATTGTGTCCTTGAAAAGCTTTCCCCATCCTTAAAATAAACGGAGTAAACTACTGAACACTAGATATGCCAAAAAAGACTTTCCATGCCCTCTCATAAAGCAGAATACTCACTGGATCAGTAAAAACATCCTGAAACTGAGCTGAAAAACACTTACAGGTTATCAGATTTTTTTGTTTTCCCGTTTCTGTGAAAAATAGACTTTCTAAATCTCATACTCTAAAGAAAGGGGTGAAGAGTGAAATGAAAATGGTACAAATTTTCATGGTACAAAAACCTATGGTTTTTCACATTAAATTGAAGCAGATAGCTTACTCTGCTTCCAAGAGTCAAATGTGTCTTCTCTTGAATGAAATCCTCATGCATTTCTCGGTAAAAGTAAGAAGTAGGATTTGCTCAAAACAAACAAACAAACAAACAAAAACAAACTATTTAAAGGAAAGAAAAGGCTAAAGCTATGTGAACTTAGGAAATACTGACATAAATAAAACCATAAAGTAAAAACATAGTTCACGGTTATGTTAGAGAGTGTTTATACAGAAAGCTATGTACTAAAAACAAATGAAGAAAAAATTCTCTTTCTAAACAAGAGTAAAGTTGGTTTATTAAGTAATAACTGTATACCTCCATCTCTCTCTGATTCAAGGATTTGCACCTTCAGACTGTTTATATGGGCTTGGTATCATTTACAATTTTTGAGGCATTAGATGGTTTCAAAATTCCTTTTAAAATTATGTCTTTTATCAGTTACGTTAAGCTCCTTGTTAGTAATGGTCTGTTCTAGCTGCTCCTAACACCTTACACTATCATCTATGCTCTCTTAAAATCCTCCACTGCTATTATTCAGAAGGAACAATAAATACGATCTATGCTGTATGACTGGGAAACAAGACATGTTCTGCCCCCAACACTTTCGGCTGAAGAGAAGCAGGATACATTAACACAACATAAGATATATTAAAAAACATAGGTCAGGAGAGGAAGGATGATTGCAGGATGATGAAAGAGAGAAGTAATTAAAAATTGAGATCATAAATATATGCAGGTTTTTAGCTGTACAAACTAGAAGAGAGTGTTTTGATGGTATCAAATGGCAGAAAGCTTGAGAGCTTGGTAAGTGGTCAAGTAGAGGGAGGAGTAGCAGAGAAATATGAAGAGGAAGAGGAGAAAGAGAGTATGGCAAGCAATTATTACCAGTGATACTCTGAGGCAGAATGATGAGAACAGCATGTTAGTCATGATAAAACAGTGGCAAGATAGTGATGCCAGAAGGAAACAAACACTAGATTCATTGCATGACTCTTTCACTCTTTCCCTAACAACAGCCAGGGTGGGGAACTGCAGAAGGGCACTTCTGAAGTTCTTTGTTTATGCCAGTTTTTGTGCTTTCAACAATACCTGGTGTATTCTAGTATGGATTCATGTTTTTTCTCATTGCATATCTACTGAATGCACATGCACTGCCAGCACTTGTCATAGACTTAATGACCCAATGGTTACATCCAAGCAACGCCCCCTTTAGAAGCAAAGGGTGGAAGAGACAGCACAGAATTAGCTCTTAGGTGTTCTGTAAGGCCACCAGGGAATCTAAACATATGAAAATGGAAAAATGTTTACCTTGGACTCCACTTTCAACAGTCTAGTCCAGCTAACCATCCAACTGTCAGATTCCTGTCCTATTTCATTCTCTAGAGCTGCAAAACTGATCAAAAACAACAGCAAAAGCAACAACAAAAAAAAACAAAACAACCTACCGCCTCTCGATTCACATCTGTTTTTTTCCCAGTATGAGCACCACAGGCAATAGCTCCCTGTCTGAGGTTTTTAGGCTGGTGTGATGGGATCATACTGACGAGATGTTTCATTCCTCTAGCTGCATGGCATGGACAGGTTAGAAACTCAGAGAAATAAGTGTAATACTAAAGCCCTGGTTCAGCTCTGCAAGATGTCAAGCAACATTTGGATGAAAGACAGAGTAGGGCTGCTGACAGCAGCTGCTAGAAGAGCCGAGTGGTAGGGCTGTTAGTTGAAGGTCACAAGGAGTACAAGCTCTGACTGTGGAAAACAGAGTACAGGGGTATCTGTACCATGCTGCTTCAGCTGCGCCTTTCCAGTGATCAGCTTCTGCAGTCCTGAGTTTCCATGTTTGTAAACTGTCTTCCTCATAATACTGCTTCATTCTGCTCATCCTTTGGATATACAGGGATGAAAAGATTATAGCAGTTGCATGTCAAGCTTGAACACGTAGATGGATGGATACCTTTTGGCTTTGAGGAGTTCTGAAACAGTTGCATAGCCTTTAAGGAAGTGGCAAGTATTAAATCAAAAGGAAAGTTATGAGGATAGAGGGAAAAGAATAACCTTAACAAGAGGAAGACAATAAATGGCAATGCCCATTAGCCTCTCTTACAGATTTCAAGGATATAATAAAGCTATAATATTAAATATAATTTTAACTACTACTTACCCTGTATCAATCAGAGTAATTAATTCCAGTTACTTACAACATAATCTTAAACCACACTAAATCAAAATCATTGTGTGAATTTGTAAGATCTGTTTTGCTGCAGAAGAATTAACAGTCTAGACTGAAAATAAATCAATGGTATATTCCAATACAAAAGCCATCTAAGCTTTTTAAATAGAATAAGGCACTTATTTTTCAGGAGTTCTGTATTCACATATCCCCGTCTCCAAGAAAGCACCCCTTTCTGCCAATTTTTGATGAAGCTAATTTGTATGTCACCACTGTGAGACTTCTGAGCATGTTCAGAACAAGATGATAACAGTAAGCCACAGAAGAATAATGTGTGTTAAAAATCAACAAGCCTTACTACTCGTCACTAAGGGAACTGATTGTATGTCTATAAAAATAAAACAATTATAGCAATATGAATGGCAGATTCATCATAGTAATATAAAAACTCCAAGTGTGCTTGTCTGCTGAGAACTTTTAATTCATCCTTCTGTATTAAGTGTTCACAAGGCGGGAGAAATGGAATCAACTTCATAAACAAGCTCTAACTTCCATTAATTCACACTTGCCAAAAAACCAAAACAACATTAAAAAATAGTTTCAACAACTAATATAACTGGGATATGCAGGAAAGGACAGAAGTTAAAGCCTCAAAAACATGACCAGTAAATCTGACTTTTTTCAAGCTACATTTAGGGTCTTCATATTACTGTGTACTGTGTTTAGTGCAATATAATAAAACAGGTGGTATGGCCACAAAAAATATTTATTTTGTGGCAATACAGGTACCAATGGTTATGCACAGCAATGGCCTTTTTCTTTTCATCTACATGTTCTCTGGTTTTGTACACCTATTTGTTTTGGAGGGCAATACAGATATAACAAAAAAAAAATCACCTGTATTTTATAGTACACAGAACTGTGCTAAAAAAGGCAAACCTCTAATGCCTTTTCAAGTACCACAAATACCACCTGAGTCTACCATGGGCCTTTTCCAAGCCTACTGGGGTCAACAGAAAGAGGTCCTCTGCTTGGGTCCCGCATAGCCTCTGGGAGAAGATAGCACTGCAGGCCCAGCAGGGAAGGCAGAGAATTGCTGCTGGGGTGCACTAGTAACGGAGCCCCAGGGAGCATTTCTGAGACACAGACCAGTAGTTGTGTGGCAGATTCAGGCTCTGCTATCTGCACCTATAACACATCTTTTGAAGTGGCCCATTGACACCAAGAAAGTACAAAAACAACTTTTTTTCTTTATTCTGATTGCCAAATTATTTAAGGCAGGTATAAAAATGAAAGCATTCAATATACATTTTACATAAAATAAACTAGATTACAGCATAAAACAAGTAACCAGGCAATGGCATTAAAGTCTCTCTTCTAAAACTGGATAATTGTAAACATTAAAAAAAAGACTGCAGGACTATTCAAGTAATAGAACAATCACAGATGTCTTCTGTTATGCAGGTTACTGGTTATCTGCCATTCAAGATTATCAAAAAAGACATTTCATTATTCACAGATGCTCATTATTTTCCATTTAAAAATTTTACATTATGTACAACACAGTTTTTGTGGTACTAAGATCCCCATGCCTTCCAAAGGTATATTTTTCACAATACACAATTACAATGAAACAGCGAATACAGTAACATTTTACACTGATGCGTCTTAATAGGAGCCACCAAATAGACATCTACATTGTACCAAAGTGTCATCACAGTTAGCCTCTCTGAGAGCTTGTGGGAAATATCAGAAGGGTACGCAAGGTTCAGGCACACTGATACATAACATTATTTATTTACAATTTGAAAGAAAAAAAGAAAACAGAAAGAAGAAGAGAAACGAAACAACCTTTTGCGGTTAACGCTTTAACATGACAAATACATTTCTCCTTTTACTACGTGGTTTGCAACTTAGCATCAGACCCTGTGTGTGAGCCTGGTTATTGATACAAAAAAAGTAAAGAATATATATATATATTTTTATATATATATGTATATATATACGCATATATATATATAAAAACAGAAGTCTAATTACAGCAACATTTGTTACTCTGTGATAAAATCTGCAATTTACAAAAATGAAATGACTGGTTTTTGCCTGCCATTAAGGCATTTCAAATTAACACCATGGAACTGATGTCTGTAATAAAGCGCTTCCTCATGTGATCCAGTCACATGACAATGTACATCTCCAAACTCATCATTCTCTGAAAAGAGAAAGAAGAATGTTTTAGTATGTGGTGTTCTTTTTCCCTAACATTTCTGCACCTTGGATACATGTGAAATGAAATCTGTGCAATACTCTCAAACCCAAGCAGGAAAGGTATCCAAGCCATGTCCTCTTCCCTCCCCTGCCAGGAACAGCATACTAGCAAGTAACACATGCCAAGACTTATCTTCTGTGTTCTGAAACCCTAGAATGCATCAGGTCTTTCAGAGCTAGAAACCCTTCTCATTGAAATAATTCTATCTGAGAGCTTTGCATGGCCACTTGTTTTCAGAGTCAGCCTTCAGAAAGACATCTGTAACCACAAAACTTCATAGTATTACCTACTACATTAAACTCTAAGATTTAACATGGCAGAAATGAGAGAGGCCCTACTGTTAAAGGGTGCTTTGTGGTTTTCAGTTGAAATGGGATCACTATTACACAGAAAAGTCTCTTTCCTCTTGAAGAGTAAGGATGACAGTTGGAGAGTAAATTTTACTGAAAACCTAGTAAATACCTGAGAGACAAACCTCACTGAGAGTAAAATAAGCAAACCAAACAGACTTGTAGATTACATAGACTCTTAATTTTTCCTGGTAGTACACAGATCTAACTGAACATGAAGCTTAAACCCTTTTTCTAAAAAAAAAAAAAGTCAATCTTAGCTTATAATTTCATAATTGCTTACTTTTTCTTAATAAAACGAATACTTATAGTCTATGGAAAATCTCAGAAGGCAGACTAATTGTTCTCTGTTCATCACCTACATTACAATTAAAAGAGAAAACAGGACAAAGTGTGACCTTAAAGAGAATAGAACTGTGATTATCCCGAAGTCCCATCCAAGTCTTTCTTCTGCGTTAAAAACTGTGTCACACAAGGAACTGGGGACTGACAGGTTATAAAATCTGTTATTTGCTTTCTCCTCTCTATGTTGAGATATATAACTTAAGATTTACTGGCTATTTACCTTCTTTGTGCAGGAAACATACCAGATGCAGATGCCTGCGCAGCCACCTGCTGAGTGGCAACTAGGGCAGCAGAGGTCAATCCTGAGGGAAAGAAGAAATGAAGGAATGTTGATGTACTTCTGGTTTTAATGGATTTTTGTGAGAAAAGGTAGGAAACATCTCTAAAGCAAACAGACAAAAAGAAACCACCATTAGGAAATGGTGAGGTTTTAATTCTACACAAATGGCAAATATTTCAGGCAGCATTATTAAGGAAGTCTGCCCAGAATGACCTACATGCCTTCTTATAGTATACTGATTTATCCTTGATAGATATTTTGCAAGAAAATACAACATTCTTAGCCAACTGTGTTCCTTTTCAAGTACTGCACTGTGTGCTGCTAAGTGATTTGTATGAATTTCTGAATAGGAAACTCAGTAGAAGTAATAGAAGTACCAGGAAACAAGAACCAAAAGTCACAGTGAATTACAGAAAAGAGACGCCAGCTGCTCAGAATACAGTACTTTCGTAATAACTTATCATTTTCCTATTGCACAAGCATAATGCATCTCATAGGCATATGGAATCACTGAATCAAATTGAGAAATTTCAAGACTTTTGCACAGGAAAAATAGCTGCTGAGGCACTGAGTGAACACAATGAATTAATGTCATTTTAGCCAGCAATTGTGATAGCGTGTACTTTGCTGCATGGGAGGAAACCTCCTTTTAATTCAGATAGAACCCAGGCTTAGTGAAAAACAGTCAAAGACTGGTATAAAGCCTAGGGAGAATGAATCATGTCTTACTGTGCTGCTTGTCCCTGACTGCAACTTTGTGTGCTATATTTGCCAAAATACAAAGAGTTCTCTTTCAGACGCTTGAATTATAACAAGCTCAAATCCTTGTGACTACAATGTCTTGTACATAAAATATGCTCACTATAAAAAGCTTTTGTCTTTGCTATACTTCTTCCATTGCTTACACAACTCTAATTATACAAAAAGGAGGTTGTTTGTTTTTCATTGCCTTTCATCCAGTTAATGTCAGTTTGCAGTAGGAATCAAAACATTCACACGAATGACAGCCTAACTGCTACATCTTTAATAACATTCTAAAACCCAGTTTTGGTAACAAAACCTGGTTTCTCTCAGGCACAAAGCTATTTATTTGCTTTTAGTCCTTGCTGTGAGTTTCCAAGCCTTCTTCCTAAATGTAAAGCATGTCTGATTTAACAAGGGGATCTCTATTCAAAGTGCTTCATGTAGGTATGACTTTCAGTGTCAAAGTAACAACTTCAAAAGGTAAGCTAATCCTATCAATGGAAATGTTCTGCTCACCTTGAAATGGGTCATATTGTCCAGGTATAAGCGGGTAACCCATTCCAACATGTGTGTGATGGTGTGTGTGGAGATGTCGCTGGCTAAAAGGAGAATGACGGTCTCGTTCCCTTTCTGCTTCTCGTTCATGCTCAGCTGCTGATTTTTCCACAGGCTAGCAATAAAAAGTGGAAGAAAACTGATGTGAGATTTTTCTTTCAAAGGAAGAAACACCAACAAAAAGCACTTGCTAATATTACATAGCAAAGACCTTATACATTCAAACAATTAAGCTTTTTATTTCAGCTGAAGTTTCTCTAATGGATTATTCAGCTTGATTCTAATATAAAGCCTGTGCACCTGCCCAACAGAAAACTTTCAACAAGCAGAGATTTTGAACACACTACTGTATGAAGCCACCATGCTGACTTCAATTTTAGGTACCCTTACACTTGGCTGATTTGCCAATGCCTAAACAACCTATTCAAGCTGGTGAGAATTGAGTAAATGAATTCTCAGCTCTCTTTAAACATTCTGAAGATCAAACCCGTCTGAAAGCCCTTTTAAAAATAGAATGGGAGTCAGTGACTTGCTTACAACTAAAACCAGCACCAACTTGTCTGACAGTGTTTGTACCAATGTGTAAATCTTCTGAAATGGGAACAGGTAATATACTGTCATACGCATCAATTCTAATTTATGCCACAGAAGCATCGTGACTTTAAACCGCTTTTAAGCAATACTATAAAGATGCATCATCCATTCAGAGCTTGATTCCAGACTGTGTCCTTCTTAAAATGATGTTCTTTACCCCTCTCCAAATGTACCACTTCTGAGTAACAACAGATGAAGCCTTACAACAGGGGACTTGCTGCGATACTGGTTGGCATGCTGCTGGAGCAAATCCAGTGCTTTGGACTCAGTGGTTGATTTCGCATTGATGCTTGGGCTGGTGTTGACTTTCTCTGCTTCTTCTCTCCCTGACATCTTCCCGTAAACTGGGTAATGAAATCCCGGAGAGAGATATGCCCCTGCAGGTAAACAATAAATACCACATCAGGTTACTGTTTTCACATTTTGGTTGCATCAAGGTAGGCGAAGGGGATGCCAAGACAGAAAGTAACATCAAAAATTGATCATGTCACTACAAAACAGCATCTTTGGTCTATTTTTTTCTTTTTTAACCTACTTTATCCTGATGGTTGGTTATGGAATTGAGGTTATAAAGAAGGTTGAGCTGATAGCCATTTCAGATACTTATGGGTACTCTTTAAGTGAAAGGAATAGTAACTATAATGGTTTTGACAGTAAGTGCTTAGGATATTTTTATAGGCAATAAACTGTCAGTCTAACAGTAATAGCAGACTGTCAGGGGTTGAGGAAACTCTGGAAACAGTGAAAGTTCATCACAGGAACATCTTGTATTAAATCCATTTAAACTACAGAACTTTCTGTAGTGGAAGCACTAGCAAAACAAATGTCACCCACAAAGCTTCTACTTTACTCTAGCTACTATCAGAAATACTAAAATTCAAGCCTTACTGTGCTTTGAATGTGTAAATCTTAACTAGCATATAAAGCAAATTTCAGAATACGTACCAGGATAGCTGTGCATTAGGACAGGAGAGACTGCACGATAGGCTGGATGGTTGGGATCATACATCTGTGGATAGGGATAAGCATGCAAGTACTGGATATATGATTGATGCTGACTCATTGGTGAGGAAACTGCTACTCTAGCACCCCGAGAGTCCTTCCAATTTACAGGAGTCTTCCGGTCATCATTTTTTATCTTGCTCTCATCCACTGATTGAGAATCTGAACGCTTGACCTCTTTAGGCTCCTCTTTAATGCTTACTAATGAGACAGGAAGGTTAGGCAGGGAACTTTCCTTGTTAGGTGTTTTTCTAGGGCTATCTTCTTTTAACTTTTTCTCATGATCAAGTTCTTCTGATTTTTGCTGATCAAGGTATTTGGGCTGATAGACATAATGATGCCATGTTCGTGAATCTGGATCCTAATTGGAGGAGAAAAACATTTTTCTTTCTGAACTTACATGTTGAAATAAAATCATTATTGACATTCCCCACATTTCATTTAATGCATTTTTAATAGCTGGTTTAATAACATATCTGTATTACACAGAGGTTTGTTTGCTGCAGAGTGTCTTGAGCTCAGAGTCAAACCAATATTCCCATGAAAGACTAAGAGGCTATTATCAAAATTTAATTCAATTGCTTCATCTTATATTCCTTCTTCATGCCTTTAACTAGTTTAATCATGAAATATATATGCATTGTATCAATGTTCTGAGACCACACTATTCATAAAACATTTTAATTAAAACCCACAGAGATATTTTCCCACTAGAGAGCAAAAAATATCTGTGAACCACAAAACCAAAGTTGTCTAATGATATGTCAGAGCATTTAGACTACATAGAACAATGAACCTGAAAAACTGATATAGCTGAAAAGGTGCTTATGTTGTCTGATACTACAAACATTAATAAATCAGTGGAAGTCAGACATTTAAGCAGACTTCTTTGGCTTGGCAGTCTTATTTTAAGTTTGTAAAATTACACATGAATAAGTATTTACAGTATCAAGACCACAAGGTTTAAGGATCGTGTAAAGGATATCACAAACACATTTTTGCTTAATGTATTACATAGAGCAGTTTATAAACGTTGTAGAATTAAAAAGCTGAGTCCTTTACCAGACTAAATCAAATCAGTATTGAAAAATAACAGCAAGACTTTTATTTTTAAATGCAAAATATGCAACAGTTAGGCGCAAACATTGCTGGTTCAAAAACTCATTTGGATCAGTAGAAATCTTATCCTACTCAAGCCTGTACCATCCCAATTCCTTTAGAGCTCTCCAACTCCCATCCATCTGATCTCACTGTATCTTGAAAGACAGACTGTTAGGGTGAAGTCTGGGATGTACCCTACACCAGAACATGAAAGCATTAAGCACTGAAGCTCCAGTTCAGAGCACAGAGGCAGTAACATTGCTTGGAATGAAGGAAAATTGACATCTAGGAAGTCAACAAGAGCCACTGGATGAAATTTTGGTTCTACTGACATCAATGGTAGAACTATCACTGGCTTCAATGGAAAGACAATTTCATCCATTGTGTGGGTCTGTAGGGGCTTGGGGGTGGTTGAGGAGAGAAGGGGAACTAAACTGTTCCAAAAAGGTCAACTTAGGTTAATATCAAGAGCTGAACCTTAAGCCAACTCTTCAAAGAAGCAGCTCACCCATCTTTTGTAAATGCCAACTGACATTTAACAAAAAAAATAGAAATACTTCAAACCATGTTACAAACCTACTTCAAGTCTTCTCACAATGAAAGCTGCTTATGTTGCTTGAAATTTCTCATTTCTGAATTAAGCAAATTGCCTAGCATTTACACCTGAAAGAGTAATCTAATTCTTTCTTATTCATGCATGTAATTTAAAACAGTCTATTCAGGTCTTAAGCCTGGGTTCTGCCACCACCTTGCTAGATCTCTTTTTTCTTTTCTTTTTTCAGCTCTCCTGAAAAGGTCTATTGGTCTATTCAGAGACTACAGTACTATCCAGCATGAAAAAAAGGACGGCAGAGTTTGCTTGACTGCAAAGGCAGAAAAACAGCAAAATCAGGGAGAAAATTTCACATGATTTAAGGATAATACTTGACATTCTTCTTCCATATCCTATGACCTCACCTGTTTAAATCTTGTGGTTGGATCTACTCCTGTTTGCTTCATGGAGTCCATGACAGATTTCATCTCCACAGCCTCTTTTATGAGCTGGTGGTTTTCCATTTGTTTGGCTTTGAAACTGTCAGACTGAAGCTGCTGCTGGTGATTGGAAAGGATCTGTGATTTGCTTGTCTCCTCACCTTTGTTAGGGACTGAAGACCCTATCTTAGTGTTATTTTTGCTCAAATCTGGAGTTGAAGGAGCCTTTGAAATAGTTGCAGAAGGAATATTTTTCTGCTTGTTATCATCCTTTCCAATTTCCTTCAAAGCAGGTTCGTTCTTCTTTTCACAGTCTCTCCCAGTCTGTGCCATTTTCTGTTCTGCTAGTCTCTGGTCATCATAATATTTTTCATACTGCTGTCTGTAAGCAGGGTTAGAGGCCATTAGGGACTTTTGGTCCATATAGAGCCCATAGGCATACTGTCCGTAATAAAGTGACTGAGCAAGTGCAGGGTGTCTTTGCGTTATTACTGACTGATGTTGTGGCTGCAAATTAGGGGAACCGCTTTCATTTTTCTTGGCATCTGACGATTCTGGCTTCTCTTTCTTTTCAGCCTCTTCCTCAGCCTCTTTTTTGATCTTCAGTCCCTGTGGGGTACTGCAGTTTCCAGCTGCTGGGGTGCTGACTTGTCCAGACTGCATGTAACTTGGAGAATAATAAGGATCGTATCCATGGTAATAAGGAGAATGGGACTCTTTCGCTTGTGCCGATTGTGCTGTGGTTGAAGAATGTCCTTTTACAACATTGTCCTTATTAGAAATTATATCAGAAGGAGAGCTGGCCTTTGACCTCATGCCCTCTGACCGGCTATCAGAGCCACCATCATCAGCTGCATCAGAAATATCAGAGTAAGCAGGGCTGTTAGTTTTAGTGGCAGCGCTATCTGCACCATTTTGTGTCAAAATGTGCAGTGATGCCATTGAAGATTGTCCATTCACCAAAGTGCTGCATTCCATCCTGGAGGCACTCCCTATAGAAGGGCTGGGCGCATTGTCTGTGAATGTGTAAACCTTATCAGCTTCAGCCTTAATACTTGCCATCCTGCTCTCTTGAGACTCACAAAGTCCATTAGCTAACACTTCATTCTTGTTGAAATGATCCTTTAAAAAATGTCCGGATAAATCTTTCCCAGACCCTTTTGAATCCTCTAGTTTTCCCAGCTTGGAATCCATCTTAGGGCTTCCACCCTCTTTGCTTTCTTTGTCCTTTAGCTTTCGCTTCTCCTTTTTCTTTTTGTCTTTGAGTGATGTGAGAGCTGGGTTTACAGTGCTTGGCTCTCCCATAATTGTGGGCTTTGGTTGAATAGGTTTTAGCAGAGGGCTCTTTGGTGTAGCCTGAACAACAGTAGTTGTTAGAGAGGGCAGTCCTGCTGTGGTCCCTGTAGTGCTGGTTGTAAAGGCTGTAGAAGGTATAGCTATTAATTGGGGAGGAGTTGGTGCTGGCGCTGGGGCAATGGGCCTGGTTGTTTTCAGTTTGGAAAGGTTTTTATCCACTTTGCAATTATTAGCTTTCTTGCCTTTATCAACCAAACTCTTCTTGTCTATTAATCCTTCAGCCTCCAGTTTTGGCATTTCAGTTTGTAAATTGCCATCTGCTACCGAGCAATTATCCAGTGTGGCTGACATATTAGAAATTACTGGAAGGCTGTTCAGTTCACTGCTCAGACCCTTCTTTTTGCCAGAATTCTTGCCGGTTTTGGAACTGATAATTGAACTGGGGCCATTGCTGGTCAGTTCCCTTTTTCCCTTGGGGGTCCCTGGGGTAGTAATGGAGGAAGGAGAGGTTGGTGCTTTTAGCGGATCAAAGCCTGGCAAATTTGTGCTTGGCTCACTGCATTCAAGTGCCACATTACTCAGGGCTTCCTCACAGTCTGAAATTTTGTCTTCACTGTCAGGCTCAAACTCCAGTTTGTTTTCTGGATCCAAATGTGCATGAGCCTGATGGTATCGTAGTCCATTAATGTGCTTGTACTTTTTGTTGCAGTTGGGGTGAGGACAGTCAATCAGCACTGGAGAAGAGCAGCCTTGATCCAAAAAAGTAGTCTCTGTTTTCCCCTGGGGGGTGGTGGGAGTGCTTCTAGAGTTAGTACGAACACGTTTTCCACACTTATTGTCCTCTGAACTGGAGTTCAAGTCTATCTCCATTGGAGGCTTAGTTTTTCTCTTGTTTGTGGATGAAGGGCTGGCTTTGACTTCATCCACAGCAGAGTTTGGGGGTGTCCTGCGCCCACTTGAGTTAAGGCTGCCCCTCCTTCCCTTTCCATTAGCACCACCTCGATTCTTATTCTGAAGTCCTCTAGACTCGCTAAAACTTGTATCATTTCCAGGTATAGCTGCAGCTGCAGTGGACCTTGCCCGCTTTCCCCTGCCCCGTCCTCCTCTCATTTCCAGGTCACTTGTTGGAGATTCACAAAACCTAAATGTAAACAAGAGCAGATGTCATCAGCAGGAGCTATGAACTGAACTGATATACCAAAACAACAGTGCTTCCCATAACAGAACTTCATTTGTGTTAAAGGAAGGATGTCCTTCCAAATAAGAATGTGACAATCACGAAGAGAATGAGATAAAAAAAAGTCAAAAATGACAAAAACAAGACTACCTAATTAGAATAGAGAGAAAATTCTTTCAAACCTATAGAAATATCTTTTTAAATTAATCCCCCTTTGTTTGAATCCCATGTTTTTCCCACTCCCTCTCAAAAACACAAAACTAAAGGAAATAAAAACATCCACCTGCATGTCCCCAGTTTTCAGTGTAGAAGAGAGAATTACTCATTTCATGGCTGCATGTTTTCAATTACAACCATTTGTTTTTTATTAATCTATATATAGTCTCTTGACAGAGACTGGCGGTGAAAACTCACTCAGCAGAGAAAAAACAGAACAATTGCCTACCTGGGAGGGGCCCAGTCATGCTTTGTGCAGTCCAGCAGCGTTCCCACATAAGTCTTGTTTCTCCATGTAACGTTTACCACCAGGACACCTGTCAGTGGAAGAAAAACAGAGTATTACGATAGTCAGAACAATAACTGGGTATGTTTTTATGCTTTGTTCTTTTCTTTTGATTTTTTCCTTCTCTGCAAAGCAAGAGTTTTATTCTCATTTGCTTTCAAGCACTGTGGTCTATACACTTCCTCTTTTTTGGTTTCAGTGACCTCAAGTTAAAGCCCACAGGAAAGAGAGCAAACGAAAAAAGAACAAGAAGATGTGTGTAAACGTGTGTGTCTACGTGTATGTGTATGAGTATGCGTGCTTGAGTGTGTGTGTAATCAAGATAGAGCTGACAGAAGGAAATGGTTTTTGCCACGTCCTGCTGTAAAATGGCAATGCTCACCTCTTAATTCTGCTATTATTGCACATAATTGCTTTTATTTGGCAGCCAGCCAGCATAAACTGAGTACCAGTTGTTTAAATCAGTAGGTAACTGAGCAGAATTTGCTTTGCTTTGAACAATATGATAATGACGCTTCTATTTATTTGAAATTGCATATATCCAAACACAAAAACACACACACACACAGACATCTAAGTTTTCTTCAGCAGATAGAAACATCTATTATTTGTCTTGCCTTTTCATCTGTGCAAAGCAAAGGACTAGACATGAAATCAAAACCATTCACTAATGCTAAGAGAAATTTCAATGCAGGTATGTAGAAAAAGGGCTCTTTTTAATAAAATATACTGTAATTTAATCGCTTCTCCACTTATCATTTCTTTTAAATGCAAATGCACCTGCCCACCTAGAGCTAACTGAATCTTGGAAAATTTTCAAATTATCCCTCTAAAATATATGCATGGTAAGGATATCCTAAATGACAGTAGGATAAATGGGGGGAGGGAAATGTCATTCAAATGTTTTCAGCTTTCCCCCAACACTTCCTCACACAGATAAGCTATCCTGTTTATGGACTAGCCAACACAAGAGTCCCTGTAGTTCACTGACAACCACAGTGAACAAATAAGCATGAGGTAATTAGCCCTCTCTTCTCATTAGAACATACACTGAAATAAAGCACATGTATTTCACCTAGCAAAGAAAGACAGTGCAAAATGTTTCCAACTTATAATGACACACATTAAGATGCTAACTTGCAGCTGCCAGCCTTGTGACTTGTTTTTCTTTTACACTTCCCTTGTAGCTCTAGCTTTTCTATAACGGATAAAATAATGGCATTGTGCCAAATGTTTCTAGCCTGTCTGCTTGCTTTGTCTTAGCAGTGTGATTTCTAATTTTGCACAAAAACTACCCGTCTGTGCTGCACCAAGGTGAAGTAAACACGCGGCTAGCAGCTTATTTCCTCAGGGGCCTTTTAACAGCAGGGAAGCATTTGAAGCATTATTAGCTGAGATATAAAGGAAGAAGGGATTTCCTTGAAAATTCTCAGCAGCAGATTTAGAAATCATTCCCCATGTGGTTTTCAGCCACAACTACAATAGGGTGAC
The DNA here is from genome assembly GCA_013396635.1 of Penelope pileata. Taxonomy (NCBI): domain Eukaryota; kingdom Metazoa; phylum Chordata; class Aves; order Galliformes; family Cracidae; genus Penelope; species Penelope pileata. Next base: position 98,601 of record WBMW01001402.1, read on the forward strand.
TGCAGGATTTCACGTGAGGACAGCACGGTCCGAAGGACACCCTGTTCCCTAGGCCAGGATCACTACCCAGGCACCTGGAAGGACTAGAGCAAAACTGTTCCCTCTGCCCACGGCTCCTGTGGCCTGGGCCAGGCTGGCAGGGGGATATGGCCTCTCCAGAGTGTTGGTGTCCTGGCCATTGAGAGAGATGCCAATGGCCACGCAGCTGAGGCACAGCCATCCCATCTTATTCAGTCCCCTTCCTGCGGTCTCCAGGAGGGAGCCAGCACTGTCTGAACACCGAGGCAGATCACTTGGACCCATGGTTGCTCTGCAAGGCTGGCATCATGCTTTGCCTTGAAAACCATCTGCATCCTAACACACCTAGGAGCCTTGAAGAAGGGATGCATGTTGGTGGAAATCTGGCTTCTCTACAGGAGAAGTGCCACGCTCAGCCCCTGTCAGTCATCTACATACCGGGAACAAGCTGGAAAGGCTGCTCCATTGGTAGCTCTAGTGCTTTCCTTCCACCCTAAATAAATCTCCATCTTTCTTAGTATTTGTATTCTTTTCTCTCTATGTGTGCTACATTTATAAATCAATTTATGTAACAGAGCTGAACCATCTTTTGGTAGAAAATTTAAATTCTGTTACATATTATTAGAAAAGAGAACAAAAGAGAAGATATGGAGTAGGCATAATAACAAAGCTTTGAAATCAATAAACATTTCAGTAATCCTTACAAGACATTCAAATGACCTTCAAGTGTAAGAAAGTCAATACTTCAAAAGCAAATATAAGTTCCTCCCTTACAGTCAGTTATACTTAGCATCTCATTAATTTTGTTAGTCTCACTGAAGGCCCCAGTATATAAGTAAGTATAAGTAGGAGGGAAGATTAATCCCCATGCTGTGTTAGAGTGACTGTGTTAAGGATTAAATTTCCTTTCCCTAATGAACTGCACATTACTCAACCACAGGTAAGACTCTACAGAACAGGCAGTGAAAGTAGCTCATTTAATCTTCTAAAATTATCATAGAAATGGGTCAAAAGAATAGAAGTAACATGGGAGGTAGGATTGAGTCCTAAGGCTACATGCAACTAGCAGGCTTGTTAGACTAAAGCACTGGGAAATGAAAATGGATATGAGACAGGTAAGTAGACTACTCTAAACACTAGGAGCATTACTGAAGAGAAAGGCATATTATTGCTGCACCCAGTCAGCATATACTATTACAAGTTTCTTTGATCCAGAATTCTTGTACTGGCATAGAGCTCAAGCACAAAACAAGAACCTCTGCTGGCACTTCCTTTCAGGTCTCAGAGGCAGTACACAAATTGCACTACAGCCATCTTCAGTCTAACTCCAAGAAATGTATCTGAGCACACAGTGCAGGCAGTCATAGGTGCAATAACGCTTATATTCCCTCTATCTCATGAGATAAACAACATATCCCATGCATCATCAAACTTCACTGGGGTTGCATTACGTTGTAAGAAGTCCATGCAGTGAGAGACTTCCCTGTACATCAGACTAAACACTAGTCTGCAACAACCCTTTAACAATTGTTTCCTTAGTGTTGTCCGAACAAGAGTGAAATTGTGAGAAATTGTGAGAAATCTAAAAATCCCACAGGTTTCACAGGTTTAAGTGAAATGTATTTTCACTTAAAAAAATAAAAAAAAAAAGTTTATATCCAAAAGGATATAAAGAGGATATAAAAGGATAATATATAGTATATATATAATATATATATTTTTATATATATATATATAATATATAAAGAGGATATAAAAGGATATCCAAGAGGATATAAACTACCTAAAATAACCACCACTGAAGAATGGAAGAAGAAATCAGATGTTTGTAATGCAAACATCTGATGCAGATGTGTCTAACGGTACTTGGACTCTAACATTCTAATTCAGGAAATCTGGCCAAAGTGTCTAGTGCAGTATTTGTGAGGTAAGGTCCAACAATAGCGAATATATGACAACATACAAATGTTTCTACCAAGTAAGGTTGTCAGCTCAGGGTTTTACCAATTACCCGAGCACCATTCACAAGATTTGTATTTAACAAAGAAAAATGTATCCCAAAATGAGAGCACAGATTACTTGATTTAATTCAGTTTTGTTATTCCATGTGCCAGCTACAGAACTATTCACTCACAGTATTTCTGAAATTAGCAATATCCTTTGCAGTCCTTGTTGTCAAATAGGCTAAATTAAAACAACCAAGAATAAGTAACAATCTTTCAAAAATCTCAAAAATTTCTACTGATGCTCCTCTTTATTATTGAAGAATAGGCACAGTAACCAATCAACAATTAATGCTCAGGGACTGCCAAAAGCAGTTTCACAGAGGAAAATGGGATCATATTTCTTAGAAGATTTACAGTTCAATTCCCCTACACTAGACAGTACCTTTTCTGCCAAAATCCATTATTAGCAAAGGTAGGACCATATACAAAACCCTTAACATAAGGTTAAATGTGCATACAGAATGTTACCTAGTGCCCACCACTGTTGATGGAAAACTCTCACTTAACATCAGGGAGAATCTCAGCAGCTTGTTAGGAGAAAAAGAGATTATGTTATCTTGGTATTTTCTTTCATGTTGGATGTACTGTTATGAAGTTTTTTTCTTCACATTAGCTTTCACTCATCAAATTAATAACCATAACACGGGTAAGCTAGAGTCAGGGCAAAAAAGTAAGACAACACTATTTGGGAAAAAATAACACATGCCTAGAAGAACAAGCACAAAACCATCTTACATAAGCAGTCCTGATGGATAATAACATAATAAACTGTACAAAATAACTGTGACAATTTCCACTAGGATTTTATAATGGAATGAAAGGTCACATGTCACAAAAATGATTTGTAATAAAATCACTTGCAGAAAGGAAGCACTTTTTATGAGTTCTGTAGATGTGATATATCTGCTGTTTCCTTTCCCTAACCTTCCTTCTTTTCAGCACAGCAAAGAACAGCACTAAAGTGTCACTGGCTATTTACTATTAATTGTTTCATAACAATCTGGAAACAAACATACCTACATTATTTCTTCTCTATTTGAAAAAAGAGAATTATGTTCCTTCAAAGTTAGCATAACAAATGCAGAAGTGCTATTTTGGTGTAAGTCTTCATTATCATAAGGCATACTTAGCACCAAGCTAGGACAGTGTGAATGTTAGCTGCTGTGCTATTGCACTTTTAGCAGCTGTGTCAAGCTTGTAAGGATCTCAAGTCTCACAACATACACTATTGTAGTTACTTTTTCATCTAAAGAAGAAAAGACTTAAGAGATCTAGTCTAAGAAAAGCATTTATTTATTGACTGATAGATTTCATGGCTTCATTTTCTTCAATAAACATAAGCCAAGATTTTTATGCTTTGTTCTCAAAACTTCGAAAATGAGATTGTGTGGTTAGGAATCAAATCATCACATTAGTATCCTAAATGCAGGCCACAGTTTTTGAAAACACTGGCTTTTGAAAACAAACACATTCGAAGTCCAGACTAAGTAGATATTACTCAGTTAATCAGACTGGAAAGCCTGACATAACATTCTACAGCACAGGTTGCTTTTATGTCCAGATCACAGCAACTGCTACAAAATTCTATTTTAGTTCAAGATGACTATTTTCCCAGACAACGCAAAAGACACTCTTTCAGTTATCTGAAAGAGTGAATGAGTATGTTTTTGTTTCTTAAAAGAAGCCGTTCCCTCTATTGGCAGAGAATCTGGCCAAAAGTACCTTCAAAATTCTGGTGAAAGGTGATCTGCACATACGCTCTCTGAGCACTTCTGTAAGATGATTTGTCAAAGATTATCTAGATGATCATCCAAAACTAGGAATAATTTGTTTGCTTTTCTGTTACCAAAACCTACTGTTTAAACATAAGTGAAGACTTGCTCAAAATTCCCATTTGGTTAAGTTCTACTTTCTTTCTACACTATGTTATTATTTTAGACAACTTTTGTTGATGCCAAAGTATACTTTGCTTGGTAGCCATTTCCTTAAGATTACATTTTTAAAATTACTGTGACATTCTTGTAGCAATATTCCTATCATATAGCAGGTCTTCAAGGTTGAGATGCAATTCTCAATAATGGGAAAAGCATCACATCATCGCTTGACATAACATTATAGCAAAACCAGTATCTTTATGATCCTCATATCTTTACGATCAGTGAATCCACAAATCTGACCGCAAACCATATTCCATTTGCCTTTTGTCCTAGCTTTGCAAATCATTCAGACATGCTGCAGATAGCCAAACCACAGTATATCCATTATCAGTGAGTATACCACCTCCAAGGATGAAACACTTTCTATTCTGCAGCTAGCACAACCAATTTTTTAAACCATGACATCACTCTTCAGATAGTAACTGAGGTATTTCAAATGCAAAAAGTAGAAGGATGGAAATCTATAACCCTGGGATTATCTCAAGCTCTTTTATTGCTATTTGTTTAGTAAGAGCAATCTCACTCGTTTGCCTCAAAACATCCACCACACCATCATCAATTTCAGATCCAAATATACACCTGCAATTCATTCAGGTATGAAAAACTGAGAACAGTATTTACATTAGACTTCCAATGCAAATGGTTTATTTTTTCCTGATTACTTCTATCAAGAAAGTAATCTGAAATTAACAGTAAACATTCTGCGTATAAGATCAAGTCTTCTACATTGAACACTGATCTTGCAGACATATAATTTATTGACTAGTTTAATCACACACTGTCTAGCATGGCACAAGAACTTAACTGCATCTACAGCAGGTGCACATGTAACAGACATCAACATCAGCAAGTCTGATAATGTAATGACTGTCAGGTGGCCTGGAAATGCAAGACTTTTTTAAAGGGAAAAAAAAAAAATAAAAGCTGCATTGCTGGGCTGGATGTTTGAAAAGTCACTTTAACCACATCCTGTAATCAAACCAGCTGGAGTACATATCTGCAGTTAGTTATTCTGGACACTGAACTTTATCTGAACAAATACCGTATAGCAATAAAGCTGAGACGATGGATAGCATTAAGGAAAAGACAGAATCATAGAATCAT
>WBMW01001406.1:0-11027 GCA_013396635.1 Penelope pileata
GAAGGGAGGCAGCTGGGGAGCGGGGCAGCCGTGGGGCAGCGCGCTGGGGAGGTCGGCGGGGCTCGGGGATCCGGCAGCCTGTGGAGGAAAGAGAAGAGAGCAGGGTTTAGGGGGATGCTGTCTGGGGAACAGAAGGATGCACGGGGTCTCTGCGCTGTTCCACACTGTCGTGTGAAAAAGTTGTAAAACTGCTGGGGGTCGGCATGGGGGTGCTGCTGCCTGGGGGCTGGTTGGGCACCAGTGGGAGGTGGTGAGCATTGTGTGCATCACTTGCTTTGTAAATACGTATTATGTTATCGTCAGTATGATTATTATTTTCCTTTTCTCCTTCAGTAAATAGTGTTTTATCTCAACCCATGAGTTCTTCTTTGTTTCTTCCCCCTTGATTCTCTCCCCCATCCCCAGTGAGAGAGTGAAGGGAGCCAACGACAGCGTGGTGCTGAGCTGCTCCCGGGTCAAACCAGGACAGAGGACCAAACCCACGAGGCAGCTCCTGTGCTATGGGTGCTAACAAGGAGCTTCCCTAGGAGCCAAACAGCAGCTCATAGAACTGGGAGCTCCTTGCAGGAGGTCTTGGCATCCCCATGAAAGCCACCTGCGTTGCGGTGACTGCACCCCTGGAGCATCCACATTCCCAGATCAGCTTTGCTGCTCCTGCACCCCAGGCTGTGAGCCCATCCCCAGGGCTGTGACCCCTCTGGGTGCTTACCAAGCCCTGGTTGAAGCAGAAGGGGACCGGCTGGAAGGACTCGGAGATGTAGTGCGAGGGCGTCTGCAGAGCGCCGAGCGCCGGCTCGAAGGCTGTGTCCGCCTGCAGGTAGGAGTCCACCAGCTGCTCCAGGTGGCTGGGGCTCTCCTCGCAGGACAGGCAGTTGGAGAACTGTCGTGAGGGGCAATAGTTGGGAGCAGAAGAGATGGGTTCTGCATCAAAAGGCGCTGGGAGAGAGGGCAAAGCAAGGAGGGGTTAGTGGATATCTGTCCTCGCAACGGGCAGCGTTGCCCCACAGCATTGAGATGGTTGGGCTGGATGATCCCAGTGGTCTTTTCCAACCTTTTTCAATAGGGGAATTTAGGAGAGGAGCTACAGCTTCAGTCAGACTCTTTAGACCTGGTGAATGCTTGGAAATGAGGTGGAGTTTGTCTTTGTCTTCAGCTGCAGCCATTCTCCCCTTTCAGTCCCGCCAGTGTCCCCAGACCTCAGTTTTGGTGCAGGCTGTTCCTCATTGTTCGCTCCAGTCCTGGCTTTCTAAGCCCTTACAACCCACCTAGGGAATTCCTTCTTTTTCCCCCTATCCCCCTTAGCTCTCAGTTCCATTTCTGTGCTCCCACACATTAGGTAGCCCTATCGGAGCTGACCAGAAGTGACTTCAGAGTGAGCAAAATTTCACGTTACGCCCCAATGGGGCTGAAGGCAAAGCCCTGGTGGAGCCGCTCCGTGGCCATGCAGGTGCAGGGTGGGAGCGTGGAGCTGGATGGGGGAAGGAGCCAAAAGTACCCAAAATACATAAACAGACGGAGATTTACCAACCCGAAAGACCTTTAGTACATCTCACGTTTCTGTATTAACATAAGCAAATGGATTCCCAAATATTGATGATTTAATCATTTCCTTGTCCCCGCAATGTATATATTCACACCTGCCCAACCCCTGAAGGTCTCTTTGCTTTGGCTGCGGAATGGCTGGAGGAGCTGAAAGCCCCAAGTGCTCTTCCCTCAGCCCTTCCCCTTTCCTTGGATATTCCCCTGGCTGGGGAAGGAGCTGTGTGTGTGGCTGGGAACCCGACACCCCTCCACTCCTGCAGAGGCTGCCAGCAGAGCAGGAACAGCCAACGCCGGAGCACGGCACCGCTCCCGGGTACCCGGCTGCAGCCTGGGGCTGAGCATCCCTTCAGAAGGGGCTCTGCCTCCCTGCTGTGGGGAAACAAACTGCACCAACTGCAGCTGACTGTGCTCCTGCAGAGGGTAAGGTGTACCCTGCCGGCCTCACGGCATCCTCATCTGCATTCCGTGGGCTCCTTTCAGGTGCTGATTGGCTGCAGTGCCTCCGCCAAGGGCTGGAAGGACTCAGGGCTGCGGCAGTGCTTGGGAAAGGACACGCAGATGGGCTTTGTACCAACCTGGGTGAGGAGGAGACACGGACTCTGTGAACTGGATGCTGCTGCTGCCCCAGGACACCTGGTCAGAGAGAAGGGGAGAGAGTCTGTGGGTGCTGTGACACAGGAGTGGTTGTCTGCACGCGGAGGTAAGTCAGGATTTTGCTTCGAGTTATTTATGTAACCCTCGCGTAACTCATGGCTGTGGCATGGCAAGCTCCTCTGGAACTGGCAGAGCAGCATCAGCAGCCTGACCCTACGCAGATCACGGCGTGGAGGAGCACAGACCCAGCCTGGTGCAGAGCTTCCGACAGCACACGGGGTTGGCACACCCTGCCTGCTGCATTGCTGCCGCTGCTGCGGAGATGGGGCTGTGTCTGGACCTGTGGCCAACTGTGCTCGTTCCCAGGACCATGGATTCCATGGTGGAGGGACCCCAGGAACTTGTTGGGCTGGATATGATTAGGAGCAAATCATAAACAAGTGCAGCAATGGCTGTCTGGAAGGGGAACCGTGGTGTCCCCATGACCGTGCATCGCTGGATCCCCGAGGCTGGGGCCGATGACGTTTGGGATCCACCTGTGGCATCGCTCTGTGCCCCCTGGGAATGGGCTTCCCGAGGGATGCTGGAATCTGGAGCTGAGAGATCTGTGTCTGTTCTGGGAGTCTGGCCTGTAGGGAAGGAATCTACCCCAAAATCAATGGGAGCAGTGACGCTTGTTGTTTGGGACTAGGATTTTTGTCTACAAATCCCTTTGCTCCCCCCTGAGCTGTAACTTACACAGCCTAACACTCCTCTCCCTTCATTCAAAATGCTCTCGGGCTGATGGCTCGGTTCCCTGCTGACAGCTTCCCACGACCACGTGTTTAATTCATCCCATAGAGGCTGCTCCGGGCTGGCTCCCTGCAGGACCACCCCTCCTCGTGCATCACAGCAGAACAGTTCGGGTCCAGCTCCCCAGGCAGCAGCAGATCCCACCACCCCTCCAGGGCAACGAGGAAGCCACGAGGGAACCTCCTGCCCTGCCACCTCGTTGCTTTTCCCACCGCAAGCACCGTGCCAGCCGGCAGCGGGGAACAAAGCAACTCCAGCACAGCACTGGGCTGCAGGGAGGGCTGCGGGGTGCAGGGAGCCCACGGTCCCGAAGCTCGACGGACCCATGCTCTGCTGGCCCGAGCAGCTCTGCCTGGCTGCAATCAGCTGCCAGCGGGCACAGGAGGTGGGAGGTGAAATCTGAACTCCATCCAAAGCGGTGGTGGCACGAACCAGGAAGGAGTGATGATTTACTGTATGCAAATCCCCTGGAGCTGGAGGGCTTTCACCAAGACAGAAGGTTTTGCATGCACGTGCATTGCGCACAGGTGAGCGGATCTCCCTCCCCTCTCCGAGCAGGGACGGGCTTGGAGCTGCTGGACAACACCAGAGACCTTGGGTCCATGCAGTGTGCCCTCATCCTACATGAAGGAGCCCTCACGGGGCAGGACAGAGCCCTGCTCACAGGGTCTGTGCTCACGTCTGGAGTTCTCTTCCTTTCTGCTGCCCAGGATTTGGGATTGCCGCTAAGCCCCAAATTCTCCATCCCTTCCCATCCCCTTGTGCAGCCCCAGCACAGAGCACAGAGCTCTGCCCTGGCTGCTCGTGGATAGGGCTGAAGGTGTGCCACAGCCACCTGATGCTGCAGCCCAGCCACACAGATTACAGTAAAAAATAATAATTAAAAAAAAATAGAAAAAAAGAAAAAAAGGGAGAAGAAAAGAGACGCAGCAGATGCCACGCTGTCCACTCACAGTCGCGCCGGTGGCTGCTTGTCGCGCTCTCCTCTGCTGCAGTAACTCCTTGACTGTTATCTTCACTCTCACACCTTGGTAGACTTTGGGCTTTCCTGAAAGAATCAGTGGAAAAAGTCTTGGTGGGATGGGAGACCTTGGAGCCCACACACATATTTTCAGACACCCCCTTAATAAGATCTGATGGGATTAATGGCTCTCTGTACATTAATTGTGATCACAGTTCCTAGCTTGCTCTAGCACCTGCTTTTCCAGCTCCTGACAAACAGATCTTTATTAAAATGTTGGTCTTTATTTATACTAATTATATATTTTTATTCTTTTGTATCTTTTTTTCCCCTCCAGGTGTCCCAGCTCCGTCAGGTGCTGCTGTTGAATCCCTTTACATTCCTGTCATGTTTGCTGCTTTCAGGACCCAAAAATAGATGCAGGAACATCTGGCAGAGGAAGAGCAGGAATAAAACAATGCAAACACGTGGGCAGTTATTCCAAGGGCTAAATCAATAAAAAAAAAATGCCTGCTTTCACGAATCCCTTTTTGCAAAGCCTACGTTATCTCTTTGTTTCACTCATTCTGTACAATTCCCATTTACTTCAAACGAGCTTTTAGGCTGCCTTCAACCCAGCCAAAACCAACCATCAATCACCAGTCACTACCTGAGGAGGGATTTTGAGTACAGGAAATGGTGAAGGATTTATCTCATCTGAAAACGCACTTTCACCCGCTGTACTCGTGCTGAAACGCTTCCAGCCTCTGGCAGTTCAGTTTCCGTCCTCACTTTCTGCTGTTTATTTCCAGCAGATCCTACAGCCACCAGTGTGGTCCCAGCCCAGGGCTGCTCGCAGCTCCCTGTCCTATTGCTGCAGCCCCCAGGGAGCAGCACGGGGTCTGCCCACACCTCTGTGACCCCCCTGGAAGCACTCCCTTCCCCTGCTATAACTCTGTGGTGATGGACACGCAGCATCTCCCCTCCTGCCTGACTCCGGCAGCCTCCCCACTGCCCCTGGGTGCTCCGAGTGTGGGATGCTGAAGGGCAGCAGGCTCAGCTGGGGCAGCCTCGAGGGTGCTTTGCTGAGCTGCTCCCTCAGCTGAATGCAATGAGGAGTGCCCTTACCAGGCCCTATGGCAGGGGAGGCCCCCAGCCAGCAAGTCTGGGCTGCAGGCAGCCTCCTGCACAGGGAGACGGCTAGGGCTGGGGGCTACGTGGGGAGCATCCTCAGGACAGCCCAGTAGTTAAGGCACAGCCACATCTCTAAGCTGGGGGGCAGTGCCCCGAGGACCCCGCCGTTCCAGTACAGCCACAGCCCCTGTGCCACGACCCCCGGGGTAAGGCTGCCAGCTCCGGGGACTGAGGATGCGAGGGGCAGAGGATGCGGGGCAGGGAGGAGGATGAGGGCGGGTCGGGGGCCAGCCTGATCGCGGGGAGAGCCTGGGGGTGCCGGCTGAGGGGGGGGCTCAGTCTAGGGGCAGCGCTGCCCGGCCCGGAGCCGCGGGGATGCGCTGCGGGGCCGCTGCTACCGCGCTGCGCTGCGCCCCGGCGGGCAGGAGCCGCCGCTGCCTCCTCCCCGCTCCCCGCCCTCCCGCTTCCTCCTCGCCGCCTCGCACGGCGAATGACCCCGCGGAACGGCGAAACGGCCCCAAACCGGGGGGGTGACGGCGGGGGCCGGGGGCTTACCGGACATGGTGAGCGGCGGCGGCAGCGCTTCGCCCGGCGGCCCCAGCGCAGGCGGCGGCCCCGGCCCCGGCCCTGGGACAGGGCGAGGGGCTGCGGGCGGCGGGCGAGGGGGGTCTGGGGGCCGAGGGACCCACCTGCCTCGTGGCGATGCCAGGCGGTGCCCGGCCAAATATTATTGTTTTATACCTACGGGTATAAGTTTGAGTTTTTCTCTCCTAATGCCAAGTATTTAAAACCTCTAGAAACCAATGATTTGACAATCAATGATTGCGCGATACTTTCAATTTGAATATTCAAAGGCTCCACAAAATGGGCTATCTTTTTGTGAAACCGAGCACATCCCCATCTAGCAGAGGGTCTGGGGGAATAGGATCCGGCGGGGCCGCCCTCCTCACCCTTTGCTTTTTTGACTTTTTCAGGGTTTTCTCCATCTTTCCCCGAACGAAGCAGATGCCTCGAATCCGGCTCAGCGTTTTCCCCTCCGACGCACAGGCTGGGCTCCAGCCCTCTCATATTTCATGTGCTACCTGCAGAGAGGGCTCTGCAAGGGGCCCAGTGGCTTTTTGCACCATTTGTCGCTTTTTAAGGGGAAAATCTCAGGATTTGGGACCAAAATGGCACGGAGCGGGCGTGGCGAGGCAGAGAGGCTGCCCTGGGCACCCCGGGGCTGGAAGCCACCCGGACCCCTCTTCGTCCCACAGCACTCTGCTCCCTCTCCCCAGATGCTGGCCTGGTGTTGGCATTTATTTGCATTTTCCCCGAATTCAGACCACTTGCTCGTGCCACACAAAGGGGCCCCTCTCCCCTGCTTCTGCACCGGCCTGACCCAAGCAGAGGGGCTACAGCCTGCTGGGACCACACGGGTTTAGGGCAGCCTCATCGCTGCTCAGTACCAATTTATTTGGGTTTTTAAGTGTTTAGACTTCACCCCAGGCACCACAGCCTCTGCCGTGCCTCGAGAACAGCCGGCTGATGGCAGCAAGCAGGCCAGGCTGTTAATCATCTACCAGCCTCTGGCTATTGTTGCTGCCGAATCTTTTCTTGTTCCTCAAGTGCAAGAAATACCCCTCGTTTCGGGGGGAGCAGGCACACGGCGATGCCTTCCTTTGCACTGCACAGTGCTCCTGGTGAGGCTGGCAGTGCTGGGTGCGGGGACACTGCCCCAGAGAGGGGTTCCTGTGCTGCAGCGCGGGGGACTCAGGGGGGGCAGGGACCTCCTGCTGCAGCTCAGAGCTGTCCTGGAGATGCTAAGGGGGTTGGGACCCGAAGAATCAGTGTTTCTGGGGGTGCTTCCCTGCAGAGCATCGGTGGCAGGAGGCAGAGCCTGGGGAAGCCCCAACAGCCAACGTGGCCCAAAGCCACAGCGATGGTCATCCCTGGAAGGACAGATGCAGAGCTGTGTTGGAAACACAATGTCTGTTTAGAGTTTTGCAGCACACTCTGAGGTTAGGAGCGCTTCCAGTGACTGTGCCTCGGTGAAGAGCTGAGCGCTGGACCGGGTGAAACATCTCCAAAAAGCTCTCCCGGTGCTGTGCTGCTGGCTCCATCCCCGGGCCCCCCCCGGGGCGAGCAGAAAGGCGCAGCCCGGGGGCTGGGCGGAGGGGCTGGGGGGGCACGCAGAGCCGCGGGGGTTTGCTTTTCCAGCAGGTCTGAACAGGGCTGGGGAATCAGGAAGCGACCGCAGGGAGCGGAGCCAAAGCACGACCGGAGCCGGGCGCTCCCGGGCGGCCGCGGCCGCACCGCGGGGGCTGCGGGGCACCGGGGGGGGGCCGGGGTGCGGCTGCGCTCCGGCTCCGAGCTCTGCTGCCAGAGCGTGGCTGGGGGGCTCCGAGCAGTCTGGGGAGCTGTTGGGCTGCTCACANTCGCGATGTTCATCCGTGCCCCCCGGGTGCCCCGATACGAACTGCGCTGTTAAGGAGGGCTCCCCCCCAGCCCCCGCTTTCCCAAAACTTTTGGTAGCATCACCCTGTAGGTGTGATTTAAGCTTTAGGGAGTCCCGGTTGCCCTGCATTCACAAACAAACCCCTGAGATCTTTGCTCGCAGTAAAGGCCATCAATGTGCAGACGTGGTCTCAGGCTGTGTTCTGCTCGTGGCACAGTGGGACTGGGAGCAATGGTGCTCGTCAGGCTCTGGAAGGCAGATGGGGTTTATCCAGCTGCTGTGTTTGGAAACAGAGCACGAAGCACTGCGTGCTGTGTGCATCCTCTGTTCGGAGGACCAGCTGGGAAAGAGCATGCAAATAGCTTTGCTTCAGTAACTGTCCATTTTCCTTCTCCTCCAGCTTTCACAAGGCTCCCAGATGGGACTTCCACCCTCCTTGGCCCAGGCAGAGGTGCTGCAAAGGGCGGGAGGCTCCGTGGGCAGCTCCAGCAGGAGATGGTTCACCATTTGCTGCAAACAGCAAGAAGGAGCTCACCTCACCCCTGAGCCCGGGTGGGAGTGCTCACAAGGGGTTCTGCTGCTCTGGAGCAGTGATAAAACCGCTGAAAGGACACATCCATGGTGTTAGCAGTGGGCAGAGCCTGGCACAGGCTCCGGTGGGCTGCCCAGGGCTGTGCCATGGGGTGAGTGGAGCTGGCTCCTGGGGAGCAGCAGGGGCAGGGAGCTGCCCAGAGCAAAGGATGTTTCTTCAGGAGCTCAATGGAGCCATTGTGTGGGGATAGGGAATGTTGTTCTTGGTTTAATTTTTTTTTTTTTTTTTTTTTATGAGCTGGTCTGGAGCAGGAAGAGGAACAACGAGATGGGAATAAAGGGAAAAAGCAGTTCCTGCCTGCAGTAACCAGCTGGGATGGGTGAACCTGCGGTGGGCAGGAGGTGGCCGAAGGGAACGTACTCCTGGTGACCACTGAGCCCCCTCCCCAGGTAGGAATCATTCTGCCTTAAACAGGAGAATCAGCCCTCAGCTGGCATCTGGACAGAGGATGACTGCAGTGTGTTGGCACTGCCCTGCAGAAGGTAACCCACTAACAAATGTCAGCTCAAAGCAAGGTTCAGAGCACGGAGCTCAGGAAGGTGTTGGCGTGGCCGCGATGAGCTCTTAGAGCCTCAGTGCTATCACTGCAAGATTAACTTTGAGATTTCAAGCCTGGGGCCTCGGAGATATTAGCAGATGTAGGCTAAGAAGAGATTTCAAAGGTCTTGGGCAGCGCTGGTGGCAGAAAGCTCAAGATAAGAGGTTTCCTTCCCATGTATTTCAAGGTCCCTCAATGCAGCCGCATCACCGAGCGGTGGTTTTGGTGTCAGCACAAAAGAGCTCAGCAAGCGTCAATAGAGAAGCCCTTGGCTCATCAGACCAGGCTGAATCTGCACTACCCGAGCACTGCCCGGCTCTGCCACGCTGCAGTTCCCTGGTGGGTGATTCCTTACCTGCACCGTGGCAAAGGCATCATCAGCTCCCGGGGGGCAGAGCCCATCCACGGGGCCATGCTGAGCTCCGCACCCAGAGCCGCCCGCGGCGGTGCCGGTGCCCTGCAATTCCCAGTTTGCATAGTGCAAACAGGAGGTTCCTGCCGCAGCAAGCAACCAAATTTCGAGGTTTTAGATTTGAATTAAATTTGCCAGCGCTAAGACTTCCTTTTGCTGCCGGGGGAGGCTCGCAGCTGCTCCCTGCTCCAGCATGGAAATGAGCCCCAAGCCCACAGCAGTCGCCCACGGGAGCGGTGGGAGGAGGCAGGAAGGAGCTCACGGGCGGGTGAGATTCACCCTGCGGGGTCAGGGCCTGCACCTGCCCGAGGCTGAGCCTCTCTGGGGCACAGCCCTCAGCGAGGACATTGCTGGCAGCACGCCGCCCTGCAGAGCTGGAGCTGCCGCAGGCAAAGCGGCTCTCAGCAGACACCCTCCTGCCCCACGGGAGCCGTTTCAGTGACCCTGCTCCAGGATCCCCTCCTCCCCTGCCCACGGCCACAGCATCCCGCTGCCAGTGTGTCATGGTGTCAGAGGAGGCACCTTTGCACTCTGCTCTTAGCAGGAAATATAGTCCGGTGCTGTCAGTTTGGCCCCCCCAAAATGACATCTGGGGAGAAAGGGAGCAGCCAGACGAAGCTCTGCCCATAACAGGGGATGCAGGAGGCAGGGTGCTGCCCACAGGTCACAGGGCTGCAGCGAGGAGAGCCGGAGCGCTTTGCTGGAGGGATGGGGAGGTCCTCAACAGCCACCAGAACCGTGTGTCAGGTCCTCTTGTGAAGGCTGCCAGCAGAGCTGGCATCGCCGGGAGGGTTTCCCTGCCCTAACTCAATGGCAGGAGCCTCTCCCCCAGCAGCCCACCCCCGGCTCTCCTTGCAGCAAGCACACGCTTGCAGGGAGCTGCATTTCCACTGCCTTTCGGCTCCTTATCAGGTGATGAACGGCTCGGCTTAATTTCAGCCCATCGGTCCATTTCCCCCCTGCATTCATTCCTTCCTTCCAGCGCCGTGGGACTGCCGCAGCCCAGCAGCGTGCCCGCTCAGCACCGCCGGAGCACACGGGCCTTCAGCCGCTGACAAACACCAGGGCTGCTCCGGGCACATGGCTCAGCCCCAGGGATGCTCTGGGGATGGAGGGAAGGAGCCGGGTCCAAGCTGTGAGTGTTACAGCCATGGGTCTGCGAGGGGAACCCAGGCGCCCTTAGCTCGGCTTCAGCGCATCTCCCAGCTGGGCTCGGTCTGGAGCTGAGCAGCTGAAAGCATAAAAACAGCACTGAGGTCTGGGCAGGGAACGTCACGGCTGAGACACGAGGACGGTCCTTCTGCCATGCAGGGTCCATCGGGAAAGGAAAGGGAAAGGAAAAATGTCAGAGCCCCCCAGAGCCCAGGGCCGAGCCCTTCGAGCCCCGCTGAGCCCTTTGGCCCCGTGGTCAGTGGGCCCTCAGATGCCCAGACGCCGTGGTTTCCCACACGCTGTGGTTTTCCTCGGGGCACACACCGGTTTCCTCTCGGTGGCTGTGTCAGAAATCAGAGCCCTGCCGCCCCAGGCCGTCAGCCCCCCTGTGCCGGGCCGGGCCCTTTCCGCAGGGCTCAGACGGGCCCCGCAGACCCCCCGGCACAGCAGGGATTCGCCGCGCTCGGAGCCGAGGCCGCGTCCCAGCAGCAGCTGCCACCCAACGTCACCGCGTTACAAACACCCGGCGGGAAGCACGGCGGGGTCTGCTGCGAGCCTGGGTTCTGGGGGACGTTATCTGTCAGGTAAGGGGCTGCCCTGGCAGCTGGTCTCGATACGTGGCAGCGAGCGAGCACCCGGCCCCACACGGTCATGGCGTCTGCCAGAGGGAACCGGCACCGGGGCCGCACGCAGCCCCTCAGCCGCAGGGCAAAGGGCAGCAGGGGAAGCAGGGCTGCGGCACGGCCCCCGGGGCTCCCAGTGCCACGCGTGGCAGCGCTGAGCGGAGGAGCCGCAGAGATGCAGGGAGCATCCTCACAGGCTCTGCCTGGAAATGGACGCGGACAGAGCGATGTCCGCCCACCGCTTCCCCACAGGTTCCCCGCCAGGTGGGAG
>WBMW01001407.1:0-54476 GCA_013396635.1 Penelope pileata
CTTTCTGTCTGTCTGTCTGTCTTACCAGGCAAGTGTTGTGCATCAGGATTTGGATAGAGAGCCTGGAACAACTGATTTGAATTATCAGAGAGCCTCTCATTTCATATGTCCATTCTACAGCACCAGCAGGAGTTTTCTCACTATTGTCCATGCACCAGAAATGTAGTAAAAAGTGGGCTATCCATGTGGACTTCAGAATTTACTAGGAAGACCTGGGACATGGGCTCAAACATGTCATTTTCTCCTACCTTGTGAGTTTCTGGAGAAGTGCTAGTAGGTGATGTCTCAAGACACAAGATCAGCATCCCCCACATGTTCAAGCCTGATACTTGATGGATTTGGCTTGGCTCTTTGACAGGTAGCTTATCTAGCTGTAGTGAGGCTGGATCCTGATTTTGATTCTGGAACTGCAGTAGTAGCATGAAAGGCAGCACCTTTCTTTTGGGCTCTACACAGATGCAGGACAGGCAGGACCTTGTCTATCAAGTCCCCTGAACTTTCCATGTTACCTGACTGTGAAAAAAGCTCCTATTCCTCTCACATCCCCCCATTTAGTCTACAGTTTCAGGGATACACTGGTCTGCATAGTGGTCTCAAAAACTGTGACTGGCATTCCCTTCCCTTTCTGTGTTCTTTCTTAGGTTGTGGGGAAAAGAGATAGTCCATACAGGTCAGAAGACTGTTTGGGTTGGACTGCCAAGAAGTAAGTGCATTCCCCTGTTTTATGTCTAGCAAGCATTCAGTGTTCTGTGGCATCCCTTCCTATTTGGATGTGTGGTACAAGCCTCTTTGCAATTTAGAGCTGGCTCATCCTTCTGTCATGTTAGAACAGATTGTCTTTCTAGCTTTCATGTTTCCTTTTCCTTCTCGCTAGGTGCCAAGAGAACGATCCTCAGCATTTCCTGACCCACAGCTCATCCTCTGTTGCCTTCATTTTCAAAAAGTCTTCTTTTGTTGCCATTCCAAAGGGCATGAAACTATAACCTTACCCTCTGTCAAAACACTCTTGCTTTGATTTGCAATTGTGCTTACAAATGACCTTTGAGTAGTTAGAATGCCACAACGTACCATTTGGATGGTTTTTGACTGTTGACTGACTGTTGTCTTTCTTTAACCTAATTATAACCTACATTATAGATACTGTGAGGCAAATGTAATCTCTTCGGTGGTGGAACAGAAGATGTTTTGTGATGGGAGGCTTTGAAAGTTATCTGAGACTCATTCTTCGTGGAGCTAAGCTCGAACTCCAAAGAGTTCTTTCATCCACTTGAGGCAATGAACAGAACTAATAAGTCTTTTGCAGGTCTTGAATACCAGGCCCAGAGATGTGCTGGTTGGTTCCAGTGATCTTCAGAAATCTCTGTGGTCCTGAACTAGCTAAGGAAAGAAATTAAACAGACACATGCAAAAGGACAAAAGCTGATCAGAGTCCCTTTCCATTACCAAATTTACTCCTTTCTCTTGTTCCTTCTCTCCTCCATCTAGTGCTGGAGAGCTTCTTCTCCGTTCCTCTGAGGTGAAGGTAAGTCTATGCTCCAACTCCAACACTTACTATGTTGTCTTCCCTAATGGAAAAACCATTGCTGATTCTGCCATCTTCTGTGTCTCCACATGTTTCAGAAATAAGGTAGGATTCATGTTGGAGGCCATGACTAAATGTGTGAGATTGAGTGTGTCTGCTGCAACCAAAGAAGAGACTGAGGAATACATACTATGTATAGCTCTATGTGGCTGACACTGCAGGCTGCCATGTCTTGTGAACTGCAGTATGTGTATGATGAAGGGAGTTGCAATGTGTGGAGTATTTATACAGTGCTGAGCACTGTGGGAGGTGCTGTGGGATGCACCAGAAATGCTGAGGGAGCTGAAAGATGTGATTGTGAAGCCACTCTCTATACTCTTTGCTTGATCATGGAAATTGGAAGAAGTGGCCAAAGACTGGAAGAAAGCAAATGTCACTCCTATTTTGAAGAAGAGCAAGAAGGAGGACCCAGCAGGTCAAGAGAAGTGGTCCTTCCCCACTACTTAGCATTGGCGAGTCCTGCACTTGGAGTACTGTGTCTAGTTCTGGGATTCCCCGGTATAAGAGAGACCTAGACATACTGGAAAGAGTCCAACAGAAGGCCACTAAGATAATGAAGCGATTGGAGCACCTCTTTGATGAGGAGAGACTGAGAGATCTGGGGCTGTTCATCCTGGAGAAGAGGAGGCTTGGAAGGAATCTCATCAATGTCTATACATACCTGAAGGGAGGGTGCAAAGAGGGCAGAGCTGGGCTCTTTTCAGTGGTGCCCACTGCCAGGACAATTGCCAAAGGGCACAAACTGGAATACGAGAAGTTCCATCTAAATATCAGGAAGCATATCCTTACTGTGCAAATGATGCAACAGTGGCACAGGTTGCCCAGAGAGGTTGTGCAGCTCCCTTCTTGGCAATCTTCAAAAGCCATCTGGATATATTTCTGGGCAATCTGCTGTAGGTGGCCCTGCTTGAGCAGTGTGGTTGGACCAGATGACCTCCACAGGTCCCTTCCAACTTTAACCATTCAATTATTCTGTGATTCTGTATTGCGGTGTTTAGGAAAGCCTATCTCCATAGGCTTGTATAGCAAGTCTAACCCAGTAGTAGAAAGTCCAGCACAGGTTATTAGTGTGACTCCCCAGGAGAGCTCAGGGCTGCTCTGCTACTGCAGCAGGCAATTAGTTTCATTGATAAATTGAGAAAACGGCTGACAATGGCTGATGGAAGAAGCGGATTTTACTGGCCATTCAGAAAGGACTGAACTTTTGTGGTCATTGTGATATTCATTGGAATCTGCTTTCATGGCTGTGTCTTGCACTCCAAAGGCTAACTTCTCAGGACTGGCATTGTTCCTGTTCCACTGCTTCAAATCTGCAGTGAACAGTCAGATTCAAGCAAGAGCATGAAGTGCTTCAGGAAACTGAGACAAACCCTACAAAGAGCTTGGAGATAAAAACTAAGCTTATTTTTGATATGGAGCTCCAAAAGGAGCAGAAAGCAAGCTGTGTGAGGTGTGTTGGTTTGCTGGGCAAGGAGTGCTTTGTTCTGACATAGAAATGTCTCCAGTGCTGTTACCTGTGCATTGTGATTGTTCCCCCTCTGTCTTTCATGTGACCTGTCATCTTTCCTCTTAGAATCCCAACATGATGTTTTCTTAAATATCTCCCAGGAGTCCTTACAAGATTCCTTGGTTTTCCATCCAAGTCATGTCCTTGGAAATTCTCATCATGTAGGGCCCTTCCCTGCACATGAAGTGGTAAGGTGGCCAGCAGTGGAAATGTTGTACATGTTCTACCTGTGTTTAAATGTTCCAGGTGGAGCTGGGCTTCTCAACACCCAAGACTCTTCCTGCTTCAGAGGTTGGTCTCCACCTGCTGGCGGCTCCTGGGTCCGGGTGTGCTGTCTGGGCTGTGGATCACAGTGTCTTTTTGCTGAAGCCAGAAAGAGAACTCAACAGCAATATGGTGGGTTTGCTCTAACTTCTTCCTCTTCCTTTATACTGACAAGAAGAGGGTGGGAAGAAGAGACAGAAGGACAGGCTGTTGCATCTGTTCAGAGATTGCCTCTCAAGGAACTCAAAGCACTGACTTATTAAGAGGGCTCTCAGTGTGGTACAATAAGGATTATGACTCATTGGTTAAAGAGGTTGAATTATACTTAGTGCACCAGTAGTAAATCCACATCCAGTTTCTTTTGCTCTGTCATGCATTCAGTTGAACAGGCTGTGCTGGCTGTAAGAGAAGAGCCAGGGAAGAGTAACAATAAGCCTGTGCTTTCTGGCGTGCATTCATGCATGATAGCCAGGAGCAATTCAAACAGGCCTTGGACATACCACATGAAGGTGCCAGGTGTTATTTGTGCTGATTTTTATTTTTATTTTTTATTTTATTTTTTTTCTTTTCTTGCTTTCCCAGATCTATAGGCTCTTTGCATCTGTTTACAACTCCAGGTATCCTCGGCAAGAGTCTGAAGATGATCATTCATGTGAATTCCCAAATTCTGATGAGCCTGATGTATTTACAGCATTCAGGGTAAAAATGGCTGGTTTTGTGTGTTGGTGTAATTCATGAATTGAGGAAAGTGTGGCCCCTAGACTTCATCATTAATGTAGGAATGTCATCACAGATAGTAGGGGAAACAGATAAAGTTAAGATTCTTATAATTCATTTGTTCTTTGAATAAGCTACTTGAAATTGTTGACCAAGGAAAAATTACTGTGTGATTACTGTACTTTGATTGTATGATTAAGGATGCCAAGTATTATTGGTTACTTTAATGGGATTTCACATAGTATATGTAATCTCCATATCATGAGCAACTTGGGCTGCCCACAATGAATCTGGCAGGAATTGCAGTGTAAAGGCCAAGAGGCACAGTGCCTAAATAACCACACATTTGAAAAAGAAGAAACTTAGCTGACTCAGGCCAGATGAATTAACACAGAAGGCCTTGTTTGCTTCTTGCTGAGGATCTGAATAGTTCTCCCCTAAACTCTCCTAAGCAAGAGAAGTTTTCCAAGCCAGAGGACAGCTGAATCCCTACTGCATAAGGGGACAGTAAGGCACGGGATAAAGGACAGAGAGGATAGGACAAGTATCCAGTGCCTCTGTCTTTTCTTTTTTTTTCTACAGGAAATGGGGTTTAAAATTATGTCCAACACCAATATCAGGAAACCAGGACTGTGTCTAACTACTCATTCAACAACTGTGCTTCAGGAAACAGGAATGTTCACTTCCAGGTCTATGTTGACATTTGCTTAGCCCCAAAGATGAAAAATCTCCAAAAGCTTATCCTGCCCCATTTTTCATCTCTAACCTTAAGAATTTCTTATCTGGTGTCTGGAGACTGGCGTCTGCTTAGCCCAGATACCTCCAGCTCTGCCTTCTCCCACCTTCCCTCTCCTTCCATCTACATCCATCTTTTCACCCACTATCAGCAGATTTCTCCTGTGTGATTTGCCCATCAGCCTGATCTGAACAACTAAAGGTCTCTCATATTTTACGTGCCTGGCAAAAGTAGATTCTTTAGAGGAAAGCAAATGTTTCCAATTGCTGGAGTCAAATAACATCATAAGCTTTAATGAGGGATGGTTTTGTCTGCTGTGGTAGCATCTACGGAATAATCTGATGCTCTTAGAAATTGAGATGTGGCTCTGCCATGTCTTCATATTAGACTTTAAGATGTCGGTGTTTCATGGAAAGGTGAATGACGGAACCTGTCTCTTTCACTAAGTTCTGCTGGTCTTTGACCAGTTCTGTTGCTCTTCTGGTGCCTGATTCTCCATCTATAGGACTAGAGGAATAAAACTGCTGACAGCTGTAAAGCATTTTCATATTTGCGAAGGGCAAGTACTGTCTGAGAAAAGTACTGAGTATGATAATGGTATCTTCTAGCCATGTAACCTAATGTCAAAAGTGTTCTGTTGATATAAGCATCTGAGGCAATAGTCCCTGCCTTTTCTAGGTAACATATCTATCTGTCCACATAAAATACAGAAAAAATGAAAGAGAGGCATTGTTCCAGTCAGAAATAGTGAGTGTCTCTATTAAACTCTTCTGGGCTAGTTTGGGGACTTGCAGACTTTATATTGGCCTACAGGGAGAGTGTGCTGATGGATGGAAAGGAACAGCATGAAAATGATGCATTAGGTCTTAATGCAGAGGCCGTTGTTGAAGATATTGTGAAGTTAAATCAGTGAGGATGAAAGGTTGCAATGTTGAGGGAAACTTATCTCTCACAAATGAATGTATAGGGGACTAAGCTGCCAAAATCGGACACCTGAAATAGATGCTGTGAATACTTCTTCCCTCAGCTGCTCATGGGTGGTGTATATTGGCATGTCTGGTTCATCTGAATGATGTATCCCGTGGCTTTTTGCCTGTACTCCAAGGGCTACAAATTCAGCAGTAGTTAGTTCATTAGTAGTTAGACTGAGATCAGAGGATGGAGTGCACTGGGGACAAGGGCACAGACCAGGTCATCTGTTGCTCCATACAACAAGATTCTGTTAAATGTTTCCATTGCTGTCAACTTCTCTTCAGTCCCAGTGGGAACCAGAGTCTCACTGTCACTGTGCCTAATACCACCACAGAATGGAAAGCAGGGATGTTCTGCACAGGATGCAATGGCTTTGGACTTGCAACCTTCAATCTGCTTGTTTTCAAGCCCTTTTTTGTGGAGCTCACACTTTCATCTTCTGTGATCCAGGGTTAGACCTTTATCTTGAAGGCCACAGTGATCAACTACTTGCAGCAATGCATGAAGGTAGGTGAGCCCTGACAAGTCTTTGCAAGAAAAGTATAGGTAGGTAGAAGATGGCTTAAGTCCCTGACTGACTTTGGGAAAGGCGTGATGTTTATCTTATTTCCGTCTGTCAACTCTGCTCCCCAGTCAGATCCAAGTGACTATGGAGGAATTCCAACACTTCTATCTGAAGCCATGTGAGGGCTGTGTTTACAGCAGCTGCTTATGTGCTGGAGAAGTTAAGACGTTTCTGTAGAGTGTCGCAGTTGAGCAATTGGGTGAGGAGAACAGGGAAGTGGAGTTGGGTGGTAATGGGACCAAGGTGAGTATATTTTATAAGGACTGTGAAGAAGTTGGATTATATGCCCTGTTCACCTAAGGGTACTCATTTGCATTCATCCTAAGGTCGTGGTTACTCATAGTTTTGTTGCTAGGAGGTACACAACCTCCTATAAGTAGTGCTCTAATCAAGTCTTGTTGCCGTCAAATGACTTCTTCTATATTAATGGAAAGTGATGTTTTCTGCACTAAATGTGTATTATTTTCAGGGCTTATGAACATCACGTTCAGCACAGAGGCCATGGCCACCAAAGAACTCTGTGGTAAAGAGATACCATTTGTCCCAAACAAAGGACAGAAAGACACAATCACCAGACTCCTTTTAGTCCAGGTCAGACAACCTCTTCTGTTACTTACACCATAAAATGGACTTTGTGCAATTCCCATCTTGGTATAGAGTAATTCTGGGAGTTGTCCCTTGCTATTCAAGGTTTCTAATTAGAATCTCAATGAGCTGGGGCTAGTTTTGAAGGCTGATGGATTTGGAAAGTATATGGGTCTCCTCCGTTTCATGCCAACCTCTCTTCTCCTGCTTGTGGACAGGCCTCTAAATTGAAAATGTTAAATATTTAAACCCTTTCATGCCCTCCTTCCTGAACTCTCTGCTGAATCTTACAGCATCTGTTTCACAGGCATTCAGAAGTTATAATATTCTGAATATATGTATTGCTTTCTTATCTGAAATTAAAATGTTTGACTATAATTCAATCTTTTATGTGATAAGAAGCAGAATCTCCAGCCTGAACAAAATTTTTCTCTCTATCTATTTCTAATCCACTGTGTCTTTTCTATGTGCTCATTACTACTACTTTTAAATGCTCCAACAGCCAGAGGGAGTGCTAGTAGAAAAAGCTGACAGCTCCATCCTGTGTCCCAAAAAAGGTAGAGAGATTTTCTTCTTTCACTCTGCTCACCTTCCGCTTCCTAACAACCTTCTGAGTCTTTCTAGTTATTGAAATATTTTCCTGTGTCAACATGATCAAGGTACACAAGCATACTCTAATTGTTTTGCCATTGGGAGCTTTCCTGGGTCAGGGTGGGAAGGGAGGTCCAAGCTTTTAGCGTCCATATCTCTGATACTAATATGACAGCCTGAGGACTTTTTCACCTGTAGTAATAACCATACTACTGAACATGATGAGGCTGGAGGATGTGACTTTCGATTGTTCCTTCTCTTTTGGATTTTATGGTGTATTATTGGGGCTATTTGCAGATTTTGAGAGCACTAGGTACATTAAGAAGGCATATCTGCAATGGAAATCTCCATCAGATTGGGGTAATTTATGCAGGGAAAGGCAGGTAAGTGACTTTGGCCACAGAGGGTTTCTAGGAGAAGATCCCCTCACCCTCCTGAAAAGGCCTGCACAGTCACAATGGAGGTAGATGGACAGAGCTGAGGATAGAATGGGATAGGGTTTGTGAAGTGATCTGCATCCTTTGTGACAAGAAAATGGGATATTAGCAACATCTTGAACAATTTCTGGGGATTTTGAAGGCTGCTTTTGTAAGAATTTGTTTCTTTTTGTCCTTCTCCTCACACTTTATATCCTCTGGTGTCAGAGTCCAGTACAGGAGTCTGTGTCCTTGATGCTGCCTCTAAATGTGGTTGAAGGTTCAGTCAGATCTACTGTCTTCGTCACTGGTAAGGAATTTAGCTACGACAATACCTTTCCAGCTCTTGTATCTCTGACTGTAGCCCTAGAAAAGCCCAAGCCCAGACCACCCAATACTCTGAAGTTTCTGAGGCTCCAACTGCCATGGTCTTTCCATGTGTGTAGCTGAGTTTCTTGGTTCCAGATAACCTAGAACACTCAGCAAGGGAAAGAAAGGTTGTTCTGTTTAAGGACTTCCCTTAGGATTAGGCTGGGATTGTGTACAGCCCATACAGAGGGTACAGTGGAACCAATTAATTGGCTGGACAGAGCTGCCTGCACACTGCTCTGCCTGGGTTATCTTACCTAGGACACTACCAGGAACTGGTCACAGGATGGAGATGAATACCCAAACCCACCAGCCCAGGATATAGTCAGGGTGCCTATGTTCTGCCTCAGGTGACCTTATGGGGACAGTACTGCAGAACCTGGACCACCTGGTGCACGTGCCTCATGGCCGTGGGGAGCAGAACATGGTGCTGTTTGCCCTCATTGTCTATGTGCTGCAGTACATGGAGAAGACGAGGCAACTGACCTCTGAGATCAAGGAGAGGGCAACAGGGTTCTTGCGCATTGGCAAGTACAACTGATCCACCTTATTCCTCTGCCTTCCCGTGTGTCCAACCTAGTATTAGTCCCTGGTGCCTAACTTCCTTACCCCCAAGGTACTCTACTGCTCCTAATGTTAACACCACTCTCATTCCTTGCCCAGTGATCTCATTGAAAATAACAGTCTGAGCACTATCATCCTATCCTACTTCTCAGGGTACCTGATACAACTGCAGTATGAACACCCTGATGATTCTTTCAGTGAATTTGGAACCAAGGACAGGTCCGATAATACTTGGTAAGTCCTGGGTTCTCTCCCTGCTGTCCTGCTGTCTGACAGCCTGGAGATGGGCAACTTTCTGCTTCCAGTACTGAATCCCTTTTTGTCCTATTGGATACAAAGTGTTCCAAATGTTTTTTGGGCTTGGGCAACCCATCAGTATTTAACTATATTTGGGATGAAGGGTAACACTGGACTGACAAACTAGGAATAGCCCAACAATAGGTGAGGAGGGACCCAGAAGTTTCAAACACTCACTTTTTCTTTGTTTTCCTCAGTTACTCTTCATATTCTTTCTTTTCACTTATTCTTTCCTCTCACTCATTCATTTTCTGTTCCTCTTTTCCCTCTCTCATGCCTTTTTTCTGTTCTCTCTCCAGCCAGGCTGACTGCATTTGTGGTCAAATGCTTTGCCCAAGCCAAGCCATACATTTTCCTGGACAACAGGAGCATCCAAGCTGCTCTCAGCTGGCTAGAGTTCCACCAGCTTCCCAATGGTTGCTTCAGAAATGTGGGCCAACCTTTCCACACAGCCATGAAAGTAGGAGCCAGAGAACCTTGAGAGTCAATTCAAGACAGTTGTTGCCAACTGTACTGGTAATTGCTTTAGCTCACTTTTCGATGTTGTTCTGCTTTCTTGTACGGGAGCAAACCCGGGGTAGGTGGGACATTTGTTGAAAAGTTTCTGATTTTTGTATGTTACCTTTCCCTGCTTTTGGATATTTATGCATTTTGTAGGGAGGTATGGATGGGGAAGTTCCCTTGGCTGCCTACATCACTACTGCATACTTCGAGGCAGGAGAGACACCAGAGGTAAGTACAGGGATTCTTTGCTATGCTTTTTCTTGAGTCCTGAAGAGCTTTGTGAAATCACTGAGACAGGAAACAGAGCATCTTGGAGAGGCTTGTGGACAAAGTAATGTCCACAGGGTGGTGGATGAAGAACTTTCCACTTCTCAGGAAGAAGCCTCAACTGTCCCTTGAGGTGGACACTGTTGGCAGGGGAGAATGTGAGGTTAGACTACTGGGAGATGGTGGAGTTCATGGCTAGATACTGTGCCCATTTCCCAAACTTGGGCTGCTCAGTCCTGCTCCCCCATTGTCCTCACAGCCTCTTGCTACCGCTTGCACTATAGGCAGCTGAAAGCTAGCGCAGAGGTGTTATGAAGGAGAGGTGGGTGTAGCAGCTGTTGCAGCCAACTGAATAAAAATAATGACATTTGTAATGTATTTTATCTTCCCAGAAGTTGGAAGCCTGGGAAAGGAGTGCTGTAGGGACATGCTATGAAGTAGGGCAGTATACATAGGTA
The DNA here is from genome assembly GCA_013396635.1 of Penelope pileata. Lineage (NCBI taxonomy): Eukaryota > Metazoa > Chordata > Aves > Galliformes > Cracidae > Penelope > Penelope pileata. The sequence goes on from WBMW01001407.1 coordinate 10,395, forward strand.
ATAATAATAATAAAAATAAGGGAGAACTCTTACAAGTACTAAAGATCATAACTAATTTCTAGACTGTGATACTGGCAGTTAAAAAAATATAATCAAAGCAATGGCAAAATGCTATTTCTATAGACTTGGAGAAGCAAAGTTCTCTGGAAATAAAAAAAAAAGTGTTTTTTATTGCATCTGAAAGCAATGGGCTTAGGAAAAAAAGGCAGCTGGAAATTAACCTTCTTTCTGACAAGTGACCCTCAGATCACCTTTTTCACACTAAAGACACTGAAGTATTGGTACAGGTTGATTAGAGTGGTTTAGTCATCTCCATCATTGGAGATTTTGAAGGTCTGACAGGATAAAACCCTAAGCAACCTGGTATGATCTCATAGCTAACCCTGCTTTGAATAGATGTTGAATTACAGCCCTTTTGACACCCCTCCTAATCTGAATTATTCTGTCATTTCATAATTCCATGGGGTGTCTGAGTTTGGCTGACCTGTATGGAGGTGCCTTTTCAGGAAATCGGATTACAAATATTTGACATGTACTGTCAAATGTAGCAGAATTAAATACAAAGACAAGGACCTTCATCCTGGTAGAAAATTGAAGAAGAGAAGAAACCACAAAGTGCTGAGATACACAAATACCAAACAGGCATCCACTCGGAGTGTTTGGCTCATGCTTGCAACAGTGTATGAATGCTGGAACACGGTGCAACTGAAGCCAGTGGGTTTGCTGTGTCCTGCCAACAGTACTGGTATTCCAAGGGAAATTGGAAATCCCAGTGACATTAAGGCACTGAAGAACTGAATTGAACACAGTAATCTTTGTCACTGTGTTGGGTGCAAGCATTTGCAATTTTGTGTTGTTGCTCTTGTTGTGTTCAAAGTAAGATGTGGTGATGTTATTCTATCAGTAAGGCGATTCATTTCACTGAGAGAGCACTGCTGAAATCCATTACCAGCTGTGAGGGGATCATCTGTCAACTACCTTGCACTGAGGGCTAGAGACACTGCTTAAAAGTGCCATGATGATACAAAGGGAAAGTGCAAGCTCGAGCACAGCGACACAATGGTGAATATATGGGTTGCTTTCTATGCCAGCTTACACTAATGCATCCTTCTACTTGTGTAACTTAGTGTTAGCCTGCCTCATGTGTTTGCATGTGACCAACATCAATGTAACTTTTCTCTGTAGAGTACAGTGGTGCACAAGGCTCTGGGTTGCATCACTTCTTCCCTTCTCAGAGCTGCCAGCACATACACACAGGCCCTGCTGGCCTACACCTTTGCCCTGGCTAAGGACCCTCAACACACACAAGAGCTTCTTGACATGCTTGATCAAAAGGCAATCAGAACAGGTAGGGGAGCCCCAGTGCCAGACAAACATCAGAGAAGGGACAGGTGACTTTTCTGAGCCCTTGGTTACATGCAACCTTAAAATTACCGTAGTCTTACTCTTTACCATTCAGGTCTTAATTCCTGTCCTTCACCAAAGAGTTTTTAGACAGTCAGTGTTTAAGTTTAAGGGATGTTCTGGCAATACTGTGCTGTGGGTGCTGATTTCCTTCAAAGCTTTTGACCTTTTCTGGCACCCAAAATGGAGGTTGTGCTCTGAGAGAAACAGGCTTTCTTATGCAGGACTGCAAAGTGCCAGAGTAGAAAGTGACCTGGCAAACTGCTTTACTTCTTGATAGTCTCTGACTCCCAGGACCAGCTAGTGGGTATCTAGCCAGTATCAGGCAGCTAGTGGACCTGGAAAACAGGAAAATGGAGAAATCAGATGTCTGAAAGGTGCTGAATATATAGATTATTGTCATATTAGTTTTTTGCTATCACCTTGGTAGATGGGTCTTCAATGTGTAATGCAGAGTGTTGGGTATGGTCTTTGCACACACACACCACTGTGCCTCCTGGACCTCAAGTTTTCTTCCCTGACATTCTTCAATGTTATCTACTTCCTTCCTTTCTCAGATAAGCAGATCCATTTGAGTCCAACCCATTCAAGATATGCAACAGGCCCTTGGTCACAGCCACTATCAGTAGATGTGAAATTGACAACCTCTATCCTCCTAGCCCTGCTCTCCAAGTCAAATGTCACTGAGGCTGATCTCACCACAGCTTCTAACATTGTGGTCTGGCTCACCAGGCAGCAGAATGCCTATGGAGGATTTGCCTCAACACAGGTAACTCAGGGCTGGGGAAGGTGATATTGCCTGGTAAAGATTTCTTCAGAATCTATGCAAGTGTGAAAATAACAGCATGAACACTTTGAGGAAATGGGCCCTTGTATATAGAGGTCATCAGGACAGTGAATTCAAGTGTCTTTGGGCTTCAGAGCTGTGAAGCAAATGTTCAGTTGTAATAGTTTCTTTCTTTTCAGGACACAGTAGTTGCCCTGCAGGCCTTGGCAAAGTATGCAGCTCTGACACACAGCACAAAAGGAGTTACAGAAGTGAGGATGAGGTCCCAGAGAGGCTTTGGGAGGAAGTTCCAAGTCTCCTCTCAGAACCGGCTTTTGTTGCAGGAGACGGTACTGACAGAAATCCCAGGAAAGTTCTCAGTGCAGGCCCACAGCAGCTGTTGTGTCTTTACCCGGGTAGGTTGCCCATTTCCCACAGACCCTTCTGTGTCAGCCCTCTGCTCATCATCTTATCAAAATCAGCAGTCTCTGTTGCAGTTCTGTACAAGGAAGTGTGCATTAACTATGCTTTACTTCTAGATTGTTGCCAGTGCAACAAACCTGTGTGTCATAGGAGGCTGAGATATAATACATCCAAATGTGAAGACGGTGCTGCTTCTGTGGCTCTCAAGAGTATTGGAGGATGGAAGCCCTTCTGTGTTTCCATTGCTGCGTGCCTGACTCACTTGGTCTCAAGGGGAACGGAGAGCACAAGTAGTCTCAGTTGGAAGGACCGTGGACTTTCATTCTGAGTGACCTTTACTTCTGGTACTGTGATGAATGTGCTCACTGCATAGAGTTTATCCAGCCACTGTGATCCATACTTGCAAGATTAGAATAGTCACTAAAAAGGTGTGACAGATTATATTAAATTTATTATCCATGTCTTATTCTGTCTTTTTGTCTCTCTCTGTAGATGGTGCTGAGGTACAACATGCCCTCCCCACAGGTTTCCAAATCCTTTGCCTTGCAAGTGAAAATCAAGCCAATCAATTGCACTGAGGAAATACACTCCCTTACTCTCTATGTCTATGTCAGGTGACTGTAAAGACACAGCCCCACAGCCCCACTTGGGAAGGAAAGCCAGACATGGCTGGAGAGCTGAGGGATACTTGGCTGCAATGGAGATGCCCAACAGTTTCAGCAGAAGGGCCAGATGGTAGATGAAAGGGGTGGAAAGGAAAGATACAGGTATCTCTGTGGAAGTAGAAATGGGGAAATGTTCCAAGGTCTTTGGTTCTTGGTAGGGAGAGGAGCAGAAGCAGTCACCTCAGATGAGGGATGCTCACAGCAGTGCAGCCATTGTCTGCCTCTATGAAAGGGCACAGTGACTGCCTGGCCATGTTTCTGGCTGAGCTGCCTGCATACAGTATATGGTGATGGAGGGAAGGGGGAACTGGGTGAGACCCTCCGTTTGAACTTTTCCCTCAGGTACACTGGAAAGAGAGCCATTTCCAACATGGTGGTTGTGGAGGTGTCCCTACTGTCTGGATTTGTCCTGGCTCCAGGATCTGGGATGTCTGTAAGAAGCCTGAAATCAGAATGTTGATGTGGTGTCAGTTGGACCATCCATTACCGAGGCGAGGGGAGATTGCTTGGAAATTTGTTGCTTGTCTCTATCTTGAGCAATTTCACCATCCCTTCCCTTCTGCCATACAGAGAAACATGAACAAGTGCTTACTGTTGTCTCTTACCTTGTGCCTTGAGGATGAGCACAATTGGCTCAGTGTATCCTTGACAGCCACATAGCCTAGGCTCCTGTCCTTAGGTTTTGCAGGAGGTGAGTGGCCCAGCAGAGAGATCAGCCTGGAGGAGTAAAAGCCCCAAATAAGTTTGGAAGTGTATGAATGACAATCTACTCACACAGACTGTTGGGATGTATCACACTTTCTTTTCCAAAAGGCCCAACTAAACTGCCATGTCTGCTCTCCTATCCTGGATGTATCATTGGCACCCTGTGAGAAGAACTGAAAAAACCCAAGCAGGTGTTGCCTTCTACTTGAACAAGGTATGTGTGTGCTACTAGAGAAATATCAGGAGTGGAGAACACTGGAAGCTGTGTGGGGTATCCAGGACTGGGATAGCAGAGCAGAATTCATCTTGAAGTCTTGCCTTTGATTCCATGGAGTTGTTATTGCCTGTCTTTAGAATCAAATTTAGGTAAGGAATAGGAAGAACAGCTGGTAAGTGAACTGTCATTTGCATTTCTCCCCCAGTTGAGCCATATACCTGAGACATATGTGCTGCACCTGAAATGGAAGATTGGGGTGACCAGCCTGAAGCCAGGACATGTCAGGGTCTGTGACTATTACCATCCAGGTGAGTGTAGTACCATGGGCTGCCAGGGCTTTCTGGATATTTGTGCATGGCTCTGTGCAAGAATAACTTCTGTATCTCCTGTCCTGTTGCAGAGGAGCAGGCTCTGGCTGATTATAACGTTTTCTGCATCTGAGGTAGGTGTGAGCCCTGCAAAGATTTTTTACTGTTCCCTTCCTCAGCTCCTGTACAGACCTAGCAGCCGCTTGATGTTTATTCTCTCTCTGCCTAAGAAGAGTCTTCCATACCTCTGGTTCAGCATGTTCCCTTTATCTAGAACTACATCTGGAATTTTCTGAGCCTCCAGGGATTTTACCAGTTGTCCTCTGTTTTCTAGATTTTAACTTTTCTAGATTGCTCTGTAGGTGGGACATGAAATGATTAACACATGTCCTCACTGTGAAGGACTAGTCGTGAGTTTTCTGGGACTCTGCAAGAATATCTGGGCTGGTATAGTGCATGCTTCTGCCTGCCAGCTGTGTGACAGTGCTTGCAGACAGTTTGTACTCTTCCAGAGAAATTCCAAGAATTCGTGGTGCTAGTTTCAGCTTACACTGTCTGGATATGGAATGTCCCACCTCTTCCTGGGGAGAGACTGAATTAAGACAAGGGCACTTAATTAAACCAGAGAAACACTTTCCTTTAGAGTCCTTAGTGAGGGTCTGGTCTCCCTAGCTGCTAGCATCCCAGAATTTATCATTTTGGTCATACTATTTCCTCTCTGATATGATCCCTCTTCTTATGCTCATTTCTCCAAGAACTTGGTCTGCTCTCTTACTGTCGTTTCAGCCCACAGGGGTCCCACTAGTGGAAGATGCCCTAGGAGAGCAAAGCTGCTGGTACAATAGCACATGCATCACCTGTAAAGTCACATCTCAGTGAGCTTGGATGTTGATACTGGGGAAGATCTGAGCTTGAATTTCAATACTAAAATCAGCCCATGCCATTGCTGCTTGTCCTGACAGACATTTCCTGGTGAACTCTTTTAGGTGTCTGATTAATTCTTATTGTTATAATTCAGGGGTTTTCTTGCTTGTAAAAAGAAGGAAAATAAAATATAAATCATAAATCTGGGTACTGTGGTGTGTGTTTGTGCTCTATAACGGAGCATAACTATAACTCTATCACTCTACACTTCGGAGGAAAGTCCAGAAGCAAACTTAAAAAGAGACAGTGTAGCTGAACTGTGCAGCTAGCTTTCATTTCTTCCAGCACTGGTTTCCACTCCAACAACATCATGCAGTCATCAATATGGAGTGAGGACTCTAGTCCTCCTTGGAGACTGATCCAACTAAGCATCATCTACGGCACATAGATGCAGCTCAGTAATAAAGTCTTGGCTGATTTTGCATTTTGCATGGGCGTAAAGTGAAACTACTCTGCTGTGTCTCTCCTAGATTAGCTTCTGTTCTCCTTGTACAGAAAGAGGGACAGGAGTGATTTTAGTTTCTCCTCCTTCTATGAGGCTGGATCTTCCACATGACGATGCGAACATGAGTTGTTGGGCAAGGATGGTGCATGAGGATTGGCCCCATCTCCCATATTGAGGCATTGGCAAGTGTACAGGGTATACATTATGTGATGGGGAGAGGCAAGAACAATTCAATAGCTAAAGGGTAGGTGAAAAATCAGCACTGCTTTTTAAAATCAAACCTTATGATATGAGAAACTCCAGCTTGTGACCTAGGATTTTCAAGCTCGGCAGTGCTGTGTCCTTGTACAGACAGGTTTCCCTAGAAACTCACTGGAGCTGGCTGTGAACAGACTTTGCTAAGTGCAAAGTTGGGCTTAGGATTGGAAGGTCTGGGAGAGGGGCAAGGGGCTGAGGGTCTGGATTTGGCTACCGCGCTGAAAGTTCCTCAGATCAGACTCTGCAGCAAGGCTTATATTCGCAGTTTAAAGGCAGAGATTTAAATGGAGAGTGAATTTAAATTTCAACATTGATGCTCTGGAGTAATCATAAAGTCTCAGCAAGTCCCCACTATGAAGCAAAGACAGAAGTACTGGAAGTTCCTTTGGTTCAGAGTTGTAGGGAAACAGTTGATCACAGCATGAATTGAAGATTGAGCACATGGTGGAGGGGCATGGATGGCCTGGGGAATACACGTAGATCACTTGCACCTGTGACTGAAAGGGGGTGGACCTGGGGCGGGGTTGCCCCAGGCTTAGATAAAGGCCAGCCAGGCAGAGAAGGGAGCAGCTTGAGAAGCTTGGGGAAGAGTAGATTGGTGGGTAAGCCTGAGAGTGAGAAGACTGGAAAGGAGCCTGAGAAAGAAAGAGAAGATTAAGTGATGTAGTCATAAGGGTTTGGGGACTTTTCCTGTTACAAGAGTGAACACTGTCCAAAAAGCACCTAGGAGCTCTGCCTTTCCATGTTTCAATTGCTAGTTAATAGGACCAGAATGAATACCTAAATTCAACATAGCATTTAGGTGTTACCAGTGCCCTGTGCAGTGCCGAAAGTGGCTGCAATGATGTTGGCTTTGTTCCAGGAGTCACTTTCTCCCTCTCTGTGCACCTTTGTTTAATCAATGCTACTTGCTCTAAAACATTTTAAAAACAACTTTATAGTTGTTTAACAGTTGTGTAGCACTTTCCTTTGGAGATCTCCCCTCCCCTTTTCCTTTACCTCTTGCAAGACTTGTGTCCTTGCTGATATCAAAAGCAGAACTGCAGCCCATGAGGTCTGTACCTTGTATTGTATTAGTGCCTAAAGAGCACCACTGGCTACAGCTTTGGCTCTTATGGAGAGGGAAAGACTGAGGGAGCATTTGGAGGGAGGTGGCTGTGTTCCAGCAGGAAAGAAGTGAAGACAGAAAAAAAAACACTCATTCAAAATACACTCATTTCTCTGTGGCCTAAACTTATATTCCCTGCTTAGAGCTGGAGATATCAAACATCACACTCATTTGTTTATCCTTTACAAAATTGAGAGGTTGAGGTGATTCATCCTGGAGACTTAGTGGTATGCATGCTTCCAGCTGCCTTGTGAGTAACTCTACTGCTTGAGCACCAAGCACTGGCTTCCTCCAGAGACACAAACCCAGCCCCATCCAGAGGAGGGCAACCAAACTGATAATAGGGCTGGAAGGCATATCCTATGAGGAGAGGCTGAGGACATTTGGGAATGTCCAGTCTGGAGGAGACTGACTGGTGACCTCATTGCTCTCTGCAATTCCCTGAGGAGGGGAAGTAGAGGAAGGTGCTGAGCTCTGCTCTTGGGAACAGATGGCGGGACAGAAGTGGCTCAAAGCTTCACCAGGGAAGGGTTAGACTGGATATAAGGAAAAATTTTTTTACTGTGAGTGTTCAAACACTGTAATAGGCTTCCTAGCAAAGTGGTTGATGTCCCATGCCTATCAGTGTTCAAGAAGCATTTGGATAATGCTTTCAATAAAATGCTTTAACTTTTGTTTAGCCCTGATGTGGTCAGGAAGTTGGACTGGATGATCTTTGTAGGTACCAACTGAAGGGAAAAGCAGAATAGAAGTGTCCTTGCAAAATAAAATAAACTGAAATTTAGAAGAGTCTAAATAATCTAAGAAGGTCCCTGCAAAACAAGACAAAGAAAAAGCTGAGAAGAAAGAGTTTTGGTCACAAGGAACTGGTTAAATGAACTTATCTTGCAAACTCTTGCTGGCTTGACAAGATAAAGAGGAGATAGACTTTGCTAAACAGGATTCCAAGATAGCTCAAATTGGGCAAAACGACAAACTCTGAATCCAGAATACAATGTATGTATGGATACAGAAAACAAAGGGGGTAGGGGTGTATCTGCTGGGGGGGTGAGCACGTGATAGGCGACTCGAGAAGAATGTAACCCCAATTACCTTAGCTGATGGGGAAAGGGGGAGGCCGGTATGGCATTGGGGTTTAGGGATAAAAACGGGTTTGTGTACCCCAACAATTTTAGAGACCCTATGGGGAAATGCCCCAGTAGACTCTCCCTTTGTTCAAATAAAGTCATTTTTCAGGACTCCTCTGTCTCCTCTTTGAACATTAAGTTCTGGCAACAAGATTTTTCTGTACACAACTGAACTATTCTGTGCTGTTCTAGCTGCATGTAGGCCTCTTGCCTGGTCTCTTGTCCTAGAGATCAATGAGTCCATGGGCTGAGAAAGGACAACAGCAGAAGACAGCAGCCAGATAACTTGTGTCCTGCCACAAGTTCCAGCAAGGGCAGCACCCTGTTCAGAGGCACTCACTTCCTGGGTGCCTCCTGGCCAGGAGTAGCTGGTGACTGTGCTGGTAATGGGAGATGAAGATGGGATTTGCTCCGTATCAGGGCTGAGTTGGATGAACTGTGCAGAACGAATTTGTGACTTTGTTTTTGTTGCTCCAGAACTCATTTCATGCTGCTACATTGTGAATTGGATTGGATTGTTTACTCAGTATATGAATTTCCAGTCAGTAATAACTCTAGAACTTGACTCCATTCCCACAACATATCTACAGCAGTCAGTAGGAGCCAGCATTCCTGGCTTTGCCGTTATGAAGCCATATGCTGTTATGAGGGATCTGGCTGTACCCTGGAACACTTGTGGGTCTACTGTGAACAAATAAACATCAGCTGAGATTGTTCAGCAGGCACTGCCTGTACTTTCTGAGAACTATGGAAGGAAATTAGGAGCAGTTTAGTGTCGAGAGTCATTTGCTTTCTTTCTCTGATTCCTGTTCATTTGTTTACCCAGGTGGATTTTCACTTTTTTTCAGCCATTGACACTGGAATTACTCAGCTGAAAAAAAAAACCCTGGTAAGAAAATAAATAAGATGGAATCTGCCCACTCTGTGAAAAAAAAAAAATCTTAGTGTGATGCCTGAGAACAAACCAGTGATGTATTTTGATATGAAATGGCCATTACATCAAAATAGAAGAACTTCCTTAATTTATGTAGTGTTTCAAGAAGCAGTTTCTTTTGAATTGTGGTAACACACAGGTAAAAGTTCAGTATAAATGTAGATTAGCAGATCTAAAATTGGCATATTGTGACATTGCTGCTCCCCCACCCAGCCTATCAAAGGCCTAGTGCATACAATGAGGTGCAAAAGACCTTGTCCTTGGGACTGATAACAATCAAGGTTTCACCGGAGACAGTTAACAACCACCATATTGTCTCAAATTGGGTGCTCAGAGAACTAATATCCAATTCTAAGTTGTATAACTATGAGTCAATATCTTACCCCATGAATAGCAAGCAGCCTAAGAACTCCTTTGAGAGTTCTTCTTGAAAGCACCTGGCTGCAACCTGGAATCTCCCCTCGAGTAGGGACACCCCTCAAGGTTACAACTGTGCAGAGATTCACCCTGGACGTGGTGATGCCTTGCTGACAGATCCTCAGTAAGTAATTCATTGCTTTTAAGCTCTACTAGCTTCGCTAAAACTTGATCTTAGATTCATTGTGTACCCCCACCGTCTGTGTAGCAAATAGTCAACGATTTCTAGCCATTTTGAATCTTGTTAAGTCACTGTCCTTGTTGTTCAAATTACCACATTATACCTATTTTATGTCAATAAATATCTTTCTGCCTTCCTCTTACGAGTGAAGTGTGCAATGCTTTAGTTTTCTCATCCGCGACATGCGTGGAAAGAAGCTCCCAAACTAGATAGCATTTGTTGCCATTGATTTTGGAAAAACTCGGAGAAAATCAACACAACAATGTATTATGTTGAGCAGGTATCCCTTTATTGCAGTGCCGGGTGCATAGGGGATAGCTCCGCCAAGTATGCACACCGTCCCATTTTACTCTTCTGCTTTTATGTCACAGAAACATACATATTCATCACATTCATCGGGAATCTCATATATATTCCAATTAGTTTCCCAAAATGATTAACACAAGTTCCCTCCCACATGAGCATGCGTAGTGCCATCCAGAGGGTCTTCCTGGTAGCTTCTTGGGAGTCGCAGGATGAAGGCTGACAGTCTTCCTCAGTGTTGAACTTCTGACCCTTGGTTCGCTGCACCTGCGCAGTTGGGTTGTTTTGCCCATTCTTATCAGAGAAGCTCTGTCTTGTCCATCCTTATCAGGGAGGCTTTGATATGCAAACCGTTATCTGGAAGGCTTTGTTTTGCCTCTTGTCTGGAAGGCTTTGCTCAAGCTGGTCAAGCAAAGCATTTGTTAATAGCCCACCTGTCCCCCATACATTGTCTCCATAAACATCTAACTCAGCACACATACATTATGCAGGTATTTAAACCAAGGCCGAGGCCCTGTTTCACCATCATGCAAGGTTAGAGCCACACCATGCACACCCTGTTGATAACTGGAGAAAACCCTGTAGGCCTCAAGCCATGAGCTCTTGACCTGCCTGCCTGAGGTTCAGCTGCCATTTCCACTGGTGAGTGCATTTGTAAATTGGCCCTGAAATGGACCATGCAGGCATGTGTGATGTAGCTGGGGTGAACTGTAGTTGTTAGATTTCCTATTCAGACTGAAACCCTTGTAGGGCAGAGATAAGAATTCCAGTTATTCCTGCTTTCTGTGCTGTCCTGCCAAGCATGGGAGCACTCTTCGAAGGAGCAGAGCACTATGCATTCATATTTTTTGTGTTCAAAGCCCAGTCTCCCCGTCAAGACTGCCTTGGGAGATGCAGACTCAAAAAGTTTGGGGACAGTATGACCCCAAGAGTTCACCTTGATCTCCAGTTGAGTGCGCATGCCAAGGGATCGTGCAACAATCAATCTCAAAGCAAAACAATGGAATAGAGCCTGCAGCTGGAACAAGGAGCAGGGTCAGAGTAGTGAACAGGAAACAAGCTGTTGCTTAGCAAAACAAAAAGCAAATTTGTCTGAGTGATGCTCGTGCATCCACAGGGGAGCAGGAAAGCAGAGAGGCTGGAGGCCAAAATGACTTGGATTGGCTGGGGAACATCCAGAATGGTACAACCCTGTGCCTGGAGCACTATAAAGACAGCAATGAGGCAGAAGAAATTAAACTTTCGGAATTTTTGTCTACTTCCTAGGAGAAACAACAACAGCAGCAGGTGGCTTGGAGACCTTGGAAGGAGAGAAACTGCAGCTCACCTTCGCTCTTGACTTGCCCTCCAGCCAGATTCACTTTTCTGGCGGTCTCCCAAGAAAATGTGGACTCTCTTTCTCCTGAGCTGCCTGGGCTACACCCTTGGGATAGTGGCACAACCGTAAGTGTCATTTCTGAGATGTAGTGATTGATAATTCTGATGCTGAGGGAGGGGCCAGGATAGCAAGGAGAGAGCATGGGACCCTGTGAGACATCTTCTAGGAGGGATAGATATAGGGTGGTATGCAGCATGCCACAAGCCCTATTATGAACACAAGATCCTCCTGAAAGTGAGAGCCTTTCATCTGGATATTGCTTCAGTGCAAGAACTATGTGAGGACTGTTAGTGGGAACAAAAAGAATGAGGAACTTCTGTCTGAAGAAGACTGAAAAGTGTAGGATAAAGAAAAGAGAAAGAGGTCTAGGGTTGCAGGACTGGGGATGATTAAGCAGGAACTGGTCTGCTGCTAAGGTAACTGAGGAACCTTCTCAAAACAAGAAAGGTAGGTCCTTTTCTATTAAAGGGCTGGAGTAAAGTTGTGGAGAATCTTGCACTTCTGATGTCGGGGTCGAAACAGATCCAAAGCCATAGAGAGCTTTGGAATCAGAATCACACAGCTACAACCTCCTGAATGAATACAGGAGGTAAGGTTTTGGATCCCAAACTGAAATTGCAGCTTGTTCTATCTCCCAGTCCCATAGCACTGTTCCCTTTTTCATGTGTACTGGAAACTCCTATAAAGAATTCCCTTTGCAGAGGCAGATATGGTCTCTACTGCATGTTTCCCTGTGCTACCGCAGCATGCTCCAAAATCCCATACACACCAGTGTAAGACAAGGCCACCTGAAAGCATATTTCATGTATTTGCCATCACACTTGTGTGAAACACACACTTTCACTGCTCACTCGCTCACTTGCACTTCACCCTCTCCGCCTAGTAGAGCAGTTGCTTCCAGGAAAGAGGTAAAACCTGCTGCTTCCTCAGACCATGGAGTATTACAGGGTGAGACTAGCTGGATGTCTTGTTTCCTCACTGCAGGAAGTACCTGATCATCCTCCCAGCTGAGCTGTCCTTCCCCTCTTCCCAGAGAGTGTGCTTGGACCTCCGTGGCATGGAGAAGCCTATTCACGTGGCCTTAACTCTTGTGCATGCATCTGGCAACCTCAGCCTCTACCACAAGGTCATCTGGAACAATTGGATCTTTGAGTGCTCCAGATTTCAGGTAACGACTGCTCTTGGTAGGGGCTTGTAGCTGACAGCTCCCAGAGTGTTCTTTTGGCTCATGACTCCTCTTGCCAGAAATGGAGAATGAGGATGATAGGAAGAGAGAGTGCATGGAAAGGTGTTAATGTAAAGTCAGGCAGAGTATTAGTGGGAGCTCTGATGTCTTTCCTCCCTGCTTTTGTTTGTCTGCAGGATATTGTTCCTGTTAGATAACTCACAACCCACCTTGGTGGTCCAGTTCATCAAGAGAAGGGCTGTCTGGCCAGCCACCAAAGGACTGGAAGCTTAGAAGCACCCTAACAGCAGCATTCTCCCCATTGAGGCGGAAATGCTGTCACAGGGTGTCATCTGTGAGTTGTGATGAAGGATGAACCAGACCTTTCATCTGAGATGGTGTCCCACCACATCTGCATCTCTCCAAGCTTCTCTTGAAGGACTGTAAAATGTGCCTGAGGACTAGGAGGAGCGTGGGAGGGTGTCTACACAGGCTCAGCACAACGCTTTTTGCTCTGCGAAACCCATGAGCCTTATTTTCTTTGTGTGTGCTGGCAAATAAGAGTAAATAAGCCAGTGAAGGGACACACTGTGCTGGCCTCCAGAGTAAGGTGGAGAGGAGGATGGCGTCACAATTCGGGAGATGTGAGAAGGGTGTCTGCTCTGATGCCATCTTGTCCTTGCTTGCTCCCTACTAACCTGGTGACCACTCTCCCCTGTCATAGGTCCCCAAACCTGCAGGCAGCCAAGAGGTGGGCACTGTCCAGCTGCACATCTCCAGTGGCCACTATTTCAGTGCAAAGGAAAAGAAGCAAGTCCTGATCCGCAGGTCTGGCACTGGCACCTTCATCCAGATGGAAAAACCTGTCTATAAGCCAGGACAGACAGGTGAGCACTCTGCACAGAGCACCCTGACAGTTCCCTGCCTTAATCTGTCTGGACTTTGTTCCTGCTTTTCCCTGAGGTGCATGCTTAGTGCTTTGTGCCAGGTAGCCTTTGTGGGGACAGAGGGGAAGCTACCTGTGAGTGAGGCCTCTACTGCTTGTTGGAGTGATGTATTTGTGTACTGTGTTTTAAGGAAGGAGTTTTGGCTTCACAGGCTGTAAGAGCAGAGCTGGCTTGGAAGAGTGAGCAGCCATGAATGTGGCTTTCTCAAAGAGATGGGGTCCCAGCAAGAGCCTGGTAGGACTGGCCTGGTCACAATGCACACAAGGAAACCAAAGAGGATCTCAGGACACAGCCTATGCAAAAGATCCCAACTTGTGAGGCCAGCTGCTCTGCTCAGGAGGGCTGGGGTGGACCTGCACCTTGTACATATCCATCTTTCCCCTGGCAACACCTTGCCCAGGTTTCCAGACACAGACTAGAGACAAAGCAAGACTTTTGCCCTTCTCAGCCTGTGACTCCAAGCACTTGCCAGCATGGTGGGCGAGTGGAGCCAATGTGTAGGAGAGACTGTCAGTGCAGCAGGAACAGGACAGTGTAGGGAGGGGAGAGGTGGTGAGCTGGGAGGAGCAAATGCTAAGAAGGGGCTGCAGGCAGGCCTGGGGGTGCCAGCAAACTGTGATTTTGGGGTGAGCCATGCACAAGGCAAGCCCTTACCCAAATGCACTGCATCTCTGCAACATACTTTTCTCCCTTTTTTCCCTCAGTGAAATTTCGGATAGTGACATTGACTGAAGACTTTGTTCCTGTTAACAGCAAGGTAAAGCCTGTCTAAGTGGATGTCAAGAAGTCTTCAGACTTGCTCTGTCAAGCCTTCCTCCTCTGCCAGCCTCATGATGTGACTCCCAGGCAGTCTGCATGTCTGGAGTACCCAATACAGCAGACACTGACCTGTTACAAAACCTTGCCAAGTACAATCTCATGGCTGAGTTGTCATTCTTGGCTGATGGCTGGTGGGAGCTTTAACATGGCTGCTGATATTTAAGGAGCATGCCCTGCTGGCTCTGCTAGCTGCATTAGTACAGGGCAGCCCAGAAGCTGTGTGCACATACACCCCCAACAGAAAAAACAGGCTTCTGGGGCAATCCTCAGTCTGTTGGCTGCAGATACGATTACAAGACAAGTTGTGCCCAGGCTCAGCCAGACCCAGAGTTCCTCTAGTGCAGCTTTGTGGATCATGTTGTACCTATAGACAGCAGGAGGTTTTGCAGCAAGCCAAGGCACATCTGTAAAATTTCAAGAAAAATTAATAGATGTAGCAAAGGATGCATATGAACTGATTATAAAAATAGAAAAGAGAGAAAATAGTATAACCAAATTATACTGACTTGATGCTGGCTGCATCTCATTCTCCCTAAGACAAGGGAGTGAGAAGTTGCCAGAGACTTGAATAGGTGCTAGCCAGGAAACTTCAAGACTAGCATCTTTCTACAGTAAGCAATTATACCTGCTGCCAGCAGCTGTAAATATTTCACATTAGTCCATCCTGAAGCAATTTAAGGAGAGCCAAAAGGAATTTATGCCATGACAGATAAATACTGAGGGGCACAAGTGAGCAGAGAGTTAAATCAAATCCCTCTAGACCAAAATAAAGGGAGAGATCCTTCTGGCTTCTTTGGTGCTGACTTCATTTCCCCTTTTTTTTTGTTTATTGATGAGGCCCTAGGATCACACACTCACTTTCTTCCACAGAAAGAGAAGACATCTATCTTAGATAATGAAGTAAACAATACCTTTTCTTACATGCCTACATTTGATTCATGAAGATATCTGGCTATAAATGCTTGATGCCGATCTGTGAATATGCTTGAGTGCATTGTAGTATTAAGGCCATAATATCTCATTTGTAAATTAGATGGGATGGTGATAACATAGGTACTGTTCACTGGCATGTTTTATTTTAGCACTGACATTGGATTCAAGTTATGTAAATAGTAAACCTACACTTTTTTGTTGTTGTTTCTGTGAAAACAAAGCTGCCTATGATAACTTGCATGAAAGCTTAGAATGATGAATAATTTGAATAAAATGTGGCCTCTTCTTTGAAGACCAGTTACTTTTTCCAGTCTTCTTACGCTTTACTCTCCCTTTACCACTACTAGTTCTGGGCTGGTAGTTGCTCTTTTATAAGAACAGAGTTAATAAACACAGAAGGCCCTTCCTTATGCTTGTCTGTTACTGCTAGCTGGAGTCAGCGGTAGGATGTATCTCCAAGCCTTACTTGCTAGGCCAGGGAATTTACAGGAAAATGTGGGATTTATTCATCCTATAGATCATGCAGTTTTGCTAATTGTGAGGAACTGTATTACCAGATGGATGTATTTTAATACTTACGAACTTGGTGCGATTGTATTTGTTAAGTTTCTCTACTTTTCTCCTTACTTTTATAGTAAATTACAGCTTTCATGGTCATGGAGTAAAGCTTGAATATGTCTATGAAAGTGCATCTTAAATATTCAGGGATAAAAAAGCAAACTCAAAGAATAGTACAGATTTTTATGCTACATTTTATCCTTATTATTTCAAAACAATTTTCCTGTTTTCTGTAGGAGCATGTTTCTTGTATTGTAATGTTTGGGACAGACAGTGTTGTCATAGCAGATGGGCTAGGTGGGTAAGGTAAGTCTATATGCAGGTTACTATGTCATGCCAGCTTCTGACATTGATGTCTGTTTGCTTTGCAGTACGCCAAGGTGGAAGTCCAGGTGGGTATGTCAGACCCTCCAGATGTTATAAAGAAATGTACTTCAGGATGGATACCTAGGTCATTGTCCTGCTGAATAAGAGAATGCACACATGTATGCAGCCAGCATACTTGTTGTAGTAAGACTTGAAGAGCCAAATCATTCAGCTTGCATTCTTTTCTACATTCAGAACTCCGGCCCGACGTTAGCTAACAGTCTATCCTTACACTGTAAAATCTAAATGTCAGGACCTTTCATACTTTTTCAATGGCAGTACAGTGTAAAGTAACTCTTGGCATATTGGGTTCATCACTGTTAGTGTTGCAGTGTTCGGGTTGCTTCTGCACCTTCTGGAGAAAACCAGCAAGAGCCTGAGCCTCTGAAATCTCTCAAACCTTGAATCCAGTGGGCTTTAGGTATAGAACAGCAGATGTTGTTAATGACTGCTTTGTTTCCTTTCCTCTAACTGCAGGACCCAAAGCAAAACTGCATTGGCCAATGGCTGGATGTGAAACCAAAGCAGGGCATTGCAGATCTCTCTTTCCAGTTAGCTGCTGAACTCTCTCTGGGCACTTACACCATCAATGTGGTGAACCCAAAAGTGTCCAGTACATTTAAGGTGGAGGAACACGGTAAGATGGAGCATGAAGAACAAAGAATGAGATGGAAAAAATTGCTTGTTTCTGTCTGCATAACAATATACCGACAATCATTGTAAACTAAGTTTTATGATCTGAGTGCTAGGATTCAACACAAATATATAAAGTAATTCATCAGTGGGCAATATTAGAAATGCCAACAAGGGAGGCTGTACTGGAGATTCCTGGAAAGGATATTTAGTAACAGGCAGGGTGGCACAGAGAGGAAATACACCTAAGACCTCTATGGCTCTTCATATACTGGGGGGAAAAGGGGATTCTTCCTTTAGTTTTCCTGTTTTTAATTAGTCCTTGCTTTCATCTCATAAGCATTCTCCTTCATGAGACTGCAGCCTCATGGTAACAGACTCTTTTGTGATCTCATGTCTAGGTAGACAGCTGCCTTTAATGGAGTAACTCTGCTTTTTGTTCCAGTGTTGCAAAAGTTTGAAGTTTTCTTTGAAGGACCAGCTCAGATTTATGCTTCAGATAAAACTTTCTCACTGCGTGTATGCGGCAGGTGAGGCTGCAATTCTGAAGAAAGAAAAGAGCTTATCACTTGTCTGTTCCCTGTCTCTTAAGTTCATTAAGGAGAAGTGGCTCAAGGGGGGCCAAACACAAGCATTCCTTTTGAAAAATCATAGACAGTTCAAGAGTTGAACTGTTGGGTTCTTATTTATGAAATAAATAAGCCACATTTGGAAGGGACCATCCAGCTACAGGGAGACTTGTCCCAGTGAAGAGATGATAGCCTGCACTGGAAGCTGTGTGCCTGGCCTTGGAAGACCTTATGTGGGGAAATATGCATATCTGATATGGGACTGATATGTTGAGTTACAGGATCAGAAAATGATGTTTCTTTAGAAGATGAAGTACTTTCATGCTGCTGAACTTATTTCCTTCTCAGGAGCACAGGGTGGGTTTCTCTAGTTCTGCAGTCTAGCAAAAACTGAGTATATGGGAGTGTGAAGGCAGGCATGATATCAGAAGGTATAAGCAGAAGGGAAGAAGAATGCTCTGGAAAGCACATTTTGGACAGATAAAGAAGGTGATCTGAGCCATTTTTGGAACTGGGTCATCTGGAAAATTTTAATGCCTCTTTGCTGCTGGACTGGCATCATTTCTTATTAATTAATTGGGACATTTAAAATCAGAGCATATGAAGTACTAGTAGAAAATAGTATTGCATGCTGCATCCCCAGGGTGGCTCATTAATGTCTTCCTGTCACTGGTACTGTCAGGGAACATTGCTCTGCAAAGGAAAACCAGAGGGAGCCAAGGAAAGGAAGGGCAGCAAATCAGGCAGGAGAAATGTCCACACTGATGAGGGCAGGATTCTGTAGTAGTTGAGCAAAAATAAAGCAGAGTTGGTCTGATGACATAAACAAGAGACCAGAACATGAAATAAGCCCATAGTTAGGAGGACGGCCTGCAAGCAATCTTGGAAGTTATGTCAGTGAGTTGGGCTGAGGAGTAGTGAGGTATGCAGACTGGTATAGGCATGCCTGCAATGTAGCTTGAAGTCTGGAGCTTAAATACTGTTCCCAAGTGAAGTGAAAAGATGCCAGTGAAGCTTCTAACAGCTTTTATTACAAGGTTACAAAGCTTTAGCATATCAGAACTGGCTTTCAACATGGGCAACCAAAGCCCTGGCAATGGGGAGATGATGTTGCTAAGCCTGTTGGTGCATCCAAGACAGATGCTGCTGTAGAGGTTCTTACACTGCTGCAATTAAATAGACCTGTTAATGGCCACACAGAAAACCAGTTTGCTGGACAAACAATAGATTTTCAAACCACAGAGCATGATTTTTATTCTTGCTTTACCAACCGTGTCACCATCTCCTGAGTTACAGGGATAAAGGAGTCAGTGTGACAGTGAAAACTGCTTCTGGTTTTGGTGCTGGATGGGCTGTGTACACTGTGGGGGCAGAGACACTTTAGATGGCTTTGCTAAGGCCAGCATCAGGAGGGGAAATTCTGTAGTTCTACTGTTGTCATGCCATGTGCATCTTGTTGATGTCTACAGGGACACAGGTTTCTGTTCCTTCTGCACTTGAGATAATATATCTACTCAGTGCTGCTACATGCTGTGTGGACGTATCAACTGAGATCAGCTCTTTGCTTCTTCCTGCAATTTCAGGACACCAAGCACCCAGAAGTGGAAGAGCTTTGGAAAATGTGATCACTTTCCTGCCTAGGCTCTGTTTCTGACTGTGTTGCACTCCCTAAGTGTACAATGTGCTATATTTTTACTTGTTCGTGCTTGCTTACAAAATACATTAAGACCTACGTCAGGAAGTCCACCTGTATGAACCAATGCGCTCAGCAAACCACTCAGTAATTCTGTGCTTGGCAGCTCATCTGGTGTTCCCTCTGCAGGTACAGCTATGGGAAGGCAGTGCAAGGGACCATGCGGGTGACTTTGTGCCAGAAGGCAAGAAGGCGTCCTCAAGACTCCAGCAAGGATATCTGTAGAGAATACAGTGGTCTGGTGAGTAAGATCCTGGAAGATACATACATGGGTAGTGCAGGAGCACCACATAAGACAATGGGTCAAGAAGGGCTGAGAGAACAGAATGAACTGCTGCTTAAGAGAGGTTTGCCAACCTCTATAATGCATCTGTGGACTAATGAGTAATCATTTTTATTCAATTAATGCAATTATTGTTACTCAGACCAACTGAGAAGCCTTTACCACTAGAAGGTTTTTTTTGTAATTTTGCTTACTAATGATAGAGAATAATAAAAAGAAATTTCACAAAATGTGAAGTTCTGTTTTTTTCTGTAAGGAAGTATAACTAGTCAGGAATTGATACAGTGTAACAAACATCAATTAATAGAACTTTCTCAAGTGAAAAAATACCATGTTAAGTTGAACCTTCCGAGGAACTGCATAAGGATACCAATGTACGGATGTAGACAAAGTTATCCCCACAGCCAAATCACATAGAGACTTCTTTTTACTTTTTTTTTTTTTAATCTTCTTTCACTCCTTCCATCCCTTACAAAGCATGTGATATTTGAACTCTTCCTTTCTACATATTTGAATAAA
Organism: Penelope pileata; assembly: GCA_013396635.1. Classification (NCBI taxonomy): domain Eukaryota; kingdom Metazoa; phylum Chordata; class Aves; order Galliformes; family Cracidae; genus Penelope; species Penelope pileata. The sequence continues at coordinate 30,443 of WBMW01001407.1, forward strand.
ACTTTTCATGCTTTATGATTTGTCATCATAATGTCTTATGGTAGTTGTAACATTCCAGGTCTGAGAATGATTAGTCACTTCGATTCTGCAGATTCATTTGATTCTGCACTTCTCCTAGTCTGGTCTCTTAAAATACTTAAATAGTTGCTTTGTGATCTGATTAGCGCAGCCTTCAGTTTTCTACTAAAGCTGGAAAGTTACCGACATTTCAACTTTAATACAGCTGTGGTAAGTGATTTGTTTTATATTTCTATGATATGAAATAAACATATATGCGCATATAAAAAAAATACCAAATTTTAAATGGGAGCACTATCTATCTGTCTATGAGTAGGCTTTATTACTTGTTGCAATCAATTATAACAGAATGTCTAATATTGTGTTCTTCTAACTCCTTCCCTTCTTCCCAGCCTCCAATAATATCTGCCATTTCCCATTGCAGACAGAGAGCAAGGGGTGCTTCACATCTTCAGTAAGCACATCAGTGTTTAATCTGGCTCCCAGTGAGGAAGGCAGCAAGATCTATGCAGAAGCCTCTCTCCTGGAGGCAGGCACAGGTACCCAGAAGCTCTACATACAATCATTTGGTGCAGAGAAGGTATAAGGATGAGAGGGCCCATTCCTGGAATATAACCATCAGAGCAGGCACACCTCTTCCTCTACTACAGTGTGTTGGGACCATTAGAAGACTCAGAGGGAGCTCCTACTTGAGGATCTCACTGTGTCCAGCAGCAGGCAGATGAGATGTGGCTGGGAGTGGGGTTTGTGAGGGCACACAGGGACTTAGAAACACCTTCACTAAGGGAAGAGTTGCCGCAGGAACAGCCTGCACAGCTTGAAATGTGCTGGTGTTGGGAAGGAAGCTTGAGACATTCTAGTCAGAGGGCCCGGGAATAACAAAAGTGAGATTAAACTGCAGTGCAGTGGTCACTTACGATACTGATCTTACTTCTCTTGTGTTCTACCTTCCTACAGGAGTCCAAATCAACAAGTCCAGCCAAATCATCATCATTTCCAGGACAGCTGCAAGTGCAGTGTTTGAGACACCAAATGCTTACTATATCCCTGGAGTGCCCTACAGGGGGAAGGTGATCTTTCGCTTTCTTCTTCCTTCTCCATTATTTGCTGATGAATTAGTGTCAAGCGAATTTTGCTGACCCAAGTCATTTTCTGTTCCTCAGAGTAGCTTGCCTTGCAGTGTGTCACTTTACTTGACTGTGCAGTATGGCTCCAGTTTCTGCATTTCAGATTCCCTGACATGCGTATGTCTGTGGTTTCTGCTAGGTGATTTTTGTTGGAATTTCCCAGCTGTTGCCTAGGAGCTAAGTTCCTCATGATCTAGCCACATGCTCCTTTTGGAGCAAGTAGTTTAAAATCACTCTCAGCTTATCTTCAGAGATGTGGAAGTTTTACAGATCTCCTATCTTAGAGTCAGACTGAAGTGAATGCCATCTAAACAGGAAGGTGTATATATGGGGAGGAAGGTTTTGGGTGTGATGCTGGAACAGACATCTGACTTTGGCTTTTTTACTTTTCCCTATTGTCACCAGATTAAGCTTCAGGATCACTATGGAAACGCTATGAAAAACAGAAAAGTTTATCTCATGATAAAGTTCATGAGGCGCCGGCTTATCAAAACGTATATCACAGATGACAGTGGAAGAGCATCATTCAGCCTGGACACAACTGCGTGGAACAGCTCCTCAGTCTCTTTGGAGGTAAATCTCACCTGTTTGTTCAGGAAAGTGAGAGGCCTTGAACTGTGCCAGTGCTCCCACTCCTGCCCTGCAACTGTCAGTTCAGTCCTGGGCTCCCCACACAGCTCAGAGTACAGAGAGATGAGGAAGACATGATGCAACAGCCTTTCCCAAACCGAGTGAAGGACGCCCTAACAGAGTACTGAAGTATGCATCTTGTATCCTAATTTCTGTATGTCTCTGACTCTCTCCCAGGGAAGGTTCATGCTGGAGGATATCATGCACACACCTTGGAAAACTGGTATCAGTTACACAAATGCTTACCACCACCTGCAGCCCTTCCATATCACAACCAAGAGCTTCCTGGACATACACCCACTCACAGGGACACTGCCCTGTGGGCTGAAGCAGACTGTTCATGTGACCTTCACACTCAGTAGGGATGACCTGGGAGAAGATACCAGCCGTATAGGTTTTGCATATTATGTGAGTAAGGGTAGTAGAGAATCAAGGCAGGGGAAGGCAATGCTGTTAAGACCAGACTGCCTGAAATGTTGTGAGTGAATTTAGATAATCTGTAGAGTGATGACAATATGGACTTGTTCATGGAAAACTAGGGGAACTCTACACCCATGTAGAGCTCAGTCATCCCACCCAGGCCACCTGCATGGATGGGAGAAGAGCTTTGCAACTCACTGTCCCCTTATCCTTTGCCAAGGTTGCAGTAGGAAATGGAAGTGTTTTGTCTAGAATCTGCTGTCAGACTCTTCTTCCTTTGGAAACTGGATGGGGGGGATCACTTTTCACACTGATTATCAAGCAGCTACTCAGTGGAAATAGCTTCTGGTCTGGAATCCTGCTAGAGGGGAAATACCTTAGCTCTCACTCCCTTTTCTCCAATGAATCCACTACCTGGACACACTGTGGCACATGCAGATCTGCTGGGCCTGAGATAAAGGATTGGATTGGACCCACAGTTCATTTTCGTGGTTGCTTGAGAGTTCAAAATGCACACAGGGTGAGTGTAACTGTGCCCTGGTGGCAAATAGCGATCTGCTCATTCAATGTCCTTGTCCCTCAGGTCACTGGGAAGGCTGGCATTGTCATCAGGGGTTGGAGGAGTGTCCAGGTTGGAAAGCTGAACAGTAAGTCTGCAGTGGCCTGCCTGACCAACAGGAAATAGTCGGGCCTGGTGGGTTCCTAGGTTGGATGGTGAAAGGTTCTGGAGTTTCTTCTGAACTCCCCGAAGCTACAGCTTCTGGGAAGTCAGCAAACAGAACAGAGGGAGATGGGGAAAGCAATTATGTCAGCTGAGAGAGGAGAAAAAAGTGCAAGGGAAACAATGAAGGGAAGAGGGGACTGGGAAGAACTGTGAGGAGGTGGAGCACATGAGCTTAGAGAATGGAGGGAGAGAGCAAACAGAGCAACGGAGGGAATTTGTTATTATGGGATTATAAAGCAGAAAAAAAAAGGCCAGAAGGGGCCTTGGTGGGGTTGTGATGAAAACACTTTGTTTTTCCTTCCTCAGTGCTGAAGGGCTCCTTCTTGATCCCATTGATCTTCACTGCTGACTTTGCCCCATCACCTTCCTTAATCGTGTATACTATTTTCCCCACTGGAGGGATGGCAGCTGATAGCATCCGTTTTGATGTCTCCTTGTGCTTTGAAAACCAGGTGAGACTCACACCTACAGTTGAGGGAGAGTTGACAAGCAGGAGTTAGCTGTGCCATATCTCTGCCAGCCTCTTCACCCATCTTTCTCTCTTTTTCACACTTCTTTTCTTGTTATGTTGCTCAAGGTTAAGGTAGGTTTCCCAGCTAAAGAAACCCACCCAGGGTCAACAGTGCAGCTCCAACTTCAGGCAGCTCCTGGCTCCATGTGTGCAGTACAGGCAGTGGACAAAAACATGTTCCTCATGAGACCAGAGAGTGAACTGACAAGCCAAACGGTGAGTGTCTGTGCAACCAGCCAAAAAAATCCCCAGGAGTGATGTTTTAGCTGGGGGAGACAGGCATGGGGTATGGCAAAGGGAACTGGAGGCTAATGGAAGAGGGGAGTCTTTGTGTGGAGGAGGAGTGGGGTCTGCCTAGAGAGATGACAGGATGTATGCTGGGGAGGATGGAGTGAAGCATCTGTAGGTATCTGCTTCTTGCCTGATTCCTCCCTGCTTGTGAGTTTCCCTAGGTATATGGCTTGTTCCCTGAGATCTACCGACATGGATACCCTGCCCAAGTTGAAGAGCATTCAGATCATTGTATTCAACTCCAGTCAGTGTCATCTCTGCTACAAGGGAAACAGAAGCATTCCTTTCAGCCTGACATTTTCAACCTCTTCTGGGTAATCACCTGTCTTTCCTCAGAGCTATCAAAATTATGAACATCTGAGATATTTTTATCCCCAAGAAATCTGAGAAAGTGTTGCCTTCTCCAGATAACCTCTGCATTCTGTCCTGATCTAGCTGTGCATTGGCACAAGATGTACAGTCCCATTATTAGTATGAGCACCTGTATTCCCCTGCACAGGTGCAGAAAGCAAGATGATAAGATCTTGGTCCAGCAGAATTCAGCTTTATAGAGAAATGAGAATGAGGTCCTGGGCACTTAGTGGTATAATGTTTGTCTACAATATTAGAGAAAAGACAGACAGGAAATAGTCCGAGGCAATAGACTGTAGATTATTCACATCTTAGTTGTCAGCCTGCTCTCTAGAACTATTTTGGACTTTTCCAAGGTAGATCTCCTGGTGTCTTCAAGGTAGGTGTCCTCTAGAGATTACCTACAGAAATGACTAGACATAATCAGTGTGAACACAAGACTGGCAGTGCCATTTGGCTGTGGGCATGGGGATCAGACCCTGCCCTCTTTTATTTAGCAACAGAGCCACATGCTAGCAGACTTTTACAGCACAAGGGCAGCTCCTGCGTTTGTGGACAGGCATGTTTCACAGCCCCAGGAACAGAATGAGGGAGCATGCTCTTCATCACATCTCTGTATGACTACAGAGGTCAGATTTCACCCAGCTATTCCCTTTGGTGCGCAGAGGAATGGAAGGACACTGACACTTCTCATTTGTGCCCTTGCTACTGGAAATTTGTTGAGAGGAGCAAGATATCCATCTGTGCCAAAGATGAGAGGCCCTTGTTTAGTGCACTCCTGAGAAAGAAGGGACCAGGAAGGCTAAGCTCCACCTCCCTCAGCATGTTTAGGCCAGCGCTGCTCTTTGTTGCCCAGGCAGCTGTCTATCCTAGCTGTGATGGTTTTCAGAGTCACTTTGAGGAGCAGTGGCTGCTCTTCCCTACTCACAGCTGCTTTTCTGTTTCCCTTCCTTCTTCTTCCAACAGAACATGGGTCTGAAAATCTTCTCAAACCTTGTAATCAAGAAGCTGACTCAGTGCTCTCATTGGGCAGACAGGAAGCCAAAAACGGGTGAGCTGTACTTTCTGCCTACCTTTGTGCTAGGACCTAAGGTCACACGGAAGAGCCTTCTGCTCACTGAGGTTTGCCGCTGGTGGATATGACAGCTGAGGAGTATGAATGATGGTGCCACAGCCTCACCTGAGGCCCATCAGCCCTCAGCAGGAATGACTGAGTCACTATAAAAAGAACTCTGAAGAATGTCACTACCTGCATGTTCCCTGACATAAAGGATGGCATTACTTTTCCTGACACAGACAAACCCAAGCATAGACCAAGAGCTGGAAGGCAGCGTTTCCCGGTGATTACACTACAAGCTGTGCTGTGGCCTGGCTTCTGTCTCTAACTGTGGCTGCAGGGACTGCCGCTTCCTTCCTCTATGGCTCAATTTGCACTAGATAATCTTAACAAACTGACTTATCTGCCTGCTGATATTTAAACTACTGTTGTTTGCAGAGGGCTGTGAGTTTTCTGCAGACAAACAAACAGGAGTATTGTTATTAACAGAATTACGGAGATGTTGGTTAAAAGGGCCCTCTAGAGATCTGTTATTTCTTTAGCATCAATGTTGGATCAGGTCACCAATTGGCTTTGTCTAGCCAAGTCTTTGGAAACTTCTAAGGATGATCTGCTCACTGCCAGCTGGTTTCAACTAGCAATACCTTTCCAATTAGCAATAATCATGCCTTATCAGTTATGATACTGCCACTGGTTCTTCCATTACCATTTTCTTCTCTATTCCTATTTTTCCTGTCCTACCAACTCAGCTCAGTCCCTTGTGTATCGTAATGCCTGACTCTTCTCACATCTCATTTACTGCTTGCTTTGCTGCTTGCCCCAGGGCTTGGCTGTCTGTCATTGACAGGGATCATCTCTCCCACTCTGGTGGGAATCTTTACTCTTTCTTTCAGGGGTTCCCTCTATGGAAGACCAAAGAATTGCTAAGGAACAACCCCAATTTACTACCCAAGGAAGATTTCACAACTCTTTGCCTGAAACTTGGATCTGGAATCTGTTCTTTGTTGGGTAAATGATGCCAGAATTTACAAGCAGACAGAAGGATGAACCCTTGTTATTGAGTTTCAGCTGACTTGGATTTGTTCAAAAAGTCAGCCATAGGTATAAAGAGAAGTCTGCATATGAATTTTGTGGCTCTTCCCTAAATTTATAGTGCATCAGAGTGAAGGAGTAGTGGGCTTTGAGGAGCAGAACTTTAGTCTATAAAGTCTTAGAAAAGATCAATGCTCTTCACAATCAAACTACCAAGTGTCCTCTCTTACACACTGCAGTACACTCTACTAACTTCACAATTTGGTGGATGCACCAGCTAAATGTGTAGCCTTTGTTGCCACTATGCTTGGATTGGGACTGATGAATCAGCATTCGGGGGCATGCGGTGCTGCCTCTTTCCAGGACACCATTCTGTTGACTGTACAGAGCTGGAATGGTAGAGCAGTGTATTTTTCAGGAAAAGAGTATAATATCATGACTGACAGCATTTAAACAGAAATTATGGCTTTGGGGAAAGATTCTGAGAACTGCACTGCAATGAGCCACTGGAGTCATTTGTGACAGAGCAGAGGTTGATCTGAGTCTGAGGATCTGCACTGCATCCCTCACCTGAGACCTTCAGCTCTTCCCATTGAAGTGGAGTGGGACAAATGTCTTTATGCAAGTGCTCTTTTCCTTTCAGCTCCAATGGCAGCAGGAGTGTCCCAGTCACAGCACCTCATGCTGTTGCTGAGTGGAAAGTCAAGACATTCTGCTTGACTGGGAGGGGATTTGGCCTTGCCCCAGCCACAAGTCTCAGAATAGTCCAGCCTGTCTTTGTGGATATGACATTGCCATATTCCGTCATCCATGGAGAGACTTTCAAGCTGAAGGCTACTGTCTTCAACTACCTGCAGCAGTGCCTACAGGTATGTGCCTGTGCCACAGGAAACACTGTACGGGACAGGCCTATCAAGCCCTCCAGTTTTACACCACATGTACCACACCATCTCTCCTGAGTTGCCCAATCACTCTCCTACATCATCACTCTTTCAGATACACGTGGCCCTATCTACATCCCTGAATTTCCAGGCAGAGGAGTGCTGGACCTGCAGGAACAGAGAGTGTCTGTGTGTGGAAGAGTCCAAGATCTTCACATGGAATGTGACAGCAACCCAGCTGGGTGTGGCAGCAAAAATGGGAGGGGAACCCTAAAACTGAAGTGAGAGGGAGTCGGAGATCCAGAAAAAGTGGCAGAGACTTGCCTTCTCTGGAACCCAAAGTTTGATTTTAGTGATAAAAGAATGCAAACTATTGTGTTTGCTTTCTTTTTCCGTTCTTAGGCTCATATGAAGGGGAAGAAACTGAATGGGTGACATGGAGAACTGTTGGGGAGAGAGCTGTAGGACCATGTGGGGAGAAAGTGGCTGCATGGATTTGAGCAGGGAAATCCAGTGTGGCTGGTGCTATGCTTCATATGCAATGGGAAGGTGTCACTGGAGTCCAAGGGGCTGCTGAACCTTCTCACATTACAGTCACATGTAATGGAATAAAGTCACTGTTGGTGAGCCATTACCTAGTTCCTGCATACTTAAGGTGTCTGGACAAGCCATCAGCAGTGACTGGCTCACCTTTACCTGTCAAACCATTAAGGCTATGAGAACAAGCTTCCTGAAGCACCTGAGACCACTATCAGTTAACATTTGCCTACAGACATAAGAAACAAGCTCTGCTCAATTTATTTACTAGGGTCTCTGAATATCACAATCAGGACTGATGTACTGGACACAACACCACGCTGTGGCGGCAGAAAATCCTTGCCAGCTATCATGAGGCAGAGGCACATTCTGGTCAAACACTTGCTGGTTCGGGTCAGTACGAGAGCAGGTTCACTTCTCTCCCTAAATATCCCTGCTCCCAAGTGAAGGGAGATGATTGAGCTGGGCTAAGCAGTTTTCCCTCCTTATTTTTTTTTTTTTGTTCAACCTGGGCTCAGTTTGCTTTGTTCCCCCCAGGACCAAGACAAGTCTATTCCCTTCTTGCAGTACTCTTTCTTGAGCTGCATTTGTATGCAGTAATTGTGCTTCTCCCTATGTGTTTTCCCGCTCCATCATGCATTGTACACAAGCTTTTGTACACACTCACTGAAAAGAGAGTCCTATCTCTCAGGCTTGCTTTTGATCTCTTAGACAGTTTCAGAGCAGCCCTTCCTAAGGTGAAGAGGATGGAGTCCCTGACAGCTTGGGGACTAACCACTGAATTCACACCTGAAACTGCTCTGCAATTTTGCTGCTGCTTGGGAATTGTATGTATTATCTTGTTTCTTCTGTCTCATGCAGCCAGAAGGTGTGCTAGTGGAGAAGTCTTACAGCTCCCTTCTGTGCCCAAGAGGAGGTATGTGGCTTGAATAAGTCCTACAGCATGACAATAACTAGACCTGAGAGCAGGACTGAACTGTTGCAGGGCCGATAAAACAATGTTTTCAAATGATTTTTCACATAGGAAATTTAATTTCTTATTAGGCCAGAAAAGGACAGGAAACGTTACTTCCACCCTTGCTTCCCTGTTGAATTTGCCATTGGGTTTAGGTGGCAAATCTGTGCACTGTAGCCTCCTTCCCGCACAGCAGCCCCTGGGTGTTCCTGGAGCATGATAATTACTAAAGAGAGAAGCTCCTGCCATATCACCCTGTCTCTGCAGCACTGCAAGTCCCTCCAGGATGTCCCCTTGCCAAGTAATGATCAGCTGTGATCTTTGTGGAACTTGTGAAAGATGGTAAATTGAGTTGTGAATCTTGGCGATCTCTCACTCTGCCCAGCAACAATCAAGTCACTTCTAATCTGAAAAGTTTCCATGCAATGGAGCTTGGTGTGATGACTGGGACAGCCTACAGAGAACACTATGCATGAGAGGATGTAGGCAGTGTTCCATTTATGTGTTCCAATTTTGTCCCTCTGATTAGATACTTTTGGTTTGATTTTTTATACTGCACCTTTTCCTTATTGTTATCAGGAAACATGGCTGAAGAACTTATGCCTCTTCACCTCTCTGATAATGCAGTAAAGGGATCTGCCAGTGCTTCAATTTCCATCTCAAGTAAGTCATTTATTTGTGGAGTCACTGACTGCTTTAACAGTTGAACAAGGCCTAACTTGGTAATAATATTAGGGGATCCATTTGAAATGACACTTCTCAAAAGAGAGAACACTAAGTTTCAATGCTTTGTAAGGTTTGGCAACATGAAGCTTTTGGGGATTTTTTTTTTTTTGGATTAGCACTTAGGTTGTCACAGGAAAACTAATTTGTAGAAGGGAATTATCCTTGTTTTTCTGGCTAGGACTTTGGAGCAGAGCCTTGAGGCCAAATTTTATCTCAGACTTTGGGAGCTTGACTAATTCTGTGTAGATGAAATCTTCAAAGCTGATAACCATCTTATCCCCTGTTAAGTTTCATTGCTACAATAAAAGCTGCTGGAGAGAAGAAACCCTTCTCAGCATTACTAAGGTGCAAAAGAATTCTTGGAAGACACTACCAGGACCAGACATATCTACCATTCAGTAACGCTTCTTTGCATTCAGCTTCTTTGCCCCCAGTGACAGAACTGGTATGAAGCCAGGCCTGGCATAATTCCCCAAATAATGGAATAGAATATAAGTGTTTTCTGTCCGGCTGAGGCTACACACAGACACCTTCAAGCTGTTTGACTAGCACCAGTACTGGCTTAGTGATGTTTTGATGCTGGACATATGGCCGGGTAGAGTAGGCCTACCTGAAGAGCTGAGACATGTCAGTCTTTCTCTAAGTGCTTCTATATTTGTCTGTCTGTACAATGCAGCCTGAGCAATTGTAGCCCCACCCATAACCTTTTACAAATAGCACTTGCTATGGTTGGAGCCCTTCATACTGAAAAAGTTCTTCAAGGACTCCATAGGGTGGTTGTCCCGTGTCACATCCCCCAGATAGACCAGATGCAGAATAGTCACTGTGCTCCATCCTGCGCTAAATTGTTTCTTTCCCTTCTCTTCTCTCTCTAGTATTTTCCTCCTTTGGTGAGATAAAACACTATTATCCAGTGCCTGGCTGAGAATTACCTGAAATCATGCTTAAATTTGTTTTGTTTCTTACACTGTTCCACAGGTGACCTCATGGGGCTGGCACTACAGAACCTGGACCGCCTGGTGCAGATGCCCCATGGCTGTGGGGAACAGAACATGGTGCTGTTTGCCCCCATTGTCTATGTGCTGCAGTATCTGGAGAAGACAAGGCAACTGACCCCGGAGATCAAGGAGAGGGCAACAGGATTCCTGCGCAATGGCAAGTACAACTGATCCACCAACCTCCCGTGTCCAATGCATTGATAGCTCTCTCCCTTGCAGTCATTCTGTCAGTGTTGTCCTTTCTATGTTACTGTGCTTTATTAATCTTTGTTCCCATCTCCCCAGGATACCAGACACAACTTCTTTATAGACATAGAGATGGGTCCTACAGTGTCTTTGGGCAGCAGGATGGGGAAGGGAACACTTGGTAAGCACTGGGAATAACTCTTCCTTTTAATTTGTCCTGTCTGGGCCAGAGCAGCTAATGTGTCTGAGAAAACTGATTGATAGAGTGTGTGTTCCCTGTTCTGGATGGAGTCCCCAGGAGCTCTCTGGCATGGAGACAGATTGAGGGACTTGAGACTCTTGAAAAAGGAATGAGGCAGGGCAGCAGAACTGCTGGGAAAGTGGAACACAAAGGTATGGTCCTAGGGGGTAGGAGATTCCTTTTTCTCTCTATAGTCTTGATGCTACCCCAAACAGAGCACTGGGTTCCACCTGTAGTGCCAAGAGGGGTACATACTGACCGGAGGAACATCAGAGAAGGGCAATGAGAAATTGTTCTCCTAGGCAGGAAATTGCTTGCTAGAGTTTGAAAGAACTGCATTGGCATTGTGATGGCTGGGCTGCAAGAAATGAAGAAATGAAGGAAATAGGGTATTCAAGATTCTATCTAGGTATTCAACGGAGATGAGGTGCAAGAGGAAAATGTAGAAGGGGTAGAGATTTTTCATTTGTGAAATGACTAGGTAAAGCAGTAGTACATGAATGTGTGGACCCAGGCTGAGGAAGAGGAGTAACTTTCCACTTTTAGCTTGCTTTTCTGTATGAAAGAGACTCTTTAAGCACCCCAGTATATCACAGAATCACACACAGAATCACAGAATTGTAGGGGTTGGAAGGGACCTCGAGAGATCATCGAGTCCAACCCCCCTGCCAAAGCAGGTTCCCTAGAGCAAGTTGCGCAGGTAGGCATCCAGACGAGTCTTGAATACCTCCAGGGAAGGAGACTCCACAACCTCCCTGGGCAGCCTGTTCCAGTGCTCTGTCACTTGCACTGTGAATAAGTTCTTCTGCATATTGGTGTGGAACTTCCTATGCTCCAGTTTTTGCCCTTTTCCCCTTGTCCTGTCCCCACAGATCACTGAAAAGAGATTGCCCATGTCCATTTGCCTCCCAAAGTCAAATGCCACTCAAAGGAAAAATCAAAGCTAAGCTCTGTCCAGAGGAGGTAGGGTGCTACAGCTGTTAATATTTGTGAAAACATTTATACGCATGACCATTACACCAGTTATACCACCTGCAGATACACAGGAGCAGTAAAGACAGTTATGTTTCATGCTGATGATGGTGTTAACTGTGACCTTGATTTTCACGGTGTATTTCTTGCTAGTGGTGGCAGAAATACACACTTTTGTGCGGCACAACCATTCCACTACCCCTAAAATATTTAATTCAGGAAAAAATGAAGCCAAGTTAAAGCCAAGTTACAGCCAGGAGAAAGTGTTGTTCACATACAGTGTCCCAGAAGAGTCCTTTTATTCACTCTCTGTATAATAACATTGCTTGGAAGATCTAGAATGGTGGAGGAGAAAATCTGTAGTTGGTATTGAGGGTTCTATCCCCTTCAATGACATTTCTGGATGTGATTCCTCAGGGTAAGATGTGTGAACCACTACTAAGGGTAGTTAATTTAATGTCTGCATTTTATTGGGACTCAAATTTTTCTTACATTTCATCATACGAAATAAAAAATCAGGAGGCCCCCAGGAAATTCAAAGGCCTTGAATTGTCTTTTTGTGTTTCTATTTCTCTCACAACTCATCTTCTTCCTAGGCTGACAGCTTTCGTAGCCAAGAGTTTTGGCCAAGCCAAGAAATACATCTATGTAGATGACAAGAACATCCAGGATGCCCTACACTGGCTAGAGCAAAACCAGCTCCCCAGTGGCTGCTTTTCCACCAAAGGGAGTCTCTTTCATTCCTCTCTGAAGGTAAATGACAGCCAAGTCAGAAAGCACGGCTGGGGAATAGTGGAACAGATATGGTGGCAAAGGATCGTGGGGTCCTGGAAAGTCATTCCTACAACTCACACAACCTGCCTGAAGGAGAACAGGATATGAGGCAGGGAAAGCATAAGAAATGCTTCTCCCTCTCGGAAGTCACTGCCTGAGCCCTTGAAACACTACTTTTAGAGAGTGAAAGGTGCTTCAGGTTCTGGCATGGTCTAGGAGGACACATCTGAGAGCTGTGGAGACCCTGCTTAATGAGAAGCTCCAGGCAGGGTGGTGTGCCTCTGCCTAGATGGAGTCTGTCACCTGCAGAGTATCACTGGTGACTAGTGATTCCTCACAGTCCACTCCCCATGTGTAACATCTGGAGATGGATTTCCTCCACAGGGCAGCATGGATGATGAAATCTCCCTGGGGGCGTATGTCGCTGCAGCACTGCTGGAGCTGGGTCAGCCTCTGAAGGTGAGCACAGCCCTACTACCTCCCATGCCTGCACCTTGCTATGGGGAAAAAGCTCATAACTCTGGCATTCTGCAGGCTAGGAGCTGCTAAGAGGGAGCCAAAGTTTGGTGAAACTGAAGTAATTCTTCTTAAAAGATAGCATTGTAACACTAGCATGGAGCAATAGTGTTTGGTCGCTATGGCTTCCAGGGCACAATGGGGTTGAAGTGCCTGTCTCAAGAGAGAGTGGTAATTTAGTGGGTTTCTCTGGAGCTACACTGGAAAGATGTAGTCTGGCTCCCTGGAGTAACCACCAGAGTCTGATCCCTTCTTTGTCCCTGTCAGAGTTTGGCATATGTCTCTTCTATGAATACAGGGCAAGCTAATGAAGACTACCTTCCACTGCCTGCAGCAGGCAGTTCACAACATCACCAGCATCTACACAGAAGCCATGCTGGCCTATGCTTTTGCCCTGGCCGGAGACTATGAGACAACCCAGGAGTTGCTGTACAAGTTGGAGGAACAGGCCATGAAATCAGGTGCTGACTGTTTGCTGGGGCAATGCCTCTTGTTCACCTGCTGGGATCTGGAGCAAGGTGTCCATGCATGTTGCCTACCTAGAGTTTATAAACATAGAATATGCTAACCTATGCAAGAGGCATGCTGAGAGAAAAAACTACACCTGCTATTGTATATGTGCAGTAACTGCATCATGTTAATTGCAATATATTATTTAGCAAGCTGTAAGGGTGACTTATCAGAAACATTTTCTTTAGCCTGAAGGATTTAAAGATCCTCTTGAAGGAGGGGCTAGAACTGGATGAAACCTGGGAGAATCAACTAAACAAAGTGATCCTGGCCTGACAGTGAAGGAGCAGAAGAAGTCATGAAAGCACTCTTTTGGACATATATTTCTAGAACCCTCTGTTTGTTTCACTCCAGATAGCCTGTATGCTCCTTTTCTTTCTCTAGAAGGACAAATACACTGGAGTCCCAAACCAAGCTCCCCATCTTCCACAAACTTCTGGCCTGGTACTAAGTCAGTGGATGTAGAATTGACAGCCTATGTTCTCCTGGCATACCTCTCCAAGCCACAGATGCATGCAGGGGACATGACAACTGCAGCTGGTATTGTGATGTGGCTGACCCAGCAACAGAATGCCTATGGAGGCTTTGCCTCCACCCAGGTAACAAGTAGCTCCATGTGGATTCATATACTTTTCTATTTGAAGTTGGCAAGGTGAGTCTTTTGAGGTCTTCCTGTTTCAAGTTGGCCTCGCTAGAGATAATTCTCTCTCTCTCTCTAGGACACAGTTGTTGCCCTGCAAGCCTTAGCAAAGTATGCAGCAAGGACGTTCAGCACTTCAGGCCAAGCACTTGTGAGAGTGAAGTCCCAGAAGGGCTTTGGAAAGACATTTCAAGTCACCCATCAGAAACGGCTCCTGGTGCAGCAGGCAGCACTGACAGAGATCCCAGGGCAGTTCTTGGTGCAGATCCATGGCAGCAGCTGTGTATTTGCTCAGGTAGGTGTGAGAGAGAGAAGAGGTGGAGGATTCTGCCTCTTCTCTCTACATGAGATGATGTCTGGTCCTCACCTTACAGACAGCACTGAAGTACCACAAGCCAGCACCATGGACCACTCTAACCTTCACTTTGCGTGTCAACACAGAGCTGGCCAACTGTAGCCAGTCCAATATGCATGTCCTCACTGTACACATCCTTGCCAGGTAACCCTGACAACTTTTTTCCTCCAGCAAGTCATGCTGTGCTTGGGGACTGCAGCTGGAAAACCCCCAGGGCTGCAATGGAGGGATCTGGCACAGGCAGGACAGAGGCTGAAGTTAGCAGGTGGAAGGGATAAGAAGAGAAGTAGCTGCCTTGGCTTCAGTCCCAGATGGGCTAACTCAAGGTCCTGCACACAAGATATGGTTGTGGAGAGAAGGGGGAGCTGGGAGGGCTCTATTCTCTCTACATCAGACCCTCTGACTGTTTGATCTTCAGCTACATTGGCAGCAGAGTCACATCCAACATGGTGATCATGGAAGTCTCCTTGTTGTCTGGATTTGTCCTGGCTCCAGCATCCAGGATGTTGGTAAGGAGTCTTGAATAGGAAAAAGGGTGGCTCTGATAAATGGGTCCCACCTGTTTGCTGCTGTTGGGAACTATTTATTTCAGGCCACGAGGTAACTACATTAGCAGAGGTCCTTTGCTATTGTCATTGAAACAAAAGCTTGCACTTCAACACACATCCTGCAAGAGTCAGCTATGGGACTTCAGGGATGGTTCAGCTTCTTCCACTGACACTATTTTGGGCAAGAAGAATATGCTGTTGGGTGTGCTAAGTGCCAGGATTTGCCAGAAGTCCCAAGAAAAGATTTCTTAGAGAGACTATAGTTTCAGCCAAGAAGGTGGGTTTTTTCCCAATTCACCCATGAAACTGAAAGCTGAATTATTCACACAACTCCCAGACAGACTTAAGAGCATTCTAGCTGTTAGTGAGATAACAACAGTCTTTACTGGTACCTGTTTGATGACCAGTGCATTGATCCTATCTACAACTCACCGCGTTTGGTCTCCAGTGTGAGAGATTCCTCTTAGTGAGTGGGGACAGCATAGTTCATCCTTGAAATAAGGCTCACAAGGAATTCTCCAGGGGGAACTGCTGAAGATAGAGTCAATGAAACTCTTGTGTATGCAAAAGATACAGTTCCACAAAGAGTCCAATTCTGTGTTGTACCATCAATACAACAGTCCCTCAGGCCAGGACTCCTTAAGGGAAGTGCTCACAAATTTCTTTGTGTTGTTTCCTGTCCCAGATGGAGCGGAAAACCATCATTAAGAAAATAGAAGTGAAAGCTGATGTGATCTACATTTATCTGGACAAGGTAAATGGGAATGACAGCATTATGTTTGGCATAGTGAGAGCAAGAGGCAAGGAAGTGTGTAAGAAGCCCAAGGATGGATTAGCCATTGAAGAGAACACTGGTAGAACTGTGGGCAGAAGAAGCTTGCCTATTTTGTTGTTGGTCTTAACATTTGCTATTGCTCACATACTTCATTTCTAAAATCCTGAATCTCTAATAGGAGATAATAATAGGGAGATCTCTAATAGGAGGTCTAATAGGAGATCTAATAGGAGATCTAATAGGAGATCTCTAATAGGGAGATTTTGTACAGGAAAACATTCAAGCTAAGGAAGAAAAAGATGCACTGAATTCTTCCTTCCCTTCCTTGATAATTTCTTTCAACCTCCACAAGCTCAGTGATGAACCTCAGACTTTCATTCTGCAACTGGAACAAATAATTGAGATGAAGAACCAGAAACCAGCCACCATCAAAGTCTACGATTACTACCAGCCAGGTGGGCTGCTGATTCCCCTCCTACTTTGAGGTTGGGAGCTGGATTCCTAGTTCTCTGGCTGTGACTGGGCAAAGTCATTGAGCACTATTCTTTGCACACATGCATGTATATGTAATTGTCTTTCTTGTTTCCTTTTGCAGAGGAGCATGCCTTGGCTGTCTACAATGCTGTCTGTAGTTGAGGTAGGCAGCAAGTCCCTGTGTGATGCAAAAAGTGTTATCAGGAAATAACGTGTTTGAACAAGAATGTCTGGGAAGAATGTAAGCAATCCAAGGCAGGAAGGATGGCAATCAGTGGGAAGTATATATCCAGCAAGCATGAGGAACAGGCAGTTGCCAGTGGCTGAGTGTGTGGAGCTAGGATTTTGCAGCCAGAGAGAAAGCTGAAAGGCTCTGGTGGACTGTGGAGATAATGTCTTTAAATGGGAATGAGAAAGGAAAGACTGAGCATGGTGACTGCATCACATGGAGTGAGAATGCAAAGCTAACAAGGGAGCTAACAAAGCAGAGCTCCCCAGCCCCTGCTTCATTCCTTGTAGGGAAGGAAACAAGGATTCGAGGAGCCAAAGGAGCAAGCTGAAGCTGGGAAGATATAATATTTTGTATTGTGGGGTGACATAACCAGCAGTTAGAAAGGGGATGGCTTGTTAGTAGCAGCCTGAGGTGAGGACAGATCTGGAACTGTCCTTCCTGGAAGGACAAAGCACAGTCTTGACATACATGGCACACGCTGCATCCTGACGTTATCCCACAGAGCACTGTGGGACCTGACTAGATAGAGCCTAGAGACCAGCTTAGAGAGCCATAGCCACCTCTAGCCAACACAAGACCCCTTCCACAGTTTTGTGATAGCCATGAAGGTGCTGGATCATGACCTTCTTGTTTGCCTTATCTTCTGTTCTTCACAATTGCATATGGTTCTTCAGAAAGGGGAAAAGGATGTCCCAGGTTTCTGGTAAAGGAAAGGACAGAAACTGCTATACCATGACTCCTGCCTTTGCCTAATGTTTCAGGTTAGGGGTCAAATGGAAGGAGATGCCACATTAAAGCTGAGCACGTATGTTTTGCCTGAGTGGATGGACTTGGAGATCACAACAGTCCAGCAGCTGGGCCTGCACTGGGGGGAGCGGGGTTGGGCTGAAAGGGGAGAGGGTTACGTATCTGGCACGTTCCTGGGAAGAAGAATTAAAGTAAGCATCACCTCTGTCCTTGCTGTCATTGTGCCAATTGTTGATGAACCACAGGCTTACCAATGAGGATACCATTTCTGCCATTGACAGTGTACAAATCTTCTGTTTCCTCCACTGCTCTCTCCTCATGCTTCCTGTGGTTTCTTCCAACACTTCCTGCAGTAGGGCCCAGAAACTTTAGGGTACAAGATGCAACTGTACACGCAGTAACAGAGGTATCTCCTGTGCCCTTCCTGCAAGTTCCTGTGCCATAGCCCTGTCTTGAAGCAGTCTCCAGATAGTAACGCAGTGTGATTAAGACTGTAGCCGCTTATCCCCCTCTAAGCAGTAGATCCTTGCCGATTTCTCTTGGTAAAATTCTCTAAATACAACTGTTGTGCTGAACAGCAGATAAAGTGTTGAACATATCCCAGTCCTCCCTTGCTTTCTACTATCACTGCTGCCTTAGTGTCTGTGTCATGTTCTCCTGTGCCAATCTGCTACTGGCAGAGTTTTGCACTTGTATATGCACACAAAGAACAGAGGTGAAGGAGTTATTTTGCTCATGATTTTCCTGGTTTGGGAGAAAAACACTGAAAAACACTGAATAATCACTTAACCAGACCATTCCAGTTTCTTGACTTTTAACAAGATACTAGGCATAGTCCTAGCCTTTAAGAAACTAACTGATCAGAAGGTAATTTTGAGTGTTTTCTCTTTTCTTCTCATCTCCATGTGGTGGCTATTAGCAGGGGTGACAGAGGACTGCAGAGATTGTCTGTTCCTGTGGATAAAACAAAGGACAAAAAGTCTATATTTCAGAAGTATTAAAACTAGCCACTGGGAACTCAGACTGTGAGGTTTTTTTTTTTTTTTTTTTTTTAATGCCTTGTGATCAAACACGACTGCCAAGCCATCAAGGACAGGGCTTTCCCTGACTGTCCTCTGAGCATGTTTCAGCTACCGGTACAAAACCTATAGCAGAAACTTCACTAAGAGTATGGGGCTTGTGACAGGCATTCTGAGGCAGGGCCATTTGTCTCCCACACAGTGGCTCATGAAGCAGGTGTTTTTCTCAGTCTTGTGCACTGCAGACAAGGAGGTGTGGGGATGCAGCAAAGTTTAGAGAACAGGACCAGACACTCAGAATTCAAGCATTGCCTTTGCCCAGCCTGGAAACAGGACAGGGCAGGTGACCATTTCCTGACACAGCTCAGAAGCCAGCCCAAGGCTGTAAAAGGCTTCGCATTGAAAAGAAGTCAGGCCCTGCAGTAAAGCAGAACACAACATGTTGCATGTACCGGGCTGGAGGGTTGCAGAATTGCAGAATAAATGATCAGAGTAGGAACTGTGTTGACTTCAGGAAAATATACTCAATGCAAAATGCCAGGACTAGTGGTAGGACTCAGGACAGTCAGCCCCTGCTTACTGCAGTACACCCTCAATTCTGTCATGAACTGGACACCTCAAACTTTCCACTTCTCACTTTCTTCAGTTAATCACTAGGATACAGGAATTCACCCTTAGCCTTGCTAATTGTTTCCTACCCTCAACCTGCAGTGTGGAAAGTATCTTTAAAAGGGCCTTTGCTTGGGTCCGGCTCCCTCTCCATATTCTTCAGGACCATGCCTATGAAGACAAAGGAGATGTTGGGCTCTCACCTCATGCACAGCGAGCATTGTAGCTGATCACTGTTGCTTCTTCTGGAAGAGGAGAGAAAATGTGCCTGTGAGATACATGTTCCAAAAACTCACTAAAGCAACCCAGCATTTTGCCTCTGTTTCTAGAAAAGATGACAGCTTATATGCCATGGCCTCCCTCTGCTGTGAAACATGAAACCACGTGTATATAAAAAAGATTCTATGCTGCAGCTAGCCTGGATTCACCCAAGTTATAGGGCTTGTGATATGTTGAAGCCATAAGTTCCAAATAGCTCTGGTATAGTTATGAATGTTCCAGACATATTTCCAGCTTTTCCTCCCACAAAGGACCCCAAAGAATGGAGGATAAAAGATTACTGTAATTCCTCTAAGCCATCCCCTTGCTATGGTACCTCTTCCTTCGTTGCCTCCCCCAAAATGAATGTACAAAAGCGCAGCTCTAAGCTTCTTGCTTGCCTCTTGTTGAAAGAGTTAGACTCTAAGTGGAGTCACATGACAACATCAAGCTTGAGAAATTCACCATTTTTAAGTCTGAGAGGATAAGTCCATCAATAGAAAGTTTCTAAGGGGCATTTAGATAAACATTTTAAGATTAGCATTTTCTTAGACTTGAAAGTCTACCTTCAGAAATACTTCAGAAAGTTCCTTCCATTGATGTGTTCATGTGATTTCTGCAGTACAGTACTGAGCTCACTTGGCACGTAGTAATTGTAGATCTTGATATTAGCTGGCCTGTGATCCTTCACTTGCACATCCTGCTGCACCAGCAGAGTGTAGACCTGTGGCTGTCGAGTCATCTAGTACCAAAAGGTGCAAAGATAACAGCCAGAAACAAAGTCCTGTTACGACAATCCCTTCCACCTGTTCTCACCCAGGCTCCCTTGGAGACTTCACCATTGTACCAGATTTATTCTAGTCTTCTAGTCTATCTCAGAAATACTTTTTACTTCACATTCATGGCCATCTCCCATTTTGGGTCATGAAAGACATCAAATCCACAGAGTCAATGTGCAGTAAGTATCTAAATACAGTGCTAGTGCTCACAACCAATCCCACGTTCCCATCCAGCTCTACTTTGAGCTTCTTCACACATTTTGCCTCAGTGGCAACTTGTTTGTATGCAGTTCCATTACATCAACTCTTATTCTGTAGTCTCACACAATCCTCATCATGAAGCAGACACATCCAAGATATGGATGAGTGGTAATTATGTAAGCTGCCATTCACTGGGTTCCATCTTTTGCTACCATGGAGCCTGAGCTGCAATCTTTGTCTGCAATGTCTTT
Organism: Penelope pileata; assembly: GCA_013396635.1. NCBI lineage: Eukaryota > Metazoa > Chordata > Aves > Galliformes > Cracidae > Penelope > Penelope pileata. The sequence continues at coordinate 50,788 of WBMW01001407.1, forward strand.
CTTGTTTGTGCTGCAAATGTAACAAAAGCGGCCTCCCTGTAAGTTTAACGGATCCGCATGATAACAGTCAGTTTTCTATGAGGGTAATTTAGCTCAGCAGGTTGACAAATGGGAATAAAAATCACAGAAGAGTAGAAGTGCTCCTTGGAAATTCAGACAATTTTAAAATCATTCCAGGTCTTGTTTCTGGTGTTGTTTATATGCATGCAGCTAGAGAAAGGCTGGAGTGGTTGTTAATCTGTTGACTAATGAGGCTGTGAATTGAGCACTGCAGCTCACACAGCCATCTGGTTTAATCTTGAGTGATCTTGGCAATCTTGGATGTACCCTACTACCTTCAGGCCATTTAAGGGCTTTCTAATAATTCAGACTAGCTTGAATTTACTGGATGGATCCTCCTGCCATTCCAGTCCTAATCAGACACTGTATACGGACTTTCAACAGTCTCTGAACAGTGCCAATGGATGTAGTCTTATCATCAGAGTTAGCTTCATTTCACTTAAGCAGCCCTGTATACAGGCTCTATAGAGGTATTGCTGCGAGCTTACACAAAATACTTTTACAAATCAGCAAATGTGGCGGGTATACGGAAACAACAGATTTCAGTGCTTAAACCAAGATACATGAGTAAGCTAAAAGCTACCTGCCAACCCACAGTCCCCTTAATAGTAAGGTAAATTTCACTCCCCCCAAATAGTGAAGAACTCGATCAGCTTCACTTTCAACTTTCTTCACTAAAGGCATTTTCTTNAAGCCAGAAAGACTAGGAAGAAACAGCAGAAATATTCAGGGATATTCGACACTGTGAGAGCATGGGCAAAACGTTCACATGGCCAAGGAAGTTCATGTAGTGGGAAAAGGCAAGGTGAAGATCTTTGTGTTGCCTAGAAGAGACTCTAGATATAAAGATTTCTTGGAAAGAAAAGAGAAATGCTCTGCCCACAGGAATGGTCACAGCTCTGCATACAGTTCTGCATAATGGACATCTAACACCGTTCCCATCCCAGCTCGAAACAAATGTGTGGTCTCACCTCTTCCGGTGAATCTGCCAGGGGACTGTATCCAGACAGCAGCTCCACTTGGATCAGGACCATGTTGGTGGGCACACAGTTCCCTGCATAGCTGCAGCAAGAATCCAGGTGACAGCACTAATGTTACTTTCTGAGGCATGATCTTCACAGATCTCCAGCCCAGCTTTTGGACCTAGCTGGAGGAATCCGCCTTTGCTCCCAGCATTCCTCCTGCAAGCATACCTGCTCCCGAACTGTGATAAATATTTGTGCTTCCCTTGATTTCTCTTTTAACTATGATGAGCCTAGGAGGATAAAATCCTCAGAAAGCTTCTGGAATTTCCTTCTCTAAGCAGAGCAGAGAATACCACGTCTCCCTTCTGCTCTGTTGGCAGTTCTGTCCCAAATCAGACAAGAGTGAAACAGAAGGGAGTGACGTGACAGTCAACCAAGAGCAAAGAAAACTTAGAGTAAGCGTCAGCAGTCCCACAGGACCTTCACAACACAAGTGTTTTGAGATCTAATCCTGGAAGGAGATGAGACCCACAGAGCTTGGGAAAATTTGTGGTGACCGGCATGATGATGGGACAGGTCTGACCCATCCCTCCAGGGCCTTGTATCTTCCACCCATCTGAGGAGAGTATAGTTAAAAGAACAGGTATATCTTAGCACTTGGAGTTTGTGAATGAAGGGGAATCCTGGCTATCAAAAGACTGAGCACAGGGGAGGCAAGTGGCAACTGAGAGTCTCTTATCAAGCATGAACAGTGACAGGAAACTGGGTGGCACTGGGTGCTGTGCGCTCTGCACAGATACAGCAAAGGTGAGTTCATTCCTCACTGGAAGGATGTGGTACTGTAGAATTGCCTGTCAGGACCGAACGAAGCTAGCCTGAAAAAAATAGCAGTTTTTTACTGGTGAGTATCCTTGTCTAGCATTTATCTGCCATTTGCTGTCTCCCACTGTTGTAAGAGAAAACAATGTGGCAGAACCAGAGGCGGCACTACTGCACTGCTCCTCCTGGTGGTGGTTTCTGGGTTCCTTGGAGAAGAAACACAGCTCTGACAGGATGGCAATGATCCTGACTTCATTTGGGAAACTACTGTTCCTTTCCTGTTGGATCCCAGCTGCTCCTGTCAGACCTGAAACCTCACATTCTTACAAATCATTGCAGCAGTCTGTTTTCAATCTTGGCTAAATAGCAAGGTGAATGGTCTCCAACTTACTTCTATGTTTTTTTTGGTTTGTTTTTTTTTTTTCCTCAGACAGATCTTTCGTCCCTGGACTGAGATTACCTGCAGGAAGAGACACTGTAGAATCATAGAATGGTCTGGGTTGGAAGGGACCCCAAGGATCATTAGGTTCTAACTCCCCTGCCACAAGCAGGGCCACCAACCTCCAGATTAGGTACTAGATCAGGGACATCCATGTCCCTGCACACGCACTGTATAATCTCTGGGAATGGCTGTCAGTTCTACTATCTGCAGCAAGAGGCAAATGGCATTGTCTACCCGGATATTTTGGCTGAAGACCTCAGAGGAGAGAGAAGCCTGAAGATCAGGGCCATCCTTGCTGAAGGTCTTGGTTGCATGCAGGGCTAGGGCTTCAAGGGCAACCACCATATCCTGATGGAAGAGACACACACTGGGCAAAATAGAATCCTTGCTTCCTGCGCATGTCCAGTCCTTAGCTTTTCCTTCCCTGACACTGCAGCTACAGAACAATATGGGATGAGATTTCCCCTTGGACATTTAGCACAGTATTAGCTCAGAGGAATACAAATATGCACCCATTACCAAACCCAAGGAGCTCATGAATTCATACAACTTTTTAATTTTTTTTCCCCCCACACAAACCACAGCTGACAGCAGGTTCTCTGCTGTGAATAGCTCCAGGGGCTTACCTGGGTTGAAGCAAAGCCTCCTTCCTTCTTGGTGAGCCATGACACAATCTGGGATGTCAGTTTCTGATTTCATCTAAAGACAAACTTGACTTCGAAAGGTGAGCCATGAGGATACTAGATGTCAATTCCACACCACAGTCGACTCCAGAATATTTGGTCACCTAAAGGTAGAGCGGGAAGACTTAAGGAGTGTGTAGCTATATCGAATGATGTTGGAGTTCTCCTCAGCCCCTGTGCCTTGGCACTTAGTGAAGATGTGTGTTGGGACAACACTGGCAAAGGCTCTAGACACACCACCCAAATTGCAGAAAGAGAAGGTAAGAACTGGGAGAAGGAAGATCCGCCCACTGTAAGTGAAGATCAGGTTCGAGACCACCTGAAGAACCTGAAGGTGTACAAGTCCATGAGGCCTGATGAGATTCATCCACGGGTCCTGAAGGAACTGGCGGGTGAGGTTGCCAAGCCACTATCCATCATATTTGAAAGGCCATGGCAGTCTGGTGAAGTTCCCACTGACTGGAAAAGGGGGAACATAACCCCCATTTTCAAGAAGGGGAAAAAAGAAGATGGAGGAAACTACAGGCCAGTCAGTCTCACCTCTGTGCCTGGCAAGATCATGGAGCAGATCCTCCTGAAGGCTCTACTAAGGCACATGGAAAATCGAGATGAGGTGATTGGTGGTAACCAACATGGCTTCACCAAGGGCAAATTGTGCCTGACAAACCTAGTGGCCTTCAATGATGGAGTTACAGCAACAGTGGATAAAGGGAGGGCAAC